>JADGKB010000003.1:0-331673 GCA_027604185.1 Boothiomyces macroporosus
AGAAAATCCTCCGAGGATTTGGATTATGATAATCCTGTGATGAACCAGGCTCTTAGTGTCCAGGATCCGATGCCATTCGGTTAACACGTCTGTCGAGTGAAACATGTACCTCCAAGTGCTCCAATCAATAATGATTTCTTTGAAAATATTTGACTGTAAATAACGCAAAGCATTGAGGTTGTTGAAATCCATCCATAGATGGGGATGATCTTCCTTGAAAACACCCCCAAATCTATCACAAACAAGGCTGGAAGGGGAATCTGTCCACCAGGTTTGACCGGTGCCTCTTCCCACCACCAGCGAATTATGCTTGTTTTTCCATTGCTCATTACTGGGATGAGATAAATTGGAATCAAAGAGGTAAAGCTCGTTGCCGAACCGACCCAATTCATCCTCCATTTTTTAAAAAAAGAAAAAAATCAAGCAGCAATTCTACGCTTGGTAGTCTGCTCGTTGTAATTAGAAATCCTTTTATCAAACATTTTGTATTAGTATTAAAGTTCTACCCAGAATCCAATACACACATGAATATAATCGTTTAAAGGCCGAGCTTGGTTCTTCTCCAGTGGCGACGTTTAGCGTTGTAACGAATAGTGTTATCGGTCTTGAATCTGAACCAGTTTGGAAGTGCTCTGTTTTGTTTTTGTTTCTTTCCAAGAATTCTCTTAACCTTGAATGATTTGTTTGATGGCTACTGTTAGTCCGTTCATTTGTTATATATGTTGTCGTTTCCTTACCATTTCAAAAAAGTAAGAGGAATTTTTGTTGCTCCATTTTTTTTATTTCTGTTTAAACAAATGTCCTCCAACCAAATTCTCCGAGATCACGTGAATTTAGCCCTAACCCTGAACATCCCAAACTTGTGAAAGTAGTGAATGCATATTAGTCACGCAACTTGTTTTCAAGACCTTATCTGTACTGATAACATAATCATATTTGAATACGACTGTTAAACGTGCAGTTTGAGAAAATTAGAGTACGAAAATTTATATTAGCGGTGCTACAAGGCCCGCCAGCTCAACTGATCATAAATACAAGATTCTGATTGATTAAATAGGCTCTTTTGTCTCCAAATTTTTGGGAGAAGCAAAACTTTCACGCCTCTTCAAAAATCCAATGACAGAAGATGAGCGAAAATCAGAAGATTCTACAGAGACTAGAGCAAGTCAAATGCTCCATCATCAACCATCAACGGACGATATCCCACCTATTCCTCCTTTATCTGCTTTAATAGAAAATATTCATCGCTCATTTGACAAAGAATTAAACTTGAATTTAGTTACGAATACTGTTAGACCTACTGACGACTATGGATTTTATTTAGACACCAAGGACTGCACTCCTCATGTAGAATTAAGGTAGCAAATTCTAATAGCAAGCTCCAAACAGAAAAAGGCTCTCTCAGCCAAGGAGGGCGAATGGATATCAATACTCTCTAATTGGGAGCAATCAATTAGAAAGAAAAAGAATAAAGTAAGTGATATTAATCAAGATAAAGAAAATGTGTCGTCAAGGAATTCCAGATTCACTTCGAGCTCAAGTGTGGCAAAATCTAACCGGATCTAATAGAAAGAAGGAGATTGGGAAATTCAATGTAGATTTATTTAACGTAAAGGAACTTCGGACGCGGACTGATAAACCTCCAATTTTTGACACCATCGAACGAGATATCCACAGGTGTTTTCCAAGTACTCGTTTCTAATTTAGCGCATGTAATGTTCTCGGATGCTAATGGCGAAGGGTACGTATATATTGATGTAGCCAAAAGAATTTACGTGACATTCTTCGAGCATATGCGTTGTACAATCCAACACTTGGATATTGCCAGGGAATGGGGATGATTGTTGGTCTATTACTGATGAGAATGAACCCTGAAGTAATTTGGGACTTACAACAGGATTCCTTTTGGATGCTGGTAGTAATTTTGGAGAACTATGTACCAGATTATCACTCGGAAAGCCTGTACCAGCTGCGAGTTGATGCAGCTGCGTTTGAGCTCTGTCTGAAAAAGTTTCAAAGACCATTAGCAAAGCATATGGTAAATCTCCATTTATCTAGCATGAACTTAAACCATTGAATTACATGACACAGTGGTTCCTCACTCTTTATACAATGACTCTCCCGTGGAATACTGTCCTAAGATTATGGGATATGTTCTTACATGACGGAGCCAAAGCCCTATTCAGAGCAGGACTGGGAATTCTCGCACCAAAAAAGAGTACCTGTTACTAACCCAGCATATATCATCAAGAATTGCCCCACATCATCAGATATTTTGGAATACCTGTTTTCATTGCCAAAGCAAGTCACAGATCCAGATGAGTTTATTGAAGAGTGTTTAAAAATTAAGCTTGGACATAAAGATTTAGATAAGATGCGCAATCAAGTCAAGATGGCGCATAGTTCATTGGATAGCGGTGTAAACAAACGATAGTAATAAATCATAATAGTAATCAAGTCCATCCCTCTTTTCCTCTTATACAGAAGCAACACCGAGATTAGTTACCCTAGAGCCTCTTTATTTGCCCAACATGGTGGCAAAACATCAGTGAGCTTTTTTCTCCAAAATGTCCAGAGATCAGAAAGTTAGCTGGGAAGTAGACATCATTAGAAATTTAAATGCAAAAGTTAAAGTAATACAATACCCTAATTCAAGGATAAGAATACCGCTCTCTCAGATCTGAGACAATGGGTTAATGAACCAAGATCACTTGGCAGACTCTCTGATACCAGCTGGGAAACCCTATTGACCAGTTATATTTCCTTTATTGAAAAAGAACGGGAGCAGCTTCGACAAAAAGTGAAAGCAAATAACCGACCAGCGATAAACCATATCGCACTCGTTATCGGAATATTCAAAGATATGATTGTCTTGGCTTCTCAAGAACAGCCGATGGTGCTGAACAACAAAATATTAAAGTTCATTCTACATACATCAAATACAAACCAGGAAGATAAACTAATTACGGCTCCATTTACAAAGTGCTTGGTCGCAATGTGCTCTCAAAGAATCTTTCGGGAGGTAACAGGAATTTTATGTTAGCGACTGGATAACAAGGAATGGCATTCTATTGTGGACTATTGTATGGATTTTTTCCTAAAGGAATCCGAATTACAATCGACATTTGACCGAGCAGATAGAAGAACTGAATGGTAACGGGTTTCTTATATAGTCTTGATTTAGCTACATGCTTTTCCGCTATTGTTGGCGGTACCTTTGCAAATTCAGTTATAACAGATGCCAACGAACTGTTGACATTTATCTCTCAGTATATATCCCTTTACCAAATTGAAAACTTGTCTTTTGAGCAATTGCTGAATACTTCAATCAAAATATTGCTCTTTCTTGATATTGACAATCTGGATCTTTCATTTGCTTTCCTCAAGGCGATTTTCCACAGATTAGTAGATCTGTATTCATCGAAAAATGAAACCTTAAAACTAGCTATTCTCAGATTGTTCAGGATATATATAGCAATTGGGAATCAGCGGGATGTGGAAGAGGAAGGACCAGGATTTTTGAAAAACTGTTATAGATTACTGAGTCTTTTGACCTCACTTGAAAAGCAGCCGCCTTTTATTCCACTGGGATCAATTCATATCTTGGAGGAATCAATCTGCACTCGAAATATGTACCCAGATACAACCATCTTATCTTGGACATTCATCAATTTATTAGCCGAACTCTGTTTTCTAGAAATCAAAAACCCAAACGAATTTGCTAGTCAGCAATCTAGTGAAACTGTCGAAAGACCGCGCAAGAAATCAAAAATTGCCACAGGAGCTTTTCTAACACGTTTGCTAAATAACTCTGATGTGAACTGTCAAATTTTTGGATTACAAATACTAATAATTCTCTTGAAGTTGTATCCTCAATCACTTAAAGGGATTTTGAATCTTTATGCAAACGATATATCAGTGTTGTTTACTAGCCATGATGTAAATGTCCAGCAAAACGCTGCATTTTGCTTGTGTATGGTTGCAAAGAATCCCACAATGTTTATTGAAAACTTTGACTGTAATTCAGTATTTGACACATGTTTACCCCGCGTAGTAGGACTAGGGGAACATTTGCGGCCAACAATACAGCTAATCACATTCCTTTTGGAGCACAACCAAGTTTCATCTGAAAAATTGAACGGACTGGTAAACTTTTTTAGTTTTGTAGAACCGTGTATCCTAAATGAAGACGGATCGAAATGCTTGGCAAGATTACTGGCCCATCCAAGTATTTTGGATAAGAGTATGTATCAAAAAATTGTAGAATCGCTATTCAACGGGCTTCAACCTAATTCTGCACACTCCAAAAATGTTTACTTTCACCAGTTTATGGTGTCAACAATTTACCATATCTTTTTCACCAAAAAATCCAAATTTGAAACTGATCAAACTCCAATACTCGAGGAAAAAAAGCTATTTGACTGGGAATTCCAAAAGCTGTACGAAAAGCTAGTTTATGTGTCTGGCACTAGTGGCCAAGTTCTAATGGAACAAATGTACAAGGAAAATACATTAGTTCCCCAAATTCAAGCAGATGGGAAAGAGCGACTTGTCTACCAGATTAAAGATGCTATCAGCACCTACTTGGGAACACTTGAAGCGCTGAAAGATGAAGAACAACGATTTCTTTGTTCGTTGACTGTTGCAAAAATTATTCAATTTTTACCATCTGCTGAGGACTTTGCAGATTCTCTTCGAGAGGATTTGAATCTCATCTCTGCAAACCAAATAGTGGAATCAGTAGACATCAATAGCGCAGTCCTATTGGAACACTTACAGATGCTATCGTCATTCGCTGGCACAGAAAAAGCCTTCTTGTGGCCATTCAGTGAAGATTTGACACTTCAAATTCTTCTCCAATTACTAGATATAAAAGATGAACCCCAACTTTCACCTACAGACTCCAATTTCAGCGACTTCATCGCAGAAAGAAAGGCTTCCCATAAACTTAATATGTATGAAATTACAAACTATGGCAAAAATATCAATTACCTTGATTTGTCTGAATTCGATCGAAAGATGCATATATTGGTGCAAAATTTGGGTTCTTTATCGAAAAAGACGTTCAAGTTCACTGAATTTGTAGATGTAATGAAAGAATATGTAACGATCTTGATAGAGTCCAAGGAATTTGAAACAAATAGTATCGTATTTGGAAAATATTGTGCGCAAATCATGAACATATTTGATTTTGGTAAAAACATCCTAATCTATAGATTTTTGGTTGCTAGTACTTGACAAATTAAAGGAAAAGTTGAAAGAGCCTCCTCTCGATGGCAGCTATTTATTTAGACAGGTATGTATCCAATTCTTGACGTTTTCTTTCAACAAAGTGCAAGATGATTTAGACATACTTTCTCTAAAGAACAGCTCCGATAAACTGATTAGCTATCTAATTAGCCATTTTGAACTTTATCCAACTCTGGTTAAACTGGATATTTCGCGGATGCTCTTGTCTCTCTCGTGCAATCCAAGGCTAAAGGTAATCGCAAATTCCTGCAATCCTGTAGGCGTATTTTTGGATAGTGTTAGGTTCGATATATTTGAATACAAATTCCATCTAGCATTGGAGTTCCTTCCACTGTTTTTCAAATCTATTGACAAAAGGCAATATCATAAAGTAGTAGATTCAATAAGAAAATATGTGGTGACTACTGACACAAATGACGTCCAGAACATTGGCAACTCATTGATATATGGCTGCATTTTGCGTTCCATTGGATCAGCAGATGAAGGGGTAATGGTCTCACTCCTTCAGCTAGCTGCTGATCAGCCTTCCTTTGATACAATACCTTTATTATTCGAAAGAATTTCCAAGGAGTTTGGATTCAAGTCTGTGTCAGATCTTCTTGAATTGTATCTTGACAACATGCTACGAAACTGGACATCTGATTTTGACGAATTTCCTATATATTTATTCCAGTGCGATACAATTACTCTGTTTACCAG
This sequence comes from Boothiomyces macroporosus, assembly GCA_027604185.1. Lineage (NCBI taxonomy): Eukaryota > Fungi > Chytridiomycota > Chytridiomycetes > Rhizophydiales > Terramycetaceae > Boothiomyces > Boothiomyces macroporosus. Next base: position 5,950 of record JADGKB010000003.1, read on the forward strand.
AAAGTATCCCGATAGTGTTGCACTTTATTACTATAATAACGAGCGATTTTGTGAAATAGTGAAAATGACAGAAATCCTTTCAATTTCCGAACTATTGAACAAAGCATTTGCAAAGCTGTACTCCACCAATCTTGTAAAAAAGGTAAATCTTCATTAAAACAGAACAACGAAGGAGAAAATATCTTGAGAAAACTGTCTGAAATGGATAATAAGGTATTCCTGGATGTTGTTCTTGAAAATTTTGTTCCAATATCATTCAACCTTTTAAAAATGGCACACGGTATGCAATATTTTGATGCAAAACAATTGCCTGTCGTTTTAGAAAATACCTTGTTGGAGATTGGGAACCTCTCTCCAATCAGTAATAACACTACCAACATTCAGTCTATTATAAGCGGGTTAGAATATCTTGTTGGTTGCAAAGCAGAAGATTTCCCTGATAAAATATCTATGAAAACACTCTACCTGCTGTTTCATCAAATGAATGTTTACTTGAACAAGCAATCCTTTGTGGACAAACAGCTATCGATCATTAACAATGGTTACACACTTTTGATCATTTTAGCGCAACGGCTGATCCTTCATCCACTGATTTATCAAACAGTTGTAAGAAATTTATTACAATATGTTGGGATATCCACTCTTACCAGGCCAATTTGCCAATTGATAAATTATTTGACCAATCTATCCAAAAAAAGTGGAGAATTTGTCGCCATTTCGAATCATGCAGCTACAAATGTGCTGGTACTTAGCTCTTACTGCTACTATTTGGAGGAAGGTAGAGACCTGTTGGTGGATACAATGAATGGAATTATAACAGTTTCAACATCTTTCTTGGCACCGGAACAAGCTCATCATTACCAAAATGCTCTCTTAGTTGGATTGGATCCAGAGTTGCCTTGTTTCAAGCAGCTCATTGACAAATATGATGTGAAAATATCAAGCATTAGCTTTTTGACCAACTGGTTGATTGGCCTAGACCTAAATTCCTTTGTGTCAAAGTCTCCATTTTTGCGATTGTCTAAGGCTTTGGACTGTAAGGAGAATATCGAAATCATAAAAGAGTTCAAAAAGCAAAACCCATTGATGAATAAGCTTAAAGAAATCCTGGACAGTGAAGATAGTCGCCTTCTTGAAATCAAAGGAATTGCAGCAGAAAATATTGCGAAATTGACATATTATTTCAAAATGGATTACCAGGTAGAAAATCCATTTGAGCACATTTCGGATGATTCAGAATGCTACGAGGGGTGTAAAGTAGTGTTGGAGAAACTCTTTGAATACTTATTTCACCCAGACCTTGAAACAGTAGAATGTGCTTTTAATGTGCTATCAGCAATTGGTCCTCTAGACGAATCCCAACTTGCGATTGCGGAGCTCAATCAATCCACAAAGGGGCATTTGGATTTATTTAACACCAAAGGATCTCAGTCGGTCACGACTGTAAGAGAATACCCTTCAGTAGATGATCATACAGTATGGAAAAGTGCCGGAAAGTCGAAAGAGCAGTGGATAACCAACTTTACCAATGCATTGCTCAACAGTTTCGAATATCCGGATTTCTTCTTGTATCTTGGCCCAATGTTTGAAAAACAACCTCAGTTTGCGGAAAGTATTCTTCCATATTTGGTACACTATGTTTTAAGTGTTGAACTCCGAGATGCTCCCAACAAGACAAAATTGGTTATCAAGGATATACTGTCGCAAGATATCAACCAATTTTTTAGCGACCATTCGGATGAGAATAGCCTGGCAAAAACGATTCTGTTGGAAATGATTATTGTAAAGCTTTATTGACTGTAGTTTTTGTTCAAGACCAAACCATTGGTACCGTATCATCAATGGCTAGATTTAGATTTTATGAATCTGGCAAAGGCAGCTTTGGATATCCAAAATCATCTTGGCTCAATTTACTTTGTAGAGCTGTATTTCTCCTTGAAAATTAATGTAAATCCACCCCCAACTCAGATTTGGCAGTATTTGCTTGACGGCTATCGTGGATTGCACGACACAGATGGATTTCATGGAACAATTTCATCTCTGGATTCAGATGGAATCAGTTTTTTGGATTTGATTCAGCAAAAGGAGGCTTATGATAAGGATTGGATGAAACTGTTTTCTTTTAGAGACGCTCTTCACCAAATCCAAAATCCAGGCTCCTGTTCAACAGACATAATTGAAAGTTTGGCTAATTCTGGACATTACCAAACTGTTCACCAATTGACACACAATAGCAAACTGTCGGAAGAAGATATAGACGCATATGGCTGTATGTGGAGATTAGGACAATGGTCTACGGATATTGTAGGAAACGAAGCAAAAGTCGGAACGAACGCGAATAATGATTTCTACCATCTTCTATATCAGCTTGAACATTCTTCGAATATTTCAAAACTTTATCATGATATTGATCATGCACTAATCGCCTACAGCAAGTTGAATAACAGTTTTCAGGATGCAATATCTATATTGGAACTAAAAGAGATGGTTCGGTATAAATGTGAGGCGGACGTAATGGGGAATTCCAATTTGTTTGATGTTTGGAAAAGCAGAATGGCCAATCTTTTAGATGAACACAAATTTGATGACCTTGAACAAGTTTTGAGTATCAGAACCCGTGCAATGAATGTGTTATTACATGGAAAAGAGAAACTACAGTCTGATAGTGTTTCCTACCAGCCTCTCCGAGATTTTTTCAAGAGCCATCTTTCCTTTGTCGCTGACCTTGCCATTAACAATAACAATTTGGTATTAGCTCGAAATTGTGAACTTCAATTGGAAAATTTGGATACTCATTCAGTTCTGGATTCCATTAAAACAAAGATATTGTCGATCAAGATAGAATGGGCACGGGGCCACAAAACAGTAGCAATGAAGTTTTTTGATAATCTGCTCAAAAGCACTATCAATGATACAGAAGTGGATGCCGCGTTTAAAGTTGAAATGCTGCATTTGTACGGCATGTGGTCTCGAGACAGCCGTAAATCTACACCAAAGACTATTGTTAAAAACTACCTTCAACCTGCATTGAAAACTCTAGAAACTGGCCGATTTGTTAATTCAGGAAAGTATTATTTCGACTTGGCAAATTATTGCGATGAGATTTTCAATACCATGGACAGTGATGAAACTCATGCTAGATCTGTAAAGCTGCTCCATAGAAGAAAGTCAGATTTAGAGGAAATGAAACGTCTTGGAGAAAGCGCAAGAAAGAGCAACTACATTCGAAAGTTGACCAAACAAATAGAAATCGATGAACATGAAATATCACAATACGAAGATGAAAAGAACCACTATTTGTTATTAAGTGTTCAAAACTATATGAAAACCCTTGCGGAATCAGACTTGAAAAGCGAGCATTCCGTTTTCCGGGTATGCTCCCTTTGGTTTTCAAACCCCAACAATCTTGAAATCAACGCTTTCATTCAAAAGAACTTTGCTCAAATCGCAACCAGCAAATTTTTGATCCTGATGCACCAACTATCCGCGAGATTCGCAGTAAAGAATTTGACAGAGACCTTCTTTGAAACTCTGAAACGTCTGATCGAAGCTATTGTAATTGACTATCCTTATCAGTCTCTTCCTTATATTTTAGCGTTAAGGAATGTTGCCTCGGAGAAAAGCACTCAATCTACTTCACTAATATCCGGTGATACCATCGATATCTTTATATCCAAAATTCGCAAAGAAACCAACATGGAAAGGATCGTCTTTAATATGGAAAAACTATTTAAAGGTTATTTAGCAGCTGCATATCAACCAATCCCAAAATCAAAGGAGAGCAGCAGGAGATTGACACTAGATAGCAGTTGTATACTTTTGAAAATCAAGGCTGAAGCTAAAATTCCAGTAATCACTCTCCAGCAAAACATTCCGGTTCCAAAATCCTATGCAAATATTGTGTACATTGAAAGGTTTGAAAGTTCATTCAACTTGCCTGGTGGAATAAATGCACCAAAGGTCTTGAAATGCGTAGCAAGTAATGGAAAGACGTATCGGCAGTTAGTAAAGGCCAAAGGTAATCTGGCTTGAACATAGACGACTTGAGACAAGATTCGGTCCTATCATCTGTTTTTAATGTGGTAAATATGCTTCTCGCGAAACAAATAGAATCAAGAAAGAGAAAGCTGTCAATTAGAACCTATAAAATAGTTCCATTGGCTCCTCAGGCTGGAGTACTGGAATGGGTAGATGGAACTGTCCCTATTGGTAATATGCTGATCCAATCTCATCCAAATCAAAGAATTGCAGAAGAACTATCCAGATATAGGACAGTGATGAAGTCTGAACATGACAAGAAAGGTTCAACCTTAGAGTCCAAGTTGAAGGTTTACAGGAAAATAGAGAAGGCGTTCCCACCAATTTTTGGTGCTGTATTTTTCGAAATGTACCGTGATCCAAAAATATGGTATGAAAATCGAATGAGATATGTCCAAAGTTTAGCTGCCAGTTCGATTGCTGGCTATATGCTTGGAATTGGCGATAGGCATTGCCAGAACATTCTTTTTGACAAGAATACTGCTGAAGTCGTTCATATTGATTTGGGTATTGCATTCGACCAAGGAAAGCTACTTTCTACTCCAGAGTTGGTCCCTTTCAGACTCACAAGAAATTTAGTTCATGCGATGGGTATTACAGGGGTTGAAGGTGTCTTTAAACGAGGATGCGAAGAAACATTGAAAATTCTTCAAACAGAAAGTGATTTTATATTTACGCTTTTGGATGTATTCAGACATGATCCTCTTTATTCATGGTAAAATTCACTAATTCAAGGACTGTATCGGCCCAGAAACTCAAAAATATCCAGAAAGATGAACAGGATGATGAGCCAGAATATCAAAAGTACTTTGACAAGGAAATTTCAGGAAATGAAGAGGCAGACATTGCCCTGTTTGGTGTCCGAAAAAAGTTGTCATCAAATCTCAGTATTGAATGCCAGGTAGAAGAGCTCGTAAATAGTGCAATGGATCCTAATAATCTATGCCGCATGTATCCTGGGTGGCAAAGTTGGATATAATATACCAATGTAATATATTTCTATCAATGATTTAATTATCCAAGAGGATTGGAGTACACATTAGACAATTTTTAAATGGTACTTATTGATTTTCTATTTAATATAAATGTACAGAGGTCTATTGAAGCCTCCTTCTTCATCAGGTATCACCTTTTTCAGTAATTTGAATCCAATCTTTTTTTCAAGATATCGAGGAAATTCATCAGGAAAAAACTCCATATCTGAATAGTTTTGCCGCATCTCGGCAGTCATTCCAGCTCTTTTCCTATATCCATCTAATCCTTGACACTCCAGAATGAAAATTCCACCCTTGTTCAAGTAATTGTAACATTTTTTAAAGAAATATCTTACACCGCCATCGCCGTTATTGAGATGAATCCACTTTGTAATGCTAAGTGCCAAAACAACGTCATACAGTGTATCAGTTGGGGAAGGAAAACTTTCATGAAGCCAGTCTCCACATCGAAAGTGTATATTAAAGTCTTTTTGTAAGTGAATGGGAAGCATCCCAAATTGCTCAACACAGGATATGGGAAAATATTGTTGCCTATCGGATCCTGCAAGCGATTGGGTTACCGCCAAGGAATATCTTGCTTTTCTGATCAATTCTGGGTCTATATCTACTCCCTCTACATAGCTTGTGTTGAATTTTTTTGCTATTTCTACTGTAATTCTTCCCGCATTACATCCAATGTCACACACTCGCTTCCCTTCAAACCAGTCTTTATCGAATTGCATGATCCTCGAATCCGTCGCCCTGTAGCCGTAATAATTCTTGTAATTGCCGTAGATTGTTTCCTTTGGATTTTTTTGTAATTCAACACTGGAATTCTTCTTTCTTTTGATCTCGAATGTAGGGACTCTCCTGTAATTGCTGGTGGTTGGATCGTTTAGATGGGCGAGATATGGATTCAAAGACATTTTAGATCAGAAAAAAAAGTCAATTTACTAAACTGGAGTCAAAATTTGCGGATAAGCTTGATTGACTTTTTCGTAGAGCTCTGGCTTTGTATTTCTCAAAGCTTCTGGGTCTTCTGCCATACACACATAAGAAGTTGCGACACCGGAACGAATGACATTTCCCAAAACGTGGAACTCTACTTGGGAAACAAAGAATCCAACTATAATAGCGGCGGGTAGTAATTCCTGGTATAGTGCGTAATCAAAAGCAAGGTACATGTACAGCACTCCTAAGCCTACAATTATGGCGGAAATGAATAACGATCCCATATTCAAAACCACATGGGTAAAGCAATCGTTGATAATTGGTTCAATACCTCTAGCGCGAAGCAAATTGAGGGTAGATTTGGCTGCGGTGCAATAATCCTTTCCATAAATCGCAACTTGCACAAATGCATACACGTTAAAATAGCGGAGAATGTCTCCAAATATAGCAAATAGGCAAGCGCAACAGCAACTGCATAATGAACCCAAACTGTTTGAGTTTCCAGACCGATTTCGCGCACTAGAGTGGAGCATTTGAAATAGCGCAATTAACAGTGATCCAAAGCAATTTGACCCTAAACTTGTGGTCCATGCCCTTTTAAAAGAAGCCGCTGTTGGGTTTTGAATTGGAATATTTACATTTCCGTGTCCATCACTTACTCCAAGAAAGTAGTATGAAGCAAAAGTCCCACAGGAAGTGAGGTGTACGCTGTTTGAAATAATTTGCGTTACCCAGTAGAACATGAATACCTGTCATCAAGAAGAATTAACCATATAGAATATGAGAAAGTTAAAGAATCCGTTGCTGATTTGATTGTTAATTGCGCCAATGATCAATCCGGTAAGTGTAAATCCCCACCAAAGAGCAAATATTACTTGAAATAGCAGTCCTAATACTGCAAACCCAATGATACCGCTGTACTTGCCAGTTACATGGGTGACAGTCTTTAAAATTACCTTTGCCAAGGGGATCTTGTCTCGTTTAGCCCAGAATAAGTAGACTTTGATTAAGCAATATTACTATTAAGAGCTGCAAGTAGTGCTGCCACAATTGTATACGTGTATATTTGATACACAGCTGCTGCAATAGCTCCAGCTGCGTACAAGAGGATAGCCAAAACCAAAGTAATATGAATAATTGTTCCAGCAAACTTTTGGAGAGCAATTAAATAGCCCAAGCACAGCATGAATCCAGAAAAGACTATTAAAATCATATATCCTGCCAAAAGCCCAGATTGGTGAGCATCAGGTCCATAATAAGCATTTCCATTGGCACTTGAGTTGTTGACTGCATTGGAAACACTGAAAATTGCAAAGCCCGTTATACACGTAAAACCCAGCATACAAAATATCCAGAGAATTAATGCCCAAACATCCTTGATTAGCTCGATATTACTTGATATGGCTTTGGAATGAACCTTTCTTCCTTTTTAGTTAAAAAATCTTGTTGACTTTGAGCAGTATAACTTAGTTGCACGTTAGAGTAGACTGGTGGACTTGACATTTGTAAAGAACGCGTCGGACAATCACGAACTAATAGTGCCACTATTACCTCAAATTACTGTTCCAGCGCTATGAATTGCTATTGAAGATATTTCTATGTTGTACTGACAAATACGAAATTAATGAATTGCTTAAATTTGAGTGGTGATTATATTGAAACTGTTTGATGTCCAGCACAAATTTGACCGACATGATGATCAAGACTCTAACACATAAAACCACGAGCAATACTTTATTTCATGCTGCGTGGGTAATATATATTAAGATGGATTACCCCAGAAATTACCAAATGTACAAAATTTCCAATTATTTGCCCTGTCCAATAAAAGTATACCAACTACATTGGAAAGTTATGTTTCCCACGAATTTGAACTTTTGCTTTGGGAATTATTTATTAAAAACTTAGCAGTACTTGGGGGTAAACTTCTCTGACTTTGTTGAATAGCTCTGGTTTGGTGTTTAGCAACGCTTGCGGATCTTCAGCAAGGCACACAAATGTAGTTGTCACTCCAGAGTCAATTACTCCTGAAAGAACAGAGAACTCTACTATTCCAACGAAAAATCCAATCAAGCCCACAACCAAATAGTTTGGCCATTCATTTGGAACTGAAGGACTAATTTTCATGTAAGCTAGAGCAATTGCACCAGTAATCACTCCAATCATCAAGCATCCCATTCCGAGTACGTTACCAATTAGATTGTCGTTAATGACAGCATCAATACCTCTGGATTTTGCCAGTTCCCAGGTATCTTTTGCTGCAGTACAATAATCTTTTCCGTAAATTGCGACTTGTGCGAAAGCGTACTTGTTAAAGTATTCCAACAGATCTTGGAACAAACTTAGGATGCATGCAATGCAACAAAGGATGATTTGAATAGCAACGTTGTCATTTCCATCGTTATTGCGTGCACTGTTTACGATAAATTTCAAGGTTTGAATGATTGCAATCAGCAAAGAGCCATAGCAGTTTGGACCAAGACCAGTAGTTAGAGCTCTTTTTGCAGAAGCAGAAGTTGGATTTGTAACTGGAACATTTACATTGCCATTTGCATCAGCAGTACCCAAAAAGTAGTAAGTTGCAAATACACCCGACACGGTAATATGAACAGCATTTCCAACTACCTGGGAAGTCCAATAGAAAAAGAAAACGCAATAAACAGTCAGAGCATAGACTGCACCATTACTCAGAACTTGATTGTTTCCTAATAGATAAACACCAGACAAAGTAAATAGCCACCACACGATGAATGCAATTTGAACTACAAGCCCGATTACACCTACACCAAGTGTAGCTGGGTACTTTTTGGTGATTGAAGTAACTGTTTTCAAAACCACTTTAGCAAACGGAATTCGGAATCTCCATGACCAGTAGGCCCAGGCGGTAAGAGCGGCAAGTACAAGCATGATAATTCCGACAACAAATTGCCCAATAATGAAAAACAAAGCAGCAACGGCAAAATTCATTACAATCGCCATGATTAAAGTAATTTTGATCAAAGTTCCAGCAAATCTAATATTAACGACAAATACCTTTGCATCAAGAAGAAATACCCCAAACTAACAAGGAAACCAACGCCAACAGAAGTTACCAATATCCCAATAAAGTTATCCGTAGAGATGGAAATTTGAGCATCAGAAGTTGTAGTATTGGTGCTTTGCTTTGAAAATGCGCCAGTAGTGGAGTTATTTGGCGTGGTAGGATTCTTCAAGTAGTGGATACCTTGATTAAATATTCCTTACTGTATGCTGAAAGCCCCGCAAACCCAAGTAAACATATAATCCATAAGCCAATAGCCCAAATGTCTTTATATTGGGAATATTTGAATCTGTCCTCTTTTTTCGGAGGTGTAAAATTTGAATTGTTGTTTAATAGCTCCGTGCTTTGATAAACATAAGGCTGGGAAGGCGGTAGATTCGTGTTTGGTGGTGGAGTCCCGTATGGTGGTTGCCCATATGGTTGTTGGTACTGTGGTTGCCCATATGGTTGCTGGTACTGTGGTTGACCATATGGTTGTTGCTGGTACTGTGGTTGACCATAGTTTTGCTGTTGATACGACATTTGTCAAATTGAAAACTAGATTTTGAACTTAAATTGGGGCTCAGCCACAAAGATAGCACAACAGCCCCATTTTTATATATTTCATGCTACATCACCAATGAATTAATAGTACGAAAATCACGTGAAACCAGAGTATATACTCTTTCCTCAACGATATTCAAAGATGCCCGTAAATTAGATTTACACAGAGTCGATACAATTCAATAGTCAATATTCATTCTGTGGCAGGATTCCAAGTCGTCCAATTGGTATAATCCCAGTACCAACTGAGTCGAGTTTTATAATCAAACACTGTCTTTATTAGAATCCAAGTAGAACTTGAGGATAAACTTCACGGATCTTGTTGAACAGATTTGGTTTTGTGTTTAATAGAGCTTGAGGGTCTTCTGCCAAGCAGACAAAAGTAGTAGTCACTCCAGAGTCGATTACCCCTGAAAGTACTGAAAATTCGACTACGCCGATAAACAAACCCGCTACTCCCATAATAAAGAATGCGCCAGTTTCATTAGGAATTGCTGGACTGAGTTTGACGTATAGGACAGCAATGCCAGCAGTGATGAGACCAATAAACAAACAGCCCATTCCGAGCACGTTACCAATTAGATTGTCGTTAATGACAGCATCAATACCTCTGGATTTTGCCAATTCCCAGGTATCTTTTGCTGCAGTACAGTAATCCTTTCCATAAATGGCCACTTGGGCAAATGCATACTTGTTGAAATATTCCAATAAATCTTGGAAAATATTGAGGATGCATGCAATGCAGCACAAGATAATCTGGAGCACAATATTATCCCCTCCATCATTCTTGCGAGCACTGTTGACGATAAATTTCAAAGTTTGAATGATTGCAATCAGCAGAGATCCATAGCAGTTTGGCCCGAATCCTGTAGTTAGAGCTCTTTTTGCAGAAGCAGAAGTTGGATTCTGCACAGACACTGTGACACCTCCTCCAGCATTTGGAATTCCCTGGAAATAAAATGTTGCAAATACACCAGCGACAGTGATATGAACTGCATTTCCAATTACTTGGCTATTCCAGTAAAAGAAAAATATTGTAAATATGAACAATCCATAAGTTGTTCCACCACTAATAACTTTATCATTGGAAAGTTTGGCAATACCGACTGCGGTAACTACCCACCACCCAATGAAAATAACTTGAACAATCAACCCAGTGACACCTGCCACTAATGTTCCAGGGAACTGCTTTGTAATTGATGTCACTGTTTTTAGAATTACTTTTGCAAAAGGAATACGGAATCTCCACGACCAATAGGCCCATGCTACCAAGCATGCAACTACAAGCATAACGATCCCACCTACGAACTGCCCGATAATGAAAAATAGAGCTGCAATCGCAAAATTCACAACTATTGCAATAATCAACGTGACTTTGATTAGGGTACCTGCAAATCTTTTGTTAGATTGGTAATCATACCTTTGCATCAAGAAAAAGTAAAACATACTAAGCAGGAAGCCTGCTACAGCTGATGTAACGAGGACCCCAATAATTTCTCCAGTTGGAATGTCAACTTGATTAGTAGTTCCAGAGGTGCCAGAATTAGTGTTCGAAGATGCACTCCCTGAGCTGCTACTAGTACTTGTTCTGAGGTAATTGATACCTATATTAAATTCAATTACTATAAGCAGAAACACCTGTGAATCCTAGAAGACAAATAAACCATAGTGCAATTGCCCATCCATCTTTGTACTGAGTGCTTTTAAATCTGTCTTCTTTTTTGGGTTGAAGATTGTTTTGGTTTTGATAGTTTGGTGGTGCAGTTTGCTGGTAAACTTGAGGTTGTGGTTGCTGGTAAACTTGAGGTTGTGGTTGCTGGTAATATTGCTGCTGGCCGCCATATCCATTCTGTTGATACTGCTGAGGCTGCCCATAAGGAGATTGGCCATAGGGCTGCTGTTGATAGGACATGTCAAATTTGGGAAAAATGTTGATACCCATGGTCAAATTCAAACAATGTGGAACCAAACACTGAACCACAATTCCTAAACAACTATTTATTGAAATAAAATCAGAAACCAAGAACAACTTGGGGATAGACTTCCCTAATTTTCTGGTACAATTGCGGCTTGGTGTTAAGTAAAGCTTGAGGGTCTTCAGCAAGACATACGAATGTGGTTACGACTCCAGAGTCAATCACACCAGCTAAAACTGAGAATTCAACAATACCAATGAATAATGCAATTACTCCAAAGAATACATAAGCAACAACAGTGCCTTCAAAGTCGGTGGAGGATTTTACATACAACAAGGCAATGCCTCCAGTTAAAAGTCCAATAATCAATGATCCGATAGACAATACATTGCTGATCAAGTTGTCATTGATAATAGCATCAATTCCTCTAGATTTGGCCAACTCCCAAGTATCCTTGGCAGCAGAGCAATAATCTTTTCCATAAATTGCAACTTGAGCAAACGCATATCGGTTAAAGTATTCCAACAGATCTTCAAACATGCTCAAGATACAGGCAATACAGCAGAGAAGTAATTGGCATGCAATGTTGTCATTACTCTGATCGTTACGAGCATTGTTAATAATGAACTTGAGTGTTTCAATAAGAGCAATCAATAGAGATCCATAGCAATTTGGTCCTAATCCAGATGTCATGGCTCTCTTGGCAGCCTTTGCAGTAGGATTGGAAACGGCGAGAGTAACGCCGCCATTGCCATCTGATACTCCTTGGAAATAATAAGTTGCAAATAGCCCACAGTTGGTGATATGAACTGCATTTCCGATGATTTGACTGGTCCAGTAAAAGACAAACACCATGTAGACGAGGAGACCATACCCAACACCTTGTGAGACTACCTTATTTTGAACTAATTGAGTAATGGAAACAGCACCGAATGCCCAGTATGTAACAAATGCCAATTGGAAAACCAATCCGATTACACCAACAAAAATGGTAGCTGGGTATTTGCCAGTGATGCTAGTAACATTTTTCAACATAACCTTGGCAAATGGAATGCGGGATCTCCAAGACCAGTAACACCATGCGATAATAGCTGCCAAAATAAGCCAAATAATTGCAGGAACAATTTGTCCCAATGCAAAGAAGATGCCAGCAACGACAAAGTTTAGAACGCAGGCAATAACCATAGTGATTGTAATCAAAGTTCCTGCAAACTTTTGGATCAGCAAAAAATACACCAAACTAAAGATGAATCCAGCAACTGCAGAAATTGAGAAACCGATAATCATATCCTTCGTAGGAACATTAAGGTTGATGTCAGTAGATCCATTGCTTGAAGAGGTGGTTGTAGTTCTGACTTTTGTGGCATCGCTTGGAGCTTTGTTCATGTTTGTATAAGCGTAGAAGGAAACTGCAACTGATCCAGTCAAGCACACAACCCATAAAAGAATTGCCCAAACATCCTTTGCAGCGGAAGCTTTGAACCTGTCTTCTTTCTTTGGAATTAATGGATCATTGGACTGGGCGCTTGGTCGGTCAGAATTTTGAGGAGAGTGTTGGAAATTTGGAGGTGGTTGTTGATATTGTTGTTGGTAAGCGTTTGGAGCAGGTTGCTGTTGGTACTGCTGTTGGTAAGGCTGTTGGTAAGGCTGTTGATATTCGGCAGGTTTTTGATACTGCGGCTGCCCATATTGCTGCTGTCCATACTGTTGCTGTTGCGGATACTGCTGATTGTATTGAGGAGGTTGTTGATAAGACATGAAGAATTTCGCAACATGAAATTGGTGTTAAGCTGCGCGTGGCTGAGCTCTTTGAATCAACGTCAAAGCCAACGCTTGCGGTCAACATTAAAAACTGCCTTATTAATTGCGTACTAGTGTCAATCAAACCCTGGAGTCTGGTTTTAAATCGATTCCGAGGATTATTGGTCACAAACCCATTTGCTTGAGGTTGAATTGAAAAATTTCCAAAATTGCTGTAAATTAAAAAACTTTGACTGCTGGATATTCCTGTAATCAAATATCTATGAATTAAGTTTATTAAGTTATGCAGTATTTGGCAGCTTTGCGTAAACGATTCATCACAGCTAATCCTTCATCCTTTTCCGAGATTCCCTGTACAATGATTACGCTCGCACCCAATTTTTCCATATCCCGCAGACCACTGAATAAATTACGGGCAACCATGTCACACGTATCACCCAGATCTATCTCCAGGTCAAATTTCGCAGATAGCCCAGTTTTTAATACGCCTATCTTTTCTTTTGGATATTTAACAAACTGGTCCCTGATTAGAGCCAATTGGTCATTATTCTCTGTCCTTTCCACGACTATCACTGTAGCATTCGGTGTATAGTGCCTATATTTCATTCCTGGAGTGCTTGGAGCCTGTTCAAGACTTTTGTCTACAAAATCCTTTCGGTACACTAACAAATTTGGAATTTCTTGTAAAAGCGACTCCAAAGTCGCACCTCCTGGACGCAATATTGCTGGTGGATTTCTAATTCCATCCAAAACTGTACTTTCTAGCCCTGAGTCACACGAACCACCATCTAGAATCGCTGGAATTCTTCCGCCAAGCTCTTCGAATACATGAGCTGCAAGAGTAGGTGAAGGCCTTCCAGATGTATTTGCTGATGGAGCAGCTAATGGAAATCCACACTTTTCAATCAGCTTTCTTGCTATTTCATGAGCAGGCAGTCGAACAGCTAATGTATTTTGCCCTGCAGTAACTATATCCGGTATATTTGAGGGCTTGGGAACTAGAATTGTTAGCGGTCCTGGCCAAAATTTCGATATCACTCTTTCATAAATCGGCGGAATAGCGTTTGGGTACAATAAATCTCTCAGCATATTAATACTGGAAACGTGTACTATCAAGGGATTGTCTGATGGTCTACCTTTTGCCTGATAAATCTTTTCCACTGCTTCCTTTTGCAGAGCATTGGCACCAAGTCCGTAAACAGTTTCGGTGGGAAATGCGACAACTTTTCCTTGTGATAATAAATGTGCCGCCTTCTCTATATTCTCATCTGTAGCTTGGAGTAATTCTGTATCCATTTTTTGTGAGCAAAAAAAAATAAATTCAGAATGTGGAAAGTCTGTGAATATATACGTGTGAAGCCTGCGTATAATAAGGATAGTTGACCAGGGCAGTTATAAGCGGTATGTGCAGTGTTATTTTGCTTTATTAAACAAACATGATCCATAGAATGAATGGGAAAGCTTTTATAGCATTGCTTTTGACACTAGGAGTTGCCGATGGAGATGTAGAAGTACCGTTTGCAGGGCAAGTTTGCGGCAATGCAATGAAACTGGGCATATCCTTCGCATCCACCATTACAACACTGTTTGAGTCGTTGTTTGAAGTAGGGCATTCCATCGCATTCGACATGGCAATTAATGCAGACGGAGCACCATTGATATGGGTGAAATCCGGAATTTGTTCGCAAACTGGAAAGTATTTCATTGCAGGATAGTATTCGACAAACGCATAGCACATTTCTTGCTCACTTGACCAACCACCTTCAACAACTTTTGTGTCTTGCGTAGTATCAAATGTACAGTTTGTTATCAGTCTATCACCAGGCAAAATCTTGTCAACATTCATGTCAGCGTATGTGTACGATTGATAATCAAAGTCAAAATGATCCATTGAAGGGAATTTCGTCAATTCCTTGTCGTTTCTAATGTGCCTCGTTGAAATTGATTTCCCGCGTTTGTGCATGTGCAAACCAGTTGAAATTACTGTCAAACCAGATGGTGGAATAGCATTGTCTTTGGTGGTGCACTTTGGCCCACATTCACTTACGGCAGAAGGGTATCCACCAGGAGCGAGGAACATTGTATCTTGAGGAGTTCCAAGGGTTACTACTCCAATATCGTACTTTCTCAATTGGGTAGAAATTGTGAATTCTAAACCAGATCCAGGGTCGACTTGGTTCTGCAGTAGGTTAGGATTGTTGTAATGTGTTTCCATCACCATGTATAGAGTGTTGTATTCAGATTTACCAATTGGCTTACCAACATCAGAGGGGTACAACTTGCGCTTTCCACCTTTAGCCCAGGTGGTATACAATCTAGAGCATGTATTGTTAAAATTCACTTTGTAATTGGCTTCATCGTAATGGTTGCAAAGCAGTTGGCCCGGTTTCAAAGTAGTTAAAGGCTGGTCACAAAGATATCCCACCAAGTGGTGTACAAAAGGAGAACTGATCTTTGAATCTTCTACCAAAATGTGGCTCTTTTCAAGATTAGTGAATTCATGGTAAGAATAGCAATAAACAGTCGTTTCTTGAGGGATATTGAAACTAGGTGCAATTACTGATAGCACAGTGCTGTTTTGAGGAGGTTCGCTAAACTTTTTAAAGTAGTTTCCAGATATATCGAGCAAGATTTGACCATTGTCACCTGGCCCGTGTTTCCCGAATTCATTGTTTGTTCCTAGAGCATAGATGAACCATTGTGGACTAGTTAGTGATATCTTCATATCTTTTTCATCGCAAGTTGACAGTTTTCTTGTAAAGGTAAAGCCAGTAATATTCCCCGTTTGATAACTCTTCAACAAAGTCAAGTCTTGGGAACTATCAAGCTCTGGCGCACCAGGTACGCTAGAGTAGCGATCTTCCAGCGCAAACTTTCCATCTTTTTGGTGTCCTACCCAAACATCTGCACCCTTCATTCCTCCAGCATCAGAAACACCCAATCCTAACCAAGTTTGTCCATTCTGCGAAGCTAGACCAAATTCAATAGAGTCATCAGTTACTTGCCAAAACAATTGCATAGTTTTGTTTGACCCTGTGGTAAGAGTAGCATTTTGTGTGTACTTTTCGGTTGGAAACGGAATCCAAGATTGACCTAGAACACCAATAGCAGAGAATAAAAGACTCAGCATGATTTCTTGGGACGCTGTTTCTATTTATATCATTGGTCTCAACAGCATAAATCACTCTAATACCCGTGCACTAATTGTTTAGTTATTTTCGGAAGAAGCGAGGCTATTACCCGAAGGTCTTTGAACTAAACAACGCGTTTGTGGGTTAGCAATACATAACAAGAGGCTGAATGATTGATACATTAGCCTTACTTTTGATGGCTATGTACAAGTGTATCCTATAGAACGTCGGCCAATTGTATGTGCATGTTGATTCTTGAAATAGCTCAATGAACAAGACCTTCCCGGCCGTCGGCAATCTATATTGAACGGTCTCAGATCTAAATAGAATGAACATCATTTATTGAAACCACTTTTCATTTAAATTCAAATCTTTGAATAGATCCATCAGCCTAGTTTTTTCGTCTACTTTTGGTTTATATCGTCTCTTGATAAACAGCAGCAAGTAAAATGGAGAATAATCAGGTGTAAGTAAACTAAGCGAAAACAGAATAATTTTTTCCAGTTTGAGTTGAACCAAGTCCATTATAATGATAAATAACGCAAATGAAATCCTTAATTCCAGCGGTAAAAAGTAAGACAGCAAGTAGAATAAGATTTTTGGTATTTTGGATTTGAATTTGATTTTTGACTTTCTGTTGAATCCAGCATCCAGCCGTTGTTTTGATATTTCTAATCTTTGGTTAAACATTAGTTTCTTGAACCAGTTATTCGTTTTTTGAATCTCTTTTTCTGATTTTGAAGCACAATCCTGACAAATATCGTGTGATCTCTTGTATATTCCCGTTTCTTGAACGATCGAGAGAGAAACCTGTTGATTATGTAAGCAAAGAGTGCAGAATACGTTCTGTTTTTGTGTCCAGTTGGTGTAGGCTAGTTTTCGACTATTTTTGATACAAAACGAGCAGTAATGTGGGTTAATACAAGCATGTTCTGTAGGGTATGAATTATTGTATTCATCAATAGTATTTAGCGTCTGGCAGCTTTTACATTCGTAGTCTTTTTCGGTTCTTGGAATTAAATGGATTTTGTTGCACCCGAAACAATTTGTAATTCGTTTGTTGATTACCAGTCCGAAAAGTGAGAATAAACTAGTTAGCAAGTGATTACTATTTAAATAGAAATCTAATTTGTACTTTGAAAAGGGAATAAATTATGAGCAAGGAAAAGATTAGTGTTTGCATTTTTTGGAAACTGAAAAATTTGGTGTGACTGATTGAGGCAAAGTGGAATGCCAACGCCATATCAGCAACGCATTATGACTTGCTCTTATGAATAATTTCTTTCGTGATTTTCAGTTGAAGAAGGGCAAACAAATTTAAACAAAAAACGCGTCCATGACTCGATTTGAGGAGGATGAGATTGAAGAACCAAGAAAGAAATCATCAGCATTTCGAATTGAAACATTTGGAGTAAAAATACCGGAAATTAAGCAACTAAAGGTATTGCTTGTTGGGGATCATGCAGTGGGAAAGACAAGCATATGCCATTCATTCACTGGAAATCAAAATACGTTGGAATATATTCCAACCACAGGGATGGAGGTATACCACAGAAGAAAAGTTATCCCTGGAAGCGGAAAAGTTCAAGTGGATTTTGAAATATGGGATGTTGGTGGCAACTGCTTGGAAAACAGATATTTCTGTAACGCATTACTTCAAGCTGATATAATACTGTTTGTATACGACATTACTCATATTGGAAGCTTCAAGAAACTTGGCCAGTTCTATAAAACTATGAAGAATTGGTATGGTGTCTTCAAGAACAATAATGAAAAGGATATTCGGTAAGTAATTATAACATAGATTGCCATATACGTGTCTCATTCAAAACAAGAGTAAAATTTAAGCTAATATTAGCGGATCTGGAAAGCAAAAGGACAGTGTCTCAATCCCTGCACCATGAATTCTTCACAAAGTGCCAGTTTAACCACCAGATTAGCTTTAACCTTTTAAAGCCAGAAATAATCAGACAAACGATATTACAAATTAGTTCGGAATTATTGGGAATTACCGTCAATACCTTTAAAAAGAAGACGTTTGTGAATATAAAAAGACAGAATTCGATTATTAAAGAAATTAAAGATTACAGAAACAAGAGGACTTCGGAATTCTGCTCTCTAATGTAATAAAAATGGTAAATTTGACTGTATCGAGCCTAGTATTATTTGAATGGACATTTCAAGACTATCAAGATCAAAGTGTTTAGAGCAAAAGTAAAAAACTTTGCAAAAATGTCCGAGAGAGAGTTCAGGATGCACGCAACAGTGACAGAGCTGTTGGCGTACCTTGGAGTTGATCAAGAACCAGAAAAGTTTCTAGACTTGTTAGAGAGCAAGAAAAGTTATTCTTCAGTATTCTTATTTAACTCAGGGAAATGCCTACCCACTGGCAGAAAAAATCGCCCTCAAAGCATCACAGCTTTCACAGGAAGCTCCGGAACGATTCCTATCTCTGTATGACCGACTATCAACTTTACAGATGCGGGAGCTTGAACCATTACTATACATATTGAATCAGGTCCACTCTGATCCCACAGTTTCCAAAGCACTAAACGCCAAAAGACCAGATACGGCGAAAACACTTGCCCCCTCAACACCAAAAACTAAAAGAGCAAGTCCGCCAGTCACTCCAGGATTATCCAAATCAAAATCATATTCTACTTTGTCAGGATCTACTCAATTCCAAACACCAAGGGTTGCAGAAATTATTAATAAGCAACGCAGTCAATCGAATCTCAATCAGACACCAAGCGCTTTTGGCACAACATTAAATCAAATGTCTATTAGTGAAAGCGATAAAAAGAAACCTCTAAAGTCAGTCAGTTATGTTGAACATCAAGGAACACCGTTAGTGAAACTGGCTTCAAAGGACGCAATTGAACAAGAGGGCCTAATTATTGAAGATTTGTTGTATGTCTTACTAGGTATTGACGGAGAATACATAAAAAGCACAAAAGGAGTTTACTCGGTCAGTCCAGAGCTTGACCCATCTTTGACTGAATTAGTTAACAAAATATTGCCAGTCTGTACCTACTTGAATACTATAGAAAAGTTTATTGAAGAGCACATTGCTTTTGAATATGGAAAATGTCATCATGCTCTGGCAGCCTGCCTTCGGCAAATAGTACAAGAATACTACATATTAGTGGCTCAATTGGAACATCAGGCGCATACAGATAAGCGATTCTCTCTACAAAAGCTTGTGTATTATTTTAAACCAACTGTGGAAACTTTTACAAATATTTATTTGATGATTGAAAATATAGAGGAGCAAAAACCAACACGATCAAATTCAATCTTGACCAGTGAAAATATGGCTAAAATTGGTGGAACTCTACTCTCATTTTTGGCAGATAGAATGGTACTTTTAGGTGGAAATACCGAAGCAAAGAAACTGTATTCTCACCTCTTAAAAGAAACTGCCAAACCATATTTTGAAATGATTGAACTATGGGTCTGCAATGGTGTTCTTGAAGATCCCTATAATGAATTCATGATTCAACAAAAAAAGAATTTAAGCAAAGAGATACTCAAGGAAGATTTTAACGATTTATACTGGGAACAGAGATATACTCTTGATATGGACAATGTACCGATATTCTTACAGCCATATAAGGAAAAGATATTGACAGCTGGAAAATATTTGAATGTCTTGAGAGAGTGTAACCAGAATATTAAAGAAATTAAACCTGAAGAATTGCCAGACACTCAAATACATGGTATTCCTGACGCCCTAAAAATTGTAGAGGGCGAAAAGTAATTATTATTAATATAGGCTTCTCAAAGTCATTGGTCAAGGATATACCGCTTCCAATGAAACCTTGTTGAATTTACTACGGAAAGAATACAATTTAATGGATCGATTGCAGTCCATGAAAACGTTTTTCCTTTTGGATCAGTCCGACTATATCACCCATTTCCTTGATCTTGCTTATGAGCATTTAAACTTGCCAGCAAAAGAAGTTTCCCTGACAAAAATCACATCGTTGCTAGAGTTGGTAGTACGCACACCTTCTACCACTTGTTCTTCTGATCCTAATCGAGAAGATTTGTCCGCTGAACTATGCCCCATATCTCTTTTCGATCAATTGATGAAGATTAACTCTATGGTTGGAATCGACATGAAAAAACACTTACAAAACATTAGATCCGGTAAATCGTTTGATATCAAAGAATCGCTAAGTCAGACGTCTGCAGAATCATTTGCAGGAGTTGCCTCTGGTCCGCTGTTGGGAATTGATGCTTTCTCGGTTACATTTACTGTCTCTTTCCCACTCTCTCTAGTATTGAACATGAAGGTGATGACAAAATATCAAATGCTTTTCCGTCACTTGCTCAAGTGTAAGGTACTAGAACGGCTTTTGGGATCCAATTGGTTAAATGAAACAAAATTATTGTCCAGCAAGAAATCCTTCTCTGGAATAGAAAAGAAAATCTTGATGCATATGACTGCCCTCCGAGGCAAAATGCTTCATTTTATCCAGCAAGTGATATTCTTTATGTTTTTTGAAGTAATCAACCCGCATTGGGACTTGATGATTGCAGATTTGAAAAAGGTTAGTTGGAACTAAAGTAGGCGGTTACGGTGGATGATTTGATAAAGAAACATGATGATTTCTTGGATACTTGCCTTAAAGAATGTATGCTGACCAATACCAAATTGATTGCGGTAATTATTATTGATGTAGATTTTCAGTAGCTTAATCACAACCTGTCATTCATTTGTGAAATTCTCCGAGTATATTACAGAATCATTTACAACAAAAAAAGTGGACTCTTTCACTATTTCTGATATCACAATCGAATCTGAGCCACATCAGTTCTTTACCCATCTGGAAACACTTGAACGCAGCTTTTTGTTGCAAATTCAATCTCTTATCGATGTTATTCAAGTTCTGGGTGTTGCCGAAACTGCTCGATTGGCTAGCTTGGTATCTCAACTAGATTTCAATAGCTACTATGCACACTTGGTACCAACTGCCCATTTTATTTTGAACCCAGTGGTGGCTCCAATACAATAAACTTTTTCGATTTTATTAGTCAAATGGAATAGGTTTACGCAACTCTCCCTGAACAGCAGCGATCGAACTTGGGATTCGGATTGAACAGCATAGAGGATGCTCTTGGCCAAACGCATGAACATGCTCCATTTCAACTTCCGTACCGTCAGCGCTTCCTTTGAATTGAATAATTGACCCAAACAAGAAATGCTGCATGATTGGCAGTTTGTTGAGTACCTCGGCCTTGTACATTTTAAACATCCCAGAATTGACTTTTTCCCATTTCTTTACCCCTGAAATATCATCAAGCATTGGAGAATGCCACCGTAAAGTTGCAGATTTAATCTATGGTTATTAAAAATTACAGAGTTGATATGCTTGATGCTCGATAAATACATGTACTTTTCTCCAAA
Source organism: Boothiomyces macroporosus (assembly GCA_027604185.1). Taxonomy (NCBI): domain Eukaryota; kingdom Fungi; phylum Chytridiomycota; class Chytridiomycetes; order Rhizophydiales; family Terramycetaceae; genus Boothiomyces; species Boothiomyces macroporosus. Next base: position 27,717 of record JADGKB010000003.1, read on the forward strand.
CTCTTCGAGGATTTCGGGATCATGGATAGATTTTGGTCGCAAGTATTTGTGTGTGGACAACTGGCCAGATCCAAATAAGAAAGGTAAAAAGTGATAATCGTCTAATCCCCACACACCGTGCGAGCCACTATATTAGAAAAAGGTTACGCTGGCTCCAGCCAATACGCATGGGTGAGTTTGCGCATCACCATGATATACTGCCAGAATACTGAAAGCACCAGTGCAGGGTAATCCTCCTCCTTGATCAATCCAAGATGTTGTAGGCACAGCAAAAAGCACATAAAACTAGCCTCATGTCCTGTACCATAATCGATTCTCTTGTAATCTCCAAAAGAAGCCAACAAATATGTTCCCACTTCCGTTTTGTAATCCTCTGGTACTATTGTCAACAGTTCCAGATGCTTCTCTGACAGTTTGTCATGCCATTTTCTAAAGCTTGGGTTTCCAAATCTAGATAGTCCAACGTCTGCTGGAGGAATTTCATCGACCCAGGCCTTCAGCTTGTCCAAAAGCTCCATAAGAAATGTAATGTTATCTGATTTATCTGCAGAGTAATCCAGAGGTTTGTCGACCACTGCTTCATTCAGTTTTGTGATAAAACCCATATATTTTTCATAAGTTTCGCTTGTTTGGAATCTTTCCAGGTCACTCTTTGTGAGAATTTCCCTCTTTGGTATTCGCGGCGTGCTAGAGCAGCAGCTATCTGAATTGTGGGTGTGGGCGTCTCTACTGTGTGAATTATCTGAACTTGAAATCATTTTGGGTTGGAAAGAATAAATTAGAGTGGCTTGGAAAACCCCTCTGCTGTACCAACTATGGCGAACGGACATTTACAAGATCTGAACTCAGACGTCTTTTTCTTTCAAATGGTATCCTACAACCTACTACATCGAGGATTGTATGTGTTCTCACTCTATGGATGCACCTATCTCCCTTATCTAAAGCTTGGAATGGATTTGTATTATCAAGATCTCTATGTCGGCAAGCCTTGTCAAAACGTATCTCCTATATTTCAGAATATTTGTTTTGATCAATTTGGAACAGACTGGACTGTATTCACGTAATATTCATCTAAATCTAGCGAACTTGGATGTGCTCTTGTCCTTTCCCTTCTAGGTACTTTGTTGATATTAGTGCAGACTGTATTCACCCTCTACATGTGTCTATTTCACATGAAAGATAAGGATGGGGACTTTTTGGTTGGGGCTGAGGATGGATGTTGTGGTATCATGGCAATTGTCCTGTCAGGAATTGCGAATGATGAGGCACCAAAAACAAAGTCAAAGGCCTACAAGCGTAGGGCTATTTCGAGATTCTTGACAATTGGCTTCCAAGTTCCAATTATCGTAATCACCTGTCTGTCCCTCAACATCATTTCACGACCAACTGCATGGTACTCTGAAAAAACGTCTGTTTTTGTGCTACTTACAGTGCTGATGCTAAACTTGACTAATTTGATTGAAAATATCTTTGAAGTAGTCGCGATTATTTACTCTTGATGTTTTGAATAAATTATACTTTATTAGATTGCTGTGTTCAGGATTTGCAATCCAAGTAGCCTGACTAATCTAAGTGTGTAATAAGTTAGCGTAAAGCCAATTCCGATCAAGTAGTTTGCCAATAGATTGACACCCACCATAAATGTAATCCACGATTGCGGATTCCATCTAATTAAATCTCCGGGGCTGGTTGGGGAGAGGATCTGCAATTGTACCAGCAAATAAATCATCACACAAGAGTAAAACACCGCCAATAAAACCATCAGTGTCGTTATGGGAGAAAACACCTTCTCAAACGCCTTTTTTAGCAAAGTTGATCTGGAATACTGCTTATCCAACCTTTCATAGTAGTACAATAGTGGAATATTGATCAAAGAATTTGAAATATTGGATACAATTGGTGAAAGCGAAATTGCTGTCAACAGTAAGGACATGTAGAGGGTGCTTTCAAACAGTTTGGTTCCTAAACTTACCAAAAAAATATACAAGAAGAGTCCATTCGAGTACAAATCAAATGCAAATAAAAGCGCTTTGAGCGTTAAGGTAATTGCTAATGCTGGCGCTTGGTGTTGGAAGCCAATGTAATAGCACCTATGCGCAGCATGGAATATAATGGTGATCAAGGCACTTAGTCCCCAAAGCAGCAACAGTATGTAGTTGTGATACTTTGGATTTGCCCAGTCTTGAATATTAATGTCAGTTTTTTCTATGTTAAACATTCACCTACCAAGAGTATTGGCTGCGTTTGGATCAGTTAGCACTTCGGAAAGTCTGTAGGAGTATATGCGCACAATAAAGTTTGCAATTAATGGAATAATATCTACCAATAATTCATGGTCTGCAATAAGTGCCCAAACAGATGCAATATAGCGAATCTAATTTAAACAGCAAGTACGCTATCCCATTGATAGGTATCCCAAAAAATCCATATTCTTCGCGGCCAAGCCTTGATACAAGTCCCAATAACATCAACTCCAGAAAGAACTAATATTGAAATATACAGCGGTTCTGCTCCAACGACCGATACGTCAGGCTCATTTAGTACACGAAAAACAGTAATATATGTGTAGATGAGAAAAGTAACAGACCGAAGGACTTGAACGATTCTCCACCAAGGAGTTTTCTCATTTATATGAGATTGTAGTTTTTCTTCCACAGGGCTGGAAAGCGTCATTGAAGATGGATTCACCGTTTCATTCCCCAACTCGACGGTGGTTTCTTTTCTGGCGCTAGATTGTCGAATATCGCTTCTGACTGTCCCAGACTCACTCGTTCTCTGTGCAGATATGTTGGTCAAAGATCGGCTTTCCACAAGAGGTCGCTCATGATATGAAGAGCGTTTTGGTTCTTCTATAATCTGTCTGATATTTGAAGGTGGCGAATTATATTGAGTGCCCGCTTTTGAGCCATTATTTTCTCTTCTATCACCAATGGCGCCATTTACCATATCAATATTGGTGTTTCGATGTTGGTTCATGTACGAAGCTTGGGAATCTCGTGAGTAATTAGAAGCAATTTGAGTTCCGGTTGTACCATATTGAGCATTGTAAACGTTTCTGGGTTGGTGTACTGGTTGAGAATGATAGTTATTGGTGTGAGGTGGATAATAAGGCGGTTGTTGTACATGATGCACGTTATTATTTACAATCACAGTATGGATGACGTTGATTGGGGTATTGCGAACTGCGACAGGTGGCCTTTCTTCTTTGTGAGATACATTTGGCGCAAGTTCAGCTATTTTTACAGGCTGAACTGCAATGTAATTGTTTGTCACGCGAGTTTCAGCACTATTATTGTTATTCACAGTGTTATTGACTATGGCTGTTGTGTTGTTTTGGGTTATTGGCGTGATGTTTTGAACTACTGTGTTTTTCACCGAAACACTCTCTTTAGGTAAAGCGGAAGGTTCAAGTTTCATTTCATCTACTTTTGGAGCCGATTTTTTTGATTCAGCTTGTTTGTAAGGTTTCAGAGTAGGATAAGCGGACTTCCAATGTGAAAAATCAACTTTGGAAGACTCCTCTGGTTCATCAATATCTATTTTAGATATTGGCGGACTCCAATATTGAAAGTCGTTAAACTCGCCTCCTTTTCTTGGTTTAGCTTTTGAGTTGCTGTCCATAAATGTGTCAGAACGCGACAATCAAAATAAATAATGTCCAGCCTCAAAATTGGTAATACTTGTGAAAAAACAAACATTTATTCAAGCAGCTGGGAGACTTATGGTCCGTATAGTACATGAGGGTACACTTCTCTAATTTTGTAGTACAGTTCTGGTTTTGTTGCCAGCAAAGCTTGTGGGTCTTCTGCCAGACATACAAATGAAGTAACCACTCCAGAATGAAGTACATTCGCAACTACATAGAATTGGAAAATTCCGACAACAAAGGCAAACAACCCTCCAACCGCGAAATTGGCACCTCCCACTCTGTTACTTTGTGTGGCAGCCAAGTAAATAACTCCACAAATTGCGTTACAAATACCGACAAGAATTCCCCCTAATACTAATACTCTTCCAACCAAGCAATCGTTGATTAATGCGTCTACTCCTCTGCTCTTTGCCAAATGCCAAGTGTCCTTTGCTGCCTGACAGTACTCTTTGCCATACACCGCTACTTGAACGAATGCATAAGTATTCATATATTCAAGAATGTCCCCGAAAACCGTAAGAATGCACGATAATAAGCACAAGATGAATCCCGAAAAGATGTTTCTTCTGTCATCACTTCGTTTTTGATCAACAACAAGTTTGACAGTTTGTAAAGCCGCAATGAGCAATGATCCATAGCATACTGACCCAAAACTGGTTGTGATCAAACGTTTGGCAGATCTAATTGTTGGATTCTCAAACGGTACAAAAATGTTTCCAGCAGAATCCTTGATCCCATTAAAGTAGAAAGTTGCAAACGTCTATTGTTAAATTCATGTACTCCACAGCAAATGGCGTGAACGCAATTGGAAATAACTTGGCTGCACCAATAAAAGATGAAAATCTAAATTAGGCTGTAGGTACCGAATAGACATAGAAAAAGTTTAGTGCCCCAGATGACAAAGACTGTTGTTGATTTGCAACTGTCAATCCAACCAAAGTCATTGCCCACCAAAATGTAAACAGCATTTGAAAACAAAGCCCGACAGCACCACTAACAATCATCCCATAATATTTAGCCGTTACTGTAGTTACAGTATTCAATAAAATTTTGGTGAATGGCTATCTTAGTAATAAAATACAATTCTAAATCTCCAGCTGTTGTATATCCAATAAGTCACGCCAGCAGCCAAGACACAGAAAATTCCTTGAATAATTCCACCATAGACAAATGAAATTAGAGCAAGTGTCAAGTAGGCGAATATAGACAATAAAAAGGTCACTTTGATTAACGTTCCTGCAAACTTTTGCAGTGCTAGAAAGAATACAAAACACAGTACAGCACCTGTGACTGCTGTTGTAAAGAATAGACCAGATAAACGAGACGTATCATAGTTTCCACCTTGCCTGGAAGCGTTGTTCTGGAGTTGGGTGTAAGCTTTATTAGACGGTGCTTACCAAATATTGACAGAATAGCAAATCCAAACATTGCAATTAACCAAGAGATAGTTGCCCAGACATCCTATATTAATTGTAATTACTTTGATCGAAGTCTGTTGGAACCGGGATTCTTTCTTTGGAGGTTGCCATTGTGCTTGTTGCTGTTGAAAGTAGGGTTGAGTAGGAGAGGGAAAGTATACTGGTGGAGGTTGACTAGGATTGTACATTTGGAGATTTTTGTTGAAATTGGATGACGTTGTTTGATGCATCTAAACAATAGAAATCAAGCAGATTACTCACTTTTATGCAAGTTGAAATCTATAGAGATTTTTTATTGCATTACTATTATAAATATACTTGTTTGACATCTGCTAAGCCGAATGGGACCGCGCAGGTGGGACACTTTCGCTGCCTAGAATTATAAGTGACATCTATGCAATCCTTACTACGATTAAAAGAGATTACCAAAAAGTATGCATACATTTCAGCAACGTGTGACTTTTAAAGTTATTATTACAGCTTTGACACATGAGTAACAGCTATGATTAGTAAAGCTTACTCTGTATTGATCTCTTTCATTTTGGATATCAGATCCGGTTTCATTCTTTGATAGTTTCCGTTTTAACACTGTCACTTGCTCTTGAGCCCGTTTTACTTGATTCTTTGCTGCTTCTGTTTGCTCCGTCTTTTCATTTAATATGGAAACAAGCTAGATTTAAAGAGTAATTACACTATCATACTTGATTTTTAGAGCACTGTATGAGTCTCGTAGTTCAGCCATCTGAATGTTCAGATTGTTGTATTTTCTTTTTTCTGCTTCAAGATTTGGATTGACTAGTGCTAATTCACGCTCAATAGTAGACTTTATCAGATAATAATTACCAATTGCAGGGATAGATTCTTTTCCAATTCTTCCAGTTTTCTTATTTGCTCTAGTTGCTTCTCTGATTGTCTTTTTTGGGCAATAGTCATGTTACTTTGAGTGGTGGTTTGCTTTGTCATTAGCGACACTTTTTGCTCCAGTCTGGATTTCTACATTAATAATAATAACCTCTAGTGATAGTTTTTCAAGTTGCTCCTCTTTCTCTTGGAGACTTGCTACGCGTTTACTATTCTGTTCCTCTAATTTTGACCAGGCTTTTCCTAACGCTTCCAATTCAGATATTAGTCTTTGCTCTGACTTTTGGTAATAATCAAACTTTTGTTTAATATTATTTAATTCTTGTTCCTTTTGCTGAAGCTTTGCGCTCATGCTAGACTCTATGTTTGAATCCAAAGGTCCAACCAGTTGAATGTACTTTTCCAATTCCTTTGTTTTTTCCACAAGCTCTTCTTCCACAATATTCAATTGCTTGATCTAGAATAAAATATAAAATACATTGGCATCGACAGAATTCGGCATAGAATCTATTGTTTTTTCTAGTTGTTTAATTTTGGAATTTAGTCTAGAAATCTCCTCTTGAGCTGCACTATATGGATTTGCATCAGGGTTTTCATTAAAGAAAGCGATTAAACTAGGCTCTCCAATCTCTGATGCAATATGCATTTTTAGCCTGGCAAGTTCAGATTCTAAACCAATGATTCTTGATTTCCTAGCTTCCGACAGTGCTTTAATATCTTCCTTTGTCTTGCTATCAGCCGCTTCTTTTGCCAATTGTGCATCCAAGTTTTTTTGCAAATTATCTCTTGCTATTCTTAATCTAGCCATTTCTGATTCACTTTTCTTCAGGTCAGCTTCCATTATTTTTCTTCTTTTCTCTTCATCCGTCTATATTAGGTTTCCTATTACTCTAATTTGCTCAATAAAGGTTCTTCTTTGACTTTGGAGAGCTTCGACTTCTAAAAGTGTCTGATCTAGACGATCTCTAGTAATATCAAATTGGTCTAGTTGAGCACGCAATTCTTTTTCTATTTCCTTGCTCGCACTACTTTGATGTCGTTCTTCTGAAAGTTCTAGAACTAGTTTGTTGATTTCATTTTCCAACTCCAACTTTTCATTTAATACGACTTGAATTTCATTTAATCTTGCGCTTGCAGTAGCTAGTGCTTCTTGATACTTTTCATCATTCACATCTTCCGATGGCTTTACTTTTTTTTCTTCAACTACTGGTTCTGGTTTCGCGACTGGTGCACCAATGATCTTTAGTCGATCAATCTTCTTGTAAGCAATTTGTAATTCCACCGTGCTCGCTTCTAATCTGGTTTCAAGATCAGATATATTAGATTTTAAAGAATTGACTTGAGATTTTAACAAAGATATCTTGTTAACATTAACTACCTGTCCAGCAAGATTTACTTCCTTTTCGTAGATTGGTATTTCTTTGGATTTCAAAGCATTCTGAATAGCAGCAAAAGAAGATTCCAGGTTGGATAGAGATTGCACTGAGAGCAAATGCTCGATCTGAGTCAATATTCGTCTTACCATTCCCCAATATTTCACATACTGGTTATTCGTATTATCTCGTCTCTTCAGTTCTTCCTTTAGGAGCGTTTGTTCATGCAAGGAATCTTCATACAGACGCTTGTATTCCTTCATTTGCACAAGAATGGCTTTCTTTTGGAACTTTACTAATTCCTAGGGTTATATCAAGTTACATCTTCAGGGTCGTCATGGTCGTCAGATTCTTTTAATCTTTTGTTGAAGCCATTCTCGACCTCACTTGGCCGTTTTTGCATTCTTGATTCTGAAAAAAAAAGATCGCAGGCCAGAGGAAGTCAATGGTTCAAACGACTGGATGCTATGAATGAAGAGTTCAGAGTCTGTACATTATCAGGGATATTCCAGAATGTTTTCTTGTATGTAGCAGGGAAATTCTACATTATTTCCTATATGTGATTAGGTAACTGTCTGATTAGATAGTAAATATCTGTTATAAGTTGCCTGAGAGTAAATATCTGTTATAAGTTGTCTGAGAGTAAATATCTGTTATAAGTTGCCTGAGAGTAATTAGTCTCTGTAATTTCAATTATGGATAATATACGTATTTATGAGGTTATAATAGATCCATAGACCGAATACCATCAGTCATTCTTTTCCGTTGGCTTAATACTTGGATATTTTGGCCCAAAAAGGTTTGCAAATTAGAAATAGATGGGCCGAGAACCAAAATCCAGCCAATCAACAGAAAAATGTAAAGTATCTAATCAGGAACCAGCTTTTGGTCAACCATCATTATCGGAATTTGAATTAGAAAGTCAACAGCCATCCCCTACTGATCAGGATGTGGAAGAAATTAACTTCTTTAATGAAGAAAAATCAATTCAAAATATTTGGGTTCTGGGTTCATTTATCATTTCATTCATCATTTATACTGGCTCTTCCTTGTACTTGATCATTACTACAGCCCTGGATCAAAAGCACAGGCACTTTGATTATACTTTATTCAATTATCAAGTAATTGCATTGCCCAGTATAATTGCCCTGATTTTCGCTATCTTTGCTATTGGAACTGCAAGTCACTATCCACTAGAAACACTTTTTATATCAACCATAGTAATATTTGGAGAATTGGGCTTTGGTATTTGTTTACTTTATACTGCAAATCAGATGGAAATGATGATTGTCTTGATATTCATTCTATTATTATTCAGTACCTTTGTTTAATTTAGTATTTACCATAGTGTTTGTATTTGTAGGATTTAACAAGTCATTCCAAGAACTAATCAGCTTCACTAATGAAAACAACGTTCGAATTTTCTGGATCAGCTTTCTATTTTCATTGGTTCAAGTTGGTTTTACCTGTTACTGGACTCTTTCACTAGTTTCTTTGAATCACTATGCTAAAAAGAAAGATATTGGAAGCACGAATCTGTTTTTCGCACTGTACATCTTTTACGGACTTGTATTGTATTGGTATGGTCAAATTATTTCAAATTTCCAAAAAATAGTGCTGACGCACTTGTTTTTTGCCAAACTATTGAAAATAGAAGGTATGAAAATGCAGGATAGTGTGATAAATTATACTGGACAGGTGGTTTTTGGATCTTTATTGCTTGGTTGTGCTGAATACCTTTCAATTTTTACAGTTGGATCAAATAGGAGAGTAACAGCGGGATCTAGTGGCTCCATCCTAACTTGTCTAACTTGTAAGTGCTTTCAATGTTTATGTGTACCCATCAACCGCTTGATTAAACCTGTTTCAAATCTAGCGTTTACTAATGTTGTGCTTTATGATACGCCGTTCTTGGAATCTGCTAGAAACAGTTTTAATTTATTGGAATCAAATGGCATTTATCAGCATAGCAATGGATTCTTTTTCTTAATCAACCTGTTTGCTGGTTCACTCACTGCCTTTGTATCCATGTACTTGTACAGTTTAAACCATCACTTTAGTGACGCCTACTATGCGGTAGGTACAATATCGTTTTTCATTGGGCTAACTATCTCGGGTTGTGTTTCAGCACCTATTGATTCTCTTATTAATTGCTGGCTAATTTCTTTTACCAAGTTTGGCCAAAAATTCTCTGTAGAATACCCCAATATCCATAATTTTCTTTTACAGAAATAAAAACCCAAAGTCATGCATCCTTTAAAATTATGCAATTTAACATCAACCAGTATACTTATGGAAGCGAAAGCATAAGCTTAATTAGCTTGGCGAATGATCCATCAATCTCACCATCGGATTACGCATCAATCCTTTCCAATCTCATCAGTTCAAACGTCTATTACTTTTACAAGCTATTTGGTAAGCGATTCCTGCAATGGTTATCATGGCTAGAAAACCAGCAAACAGCGACTTATTATGAATTGCTCGAAAACAGCTACGAATCTGAAGTTTCTTTCTACCTCGATCTGTATGCAATTGACAGGGACAATATCGGACAGCAAATTTCAAAATTGAATCTCTTGTCAAAACTAAAGATGCCATTTCTAATGCAGCGTATCGAAATATTCATTAGTGAAGCTATAAAGTCAAGTTTTGATTCCTTAGGCAAGTTTGTCTAACTTAGGCTGGGTAATTACTGGTAATGTAGGTACCTGTCAAGAATATCAATTACTCCAATTACTACCCATGTTCGCTTCCTCAAATAGTCAATATGAAACATTCAAATAATTCGTTAGAGTTACTTGATTCCAATTTCGTTTCTCTAGTGCAAAAGAGAGCATATTTGAACAATATGAATGATAATTTTATCATTCAAGTTGTTGGACCGTATGCCAGGAATGTAGGGATACCAGAGTACACACCGACTTATTTTATCAATCCAATCTTGTGGGTAAATTGTGAATAACAAGTCATTTACGTATCATGTTGAAGCGTACAAAGATATAGAATCGGAAATAACTGTACAGCAAGGTATCCATTTAGAAACTCTCTATTCACGAATCGTTCATTCGCTTATCAAGAATTATCTGTAAATAATACTAACAAGGTTTATATTGTTTCAGAATCTGATATCTGAAAACGATGGCAAGTACCGGATGTGGGAACTATTTCAGAATGAACTGATTTTCCACTTGAAAAATAAATAGCAAACTTCCATGTTAGTGATTGAAGATATGGTGTATGCGCCACACATTTAAATAACGATTCAAGAAGCATATTTTTCATGAACAGCTTTATTCCATACTTGCCCACAGACGATGATCCTATTGCAGAAGCGACACAGAAAGCATTAGCTGATTGGTATATACTAATGAAATCAACGCAGAACTGCGGAATAGATCAGCAGGTTACAAAATACTTGGATAATTACAATCCAATTGAAAGCAGAATTAAAAAGAATCTAGAATCTTCAAATACAGAAATGAAACGATTGTTGGATATCACCAGAAACATTCAAAGTAAAACGGGTGACCTGGAATTGATTTTAAAAGAACTCCAATAAATTTATTCGTTGTCCATTAGGATCTTGCCCAGCTGCAGAGCGACTTTGTTGTTAATCTTGGGCGTAATGTTTACTACTGGCTTGTTTTGTGGTGTTTTTGGGATTCGAATTGGAGTCCCCAAGTTCAATTCTTTACGCTAAATTATAATGGAGTTACTCTTGGTGTACTAAAAGTAAAATCTGGGATATCGGTAAAAGACACTTTTTTAAATGGGGTTGCTTTGTCCACATTTGGCTCCTTGTTAATTGTGTCTACATTTGGTTGCTTGTTTGTCCTGTCTACTAGTACTGATGTTCTGTCCGCTAGCACTGGTGTCCTGTCTGCTAGTGCTGGTTTCCTGTCTACTAGAATTAGCTTATCCCTGTTTGTCCTGTCTTCTGGCACTGGTTTCGTTTTGGTGAACGACTTTTTCTTTGGAACTGGAATTGACGAATTGTTGGACAAACGTCCAGTATTAGACTTTGCAAACATAGATTCAAAAAATTCGGACACTTATAAATTCAAATACCAGAAATCACGATCGATAAAGTTTATAATCTAAAAGCTTATTCCAAGTAAAAGTTTATAAAAGTTTGTTTCTTTGACGCGAAAGTAAACATGGACGACGAGTTTCAATTCGATTTACCAAATGAACCGTCAGAGCCAAAAAAAGGAAGAAGAAGCCAGACTGAAAAAGAACCAGTTACTTTTGTTAAACGGGTATCGAGTTTACTAGGCACTGATGTCCCTTCAAATACAAGTGTCAATAATTTGGCCAAAACTGGATGGGACGTTGAAGAGAAAAAGAAGAGGAGACCAACTACCACCACTGATGGGGATATTGATGATTCACAGAAAAAGACTGTCGTTGGATTAGAAGATGAAGTTATGGTTGTAATTCCTGATTTACTGGAAGCAGATGGCGAGGAAGATATCACTACTACTATTGCTGCTGCTCCAGTCCAGCGTCAATTTAGTCTCCCTAGGTCAATAGGTGAAATTGAAAGTGAACTAAGTAGCGATTCACTATCAGTATAAGAATTTAATAGTAGGTAAGACCAATCAATATTGCCGGTTTAGACTTGTCTATACTCGTTGGTAACTCACTATGTACAATCGAACAGCTGGATGAACCAGATATTGCTTGGGATTGGGATATCGTATTCAGTCAAGTGTCAAGTTCGTTAAAAGTAAATTGATTTATTTCAACAATTTATTTGCAAATGATTCAATATCTGCATTTACATTTGCCTCTTGTTCCATCATTACCATATGGCCAGTAGGATACCATTTCACATTTGATTCATCCACTCTTAACCATTCTGCAACGTTTTCAGCATTCTTTGGCGGCGTTAGTTGATCGTATTGGCCACCAATCTATGATTAGCATAATTTACAATCATTGTTGGGACAGAGTGAGAATAGATGCTCTGGTCTAATGCTCTCATTCCACCAACCATATGCTTGATAACAGTAGTCGGAGTATGCAGATTAAACTTTAGTTGCTTGCTTTTCATATCTAGGGAAGCATAAGGTCCCAAGATTCTTCCGATAGAAGCTGATTTGATTCCACCCCATCTATCAAAAAACCTGAGTATATCTAGCACAAACAAAGGCAAGTAAGTTATTACCCTAGTTTGCTCATGCTCCTTCTTTGTAATAATGTCTTTTGGTCCAATCAATACCAACCCCGCATATTTCTCTTTCGTTCCGAATTCATGCAACATCAAATTGGTCAGTAAAGTGCCATAGGAATGACAGACAAACTAGGTTAAATTTTGCGAACCAGGATTTTAGTATACTCTTCAGTCAATTTTAGAACTTCATGCAAGTCTCTGCTTAGTGAAAAAATATCGTAATCCAAAGGCTCCGTTGAGAGTTTACTATCTCCATGCCCGACATAGTCGTAAGCTAGAATGTTGCAGGATTTGGAAAAGTAATCGATTTGCCCTTGGAATTGGGAAATCTAGTTTAAAACGAAATACTTGTCCTCCCATTCCGTGTACAAATAAAATACAATGCTTTGATGTTTCATGTTTGATTTGCAGGATGTTTATTTCCTTACCGTTTATTACTTTGTATTTGGGCATTTTCTGATTCAGCAAAAATGTTGTTTTCTTATCCGAATAACCAATGAATCATCAAGCCAGCCCTAATAATAAACAAAATTCACGTTAAAGTCAACCAAGCATCTCCTTTATTTGACCAACAAGTTCTTCTAAAACGTTCTTATCCATTGGTATATAGAGTACTTGCCCATCACTATTGGTAACAGAACTGATGATTTCATGATCTTTAAACTCTGTAAGTAGTGTTTTAAAAGTGAGTTGAGACGTACACAAGAACGATTCATTAGCGCGCTGATAGAATGTCTGGAATGATAATCCATCATTTGAACTTGCTTTGGATTCCATTACACTCAGTTGATGTTCAGCAAGAAGCAAAAAGATTTGCTTAGCATTTGATGTGAGCGAATCCAGCACATACTTGGTGCCTTGGAATGAATTTGTCTTGTTTTTGCCCAGGATATTTGTTTCGAACGAAGTTTCAATCAGATATGGCTCAAAAGTTGTCAGATCATGCCAGATAAAGTTGAAGTTGGACAGCTTGGTATTGTCCCACAGAAGAGGAGTATTGATGTTATCAAAGGAAGCTATAAAGTATATAGATTTACAAGCAGCTAACTGAGATAGGATTCGTTGTGATTGTTCGTTTTGCAAGCCGGGTCCTTCTATATTATGGGCTACTATAGTCAAATACGGATAATCGCATTCTTTATCACTGAAATGATTGATTATTATTTCCGCCATGTTCTGAATAGACCCCATAGTACCATCATACATTATCACATCTGAAATGATTTTCGACAAGACTGGTTTAAGTGAAATATTTGGATGGAACCCATTAATATTCACTACTGGCCCTTCTTCAAGGTATCTACATCTAAACTAAAAAGTACTTTGTGACAAATTCATTCATCATATTGTATTTAGATCCATACCCATAGAATAAAAGACTGAACCCTTGTTGTAACGTAAATCTGAATTAATCAAAAGTTGTACCTAAACTGGAAAAAGTCACTTCTTCGTTGATCTAATAACTGCTTGTTATCTACATGTGTATCATTCACTTTGAGATTATAATCTGCCAGAGTCATTGAAAAACTAAGAGTGTTATTTGAAGTCTTGGTTTTACTGCTTGCGTTTGCAAAGTAATCTTCGTCGTCTTCAGAGCTCTCTAGATCAACTACGTTTTTTAGATTCTCTTTGTTTTCTTGTAATTTGAGTTGGCGCTCTTTGAATGGAGTGATGAATTTTTCCAGACTTGAATGTTTCTTTGTCAGTGTAAACATCTCTTTTCCTGCTGGGGAATTAACTGGCAAGTTTTCCTTGTCGATATATTCCTCATCACTGGAATTTTGTTCAGCTTCGATCCTGCTGCTTACATCCAATCCTGTCTTTAATACTTTTTTCTGCGGTGTATCTGCTTTAGTGGATCTGCCAGTCTTCTTTTTCAGTGGGCTGTTCTTTCTTGGGGTGTTGGCTTTTCTTGTTGAAAGAGTCATTAGATTGTAAACTTTTCGGACTTGGACAGGAAAATTTCAACCAGATTAATTATATGCAACCAATCATTTGATTTGTTTGCTTTGTTTGAAGGTCAGACGGATCAACTATCATAAGTGGATTTACAGAACTGAAATTGATTCCGACTAATGAGATCTAGTGGTTTCGTACGGCTCTCACCTATGAGAATATGATATTTTCACTTTCCACAAAATGGATTGGCGCAATACCAGTTAGAAACTTTGTATTTAGAACATGCTGCACTTTTACTTTAATGGTGTGCAAAAGCGCATGGTTCTTTGAGTTGGTGATGGGACGCCATGCGAAATTGCACAGAGCATTTGCGGTAATTCTGGAATTTAAAAAAGAAATAGAGAAAAAACAAAGCGATACTGCTGGGTTAAGAGCGATAATTACCCTTGTAGACACTTGATTGAACAAACGAATCCAACCATTCATTAGCGATGAAATACAGTGCCTAAGCGGTTGCTCCACATTGAGACACGCACATGGCATCAAGTACCATCACTTACGCCAGATTATAAATTGAAGAGTGTCATAACACAAAATACAAAATGAAGATTGCATTCCTCTTGACTGCCGCACTTGCACTTCCTTCCAGCAACTTTGCTATCAAGGACTCTCATGTAGTGCCAAATGGGTGGGTAGAGTTATCAGATGCTCCTCTAGACCATAAACTAGACTTACAGATTGGTATCAAGCAAGAAAACATTGATGCCCTTATCTCGACCTTGTACAAAGTCAGCGATCCGTCGTCGCCAGACTATGGAAAGCACTTGACCCAGCAGCAAGTCAGCGACTTGATTGCACCAAAGCAATCCACCATCGATGCAGTATATGCATGGCTCAAGAACAACGGGGTTGAGGGAGGCGTGTTGAATGCCAACAAGGACTGGCTTTCCGTTACCGTCACTGTTGATCAGGCGCAAAAGAGTAAGCCATAGCTAATCATAGTGCTCAATACAAAGTACAAGGTGTACCAGCACCAAGAGTCCAAGGTAGTAGCTGTCAGAACCCCATCCTTCAGCTTGCCAAAATACGTCCACCACCACATTGATCTTATCCAACCAACAACTAAATTCACGTCCATCCCAAAAAAGATTGCCAAGAGTCCTAAGACTTCAGCACCAAAGAAACTTAGTGTCTCGTCTTGCGATAACGGTGTTACACCTCAATGCTTGAACGATTTATACAATATTGGAGGCTACACTCCAAGCTCATCCAAGTCAATTGTTGGAGTAACTGGGTACTTGGGCCAATACGCGAATCAAGCCGATCTTTCACAATTTTTGCAGTCATATCAACCTAACGCTGCATCTTCGTACTCCTTCTCTACCGTGCTTGTCAATGGTGGAACTAATCCGCAAGATTCCGGAAGTGCAGGTACCGAAGCTGATCTTGATGTTGAATATGTTGGCGCTTTAACTTATCCAACTAAACACGTCTTTTACTCTACTGGTGGTTCCCCTCCTTACATCCCAGATGCGAATGAAAGCTCTAACGACAACGAGCCATACTTGGACTGGCTCAATTATATGTTGGCACAACCAGATGGCAGCATCCCTCAAACTATCACTACTTCATATGGGGATGATGAACAAACTGTTCCTTACTCCTATGCTGTTCGTGTTTGTAACGACTTTGCTCAGCTTGGTGCTAGAGGGGTGTCTCTCTTGTTCTCTTCTGGAGATGGAGGTGTTTCTGGTGGACAATATGGAACATGCAAATCAAACGATGGTAAAAATACTAGAGAATTCTTGCCTACTTTCCCTGCCTCCTGCCCATACATCACTGCTGTCGGTGGTACTACTGGTGTTCCAGAAACTGCAGCTGGTTTATCGTCTGGTGGTTTCAGTAACTATTTCGGTACTCCATCTTATCAGTCCGCCAATGTTCAATCGTACTTGAAAACATTAGGATCTACATATAAAGGCTTATACAATGCCACTGGTAGAGGTATTCCAGACGTTGCTGCACAAGCAACCGGCTTTACCATCGTCAATCAAGGATACGAAACCAGTGTCGATGGCACTTCATGTGCCTCCCCAACCTTTGCAGGTGTCGTTTCCAACTTGAATGATTACTTGCTAGGTCAAGGGAAACCTCCACTGGGATTCTTGAACCCTTGGTTGTACAGCAAAGGATTCAATGGATTGAACGATATCACTTCTGGCAGCAATCCTGGATGTAACACCAACGGCTTCTCTGCAGGTAAAGGCTGGGATCCAGTTACTGGTCTTGGTACTCCAAACTTCAAGACCCTGCAAACTCTTGTTTAAATAAATCGAATTTTTGCACTCAAGACTGACTTATACATGAATCTTTATTCTAGCTGGTAGGGCAAAAATGCTATAAAGAATGTCGTTAATTGATCCCTAAATGGCGAAGTGTACAGAAAAGAAACACAGCTTATCGGTAGACAAATTGTTCCCATTCCAGATTGCGCTTTCTACCTGATGGATTGTTATCTAATCTCACTGTGAATCGTATCGAAGGTCGCGTAACATTTGATGATGTCACGTGAGACAATAGTTTAAATTAAGAGCCTACTGTATTGTAAAAAGGAAACTGAAAAAAAGGACAGATTTACAGTTAAGTCTAATTGTCTTTATCCCTTTTTCATTCAAAGAACCAATCAATCTAAACCACTACACTTAGAACTACATCATCTGTTAATTCCACCCAGGAACTATAATGGAGAATATTACTATAAAAGACAAGACATTTGGTGGCATCGGCGTTAAAGAATGGCTAACCAAGTTCGAACGGTTGACAACTCTGGAGATCCACAAAGCTCTACTCCAGCGACTCTCCAGTAAAACTGCTCTGGAAACCATCAACTACCAGATCAAAAGTTACAGATGTCTACAACTATTTATTTCCATAGACAATCCAGACATGCAGGAAGAAATTTCAGAACACAAAGATTATTCTAAAGCAATGGAAACTAATGATTGGACTACTATGCGAAACATTTTGATAAATTTATACAAGAAGTTCATACGGAAATATTCTAGAGATGACTTGGAAAAAGTTATACGAGAAGGCTTTACGTCTGATGGCATCTCAGAATACACTAAGACATTTAACAAGGTCCTCGAAAACATTTCGGAACGTGAAAAGCCCAACACCTTTCAAAGCATTAGCGACTACCTACGAGGTCTTGGAACGTTGGCGACTAAAATACTAAATGAATTAAAAACCGAAGACCTAGATGAAGAAGGTTATCCGATAAATCTCAGAATCGTACAAACGAAAGCAAAAAGTTTCTATAAGACATCTGCACTCTTGCAAAAATTCGAACAAATAGCTCCTATTAATTCTACTTCTGAAACAGCAAACACAAAAACAGATGCTGCTATCGACAAGCTAACTTCCGCAATGGAAAATATGTCCCTGCTGGTTATGAAATCTTTTGCTCAAGAACAGAATAAATCCATAAAAACATGCCCTATCTGTGATGTTGCAGGACATAGGAAATCAGTCTGTGAAAAATTTAACCAATTATTGAATGCGAAATACGTGAAAAAGAACCAACAAGGTCTCGCCACATGGCCTGATGGTTCGGTTATTCCTGTTAACTATGGGAAAGGTGGTATCTACAAATTAGTTATGGATAAACTGGACAACCACCACCCTGTCAACTCAAGTGACATTGAAACTGATCCAATTGCTGAGATTCAACCCACCAATTCATGCGGTATTGTGTACGACGAAGGCCCACTGTTGTCTAAAGCAGAGGTAAACATGTCGGATCTCTTATGTGAGAATGGTGAGGAGGAAGCAGCTCACTCCCTTTATAACGCCTTTGCTGCTCAAAGGAGAAAAGGTGAAGAGACTCCCACAACTACTCCCACGAAGAAGAATCGGCCATGGTTGGAAAACATAGAACCACAGATTGCCCCAGGCAGAACTAGATTTGACTATAAGTTCCCTAACCTACAGCAAAGGATTCAATGGATTGAACGATATCACTTCTGGCAGCAATCCTGGATGTAACACCAACGGCTTCTCAGCAGGTAAAGGCTGGGATCCAGTTACTGGTCTTGGTACTCCAAACTTCAAGACCCTGCAAACTCTTGTTTAAATAAATTCAAATTATCCTTAAGTTACAACTACGCGATTCTAATATAATTTGCATATAGCTGTAACAATGATCTGCGCAGATTACCGTCATATGTCATTACAGATATACTTTACATGCAGATCAAGATAAAAACATTCGCAAAAGAGTATTTATTTTATAACTTTCCAGTCCATAATTTCTTGGTCAAGTTAGTTAGACCAACATCCTTTGAATTGATAATAAAACATCCAAATAATGTAATTGCAGTTACCAGTCTTAAAGCCCAAGTAGTGATAAAATTCAAAGCCTTGTATTTTCTTTCAGGGAAATAATCAGTAATCATAGCATCGAATCCGATGTGACAGTGAAGTGGTAATACAATTCCTAAGCCAATGTCGACAAGTGTGTTTTGGCCACCGAATACAGCGGCTCCCATTAATGCTGGAGTAACTACAGATAGTGCGCGTTCAAAGTTCCAGTGGTATGAGCCAAGTGATTTTGATTTGGTTTCTGCGGTAGCTGATTATTAATAACAATGTACCTGCTGACAATGCTGGTAAAGTATTTTTGAAATGTGAGACAGCACCTATATTAGTGTGTGGATGTACTGGTCTTGAATCCTGCTCTCATCAATGGAGAGAATACTGAAGCTTGTCGGATGGCAGTTCTGAACATTTTTAGATGATTAATTTTTTTAGAATTTTCCACCTGATTGTTGCAAACGTGAAAATATGCAGACAGCAGTGGATGCAAAGGTAGAATCAAAGCTAGTGGAAATTTCCAACCTCCTGTATAAAACCGGAGTTACGGTGGCCAACTTTGAGGAGAATTCCAACGAGGTGCTGCACAGGAGGTTGAACAAGATCATGGACTGTCTGGTGGATTTGAACCAGATGAAGGAACAAATTGACATTGACATCCCGCTCAATATTCTAGAGTAAATAGAGTTAAAAACAGGGTGGTAGAAAATGGAGTAAACCCAGACTTGGTACGAAAAGATCAGCTGCAGACATTAGTAGACAAGAATCAGAAAACAAAAGGAAGGCTGGAGGCTTTAAAAGTATTTATCGATTCACATAGATGTTTAAAAACGATCTCGTTGCTCAGATTGAACTGAATTACCCAGAGCTCAAGCCTGAACTTGATAAAATGTAATATACCACACTAATTTATTTCCCTTTAGTTTTTTGAGTAGTGGTTGCGGCTTTCTTTTCAGTAACGGTAGCAGTAGTACCTTCTGGTTTCCCATTGACCATCTTGTTGATTTTTGGAGGAGCCTGTTCTTCCTTTTGCTCTTTAACAGTAGGTTCCTTTCCACCCTTTGCCTTTGCTCTTTGTCTAAATGTTGGATTAGTAACTACGTTATGGACATATACCTGAGAATTTGATTTTATCTGCTGCATTGTCGAGTAATGGAATGTAAGAAGGGCTGGACTCGTCAGTTTCGTCTAAATTAGAAAGGCGAACCTCCCATCACTTTTACAAGAATGTAGGTAGCCCTCGATTCCAGAAACTTTTTAGCGTATTCTTTAGGTTTGGATGCCAAATCCATAACTTCACCAGATTCACTTGCCAAATCTAAATTCTCCACTACATTCTCATATCCACATGTCTTTCGTATATGATTAAGCAACACTGCTGATAAGCAATTAGGATTGACTAGTTTTTCCTCTTCAGCTGAACTTAGCTGTCATGTACCTCCGTATTTGATAGTCACAAACATTACTTTTCGCGTTATTTTGAAGCTTAATATAGATGGAGCATTTAATACCACCAATAATTCGAGTTTCCATCCAGATATTTCTTTTCCAAAAAGAAAATGGCTTCAAAAAAGAGAAAGGATGATCAGGATCTGGACGATCTGGTAGCAGCAATTGAAAAGTACAATAATGTTGATATAGTCCGGATGTAAAGTTCAAACCAAAAACCACTTGTAATTATTCAGGTTGCAAGGAACCATTAACAATTATATCAATGGAATGCCCTTCTTGTAAATTGAAATACTGCTCAAGTATATAGATTTAATATAGAACACCGTTTACCGGAAATACACTCTGAAAAATGTGCGGGAGTAGTTAAAAAGAATGCTCAAACTGGTGCAAAGAATGACGCCAAATTATTGTCTTCATTGATTGAAAAGGATCCCAAGTTTGGGCACGGGAATGTTAAAGGAAAGCTGGAAAAAGAAAGGCAGGATGCAAAGAAGCGGTTGAGGGAAAAGATAAAGTCGGCGAGGAAATAAAACAGAATTTATTTAGAGGTTCAATTGCCCTGCTTTATGGTAGAGACTTTCTACGACTTGGCCCATATTCTTGATTGTTTCAAGAGTTGCTTCATAAGTTTTCTATGGTTAACAGTTACTCACATCATTAGTAGAGTTTTCAAACACTTCAAGGCATCCACCAGCTGATTGATCCAAAATACCAGAGAAAACGTTATCAAGAATCATTTGGGATAGCTTGGCTTCAACCTGTAATGTTGGCAGTTTAATAAGTTGAGCAACGTAGGCGATTTCTACTCTGGAATAGGGTTCAATAATTCGCAGCAAGTTTTGTTCAAATAAGGTGTCATACAGTGCAGCTAGATGAGTACGAATGATTGGATCATTGTTTAATTCAGCCTTGTATTTTTGTAAGACTTGCTCAAATTCTTGTAATGATCTATGTTCCAAAGCAGTAGCGATAGCCAACATCGCTTCAATATCTGGTCCAGAGTGCTTTGAAGCTACTTTTCCATTAATAATTCCATGAACATCTTCAGGCAAGTTCAACATAATCTTACAAAGCAGCATGTACTTTAATCCTAAAATGCCGCGCTTGTCATCCTGAGTAGTAAAGCTTTCCATCGTTTCGTAAAAGTAAGAATATCTACAATAAATTATCACTTACGCTGTCTTGTAATCCTTTTCTTCAGCATGCAAAATACCAGATTGCATATCAATCTGGGCTTGCATCAACGGTGGGCAATAAATTGAATTAGCAGATGTCCTCGCAGCAGTCAAAGCAGCCTGTAATTAGCAACAGTTACTTTAGCTTTTGGTAAATTTCTCAACGCATGGTAAACGCAACTTTCCAACAATTGCACTTCCATCAACGCATTCTTATCATCCAACTTTTTCAATTCTTTAAGTAATCGATCAATCAATGCCAATGATTCCGTGTACATTTTGTTATTTAAATACAATCCACACAATCTGGTTTCCAACGATTGTCTCAAAAAGATTCTCTTTTCTTGAACAGCCCAATTGATGGTATCCTTGCATACTTTGACTTGTAATGGTAAAGCATCCGGAATTTCAGAAAAGTTGTCAATCAGCGTCTTTACTAACGTTAGCGAATCTTACAAATTCTTGCGGTTTTGGCTTTGGAAATTGAAACTAAAAATGGAAGCGAGGTTTGCAATAGCCCAGCCAAGTCGTCTGGTTTTCTAATTTAGCATAACCATACCTCAGATCTTTGTATAATTCTCCAAGTTTAACTATACAGGTTTCCTTTAATTTCACATCTGCTTCTGAAGTTCCTGCTACTGAATTAAGGATTGTCTTGAAGCTTTCTACAGCCTTGAGCGGCTCCTTGGCGATTAAAGATTCTGCTTGTGAAATATCAACGACAGTCATTTTGAGATGTGAAAAAATCGAGAAATATTTTGCCAGGGTGCAAGTGTGAAATACAATTATGCATTTATTAAAAGCCAGCTAGTATCTCATCCATCAGGCTTTCATCGGCATCGTCGAGTAGAGTGTGCTTTGCAGGGCTTGGTGGCTGGTTCGTTGAAATGTCGGTTGGTTTGTATAGGCCGCCATTAGACCCCGATATGCTTCCACTAACATTGCTAATGTTGGCTTTTTGGAAGCGCTCCATGTCAAACTTTACAGGCGACTAGATTAAGAACTATTACCTCTGATGTTGGTGAGTAATTCCTAGGGTGCTTTGAGTTTGTTCCTCGTCGTCCAGCAACAGTTTCGCTTTCATTAAACGCTTCATCCTTGTTCCTTTTGTCTTCCTGTATCATCGCCAATTGAGGTGTGGTCGACCTGCGTCTTTTCACTGGTTGTGCAGCAGTCTCCCTAATATTAGGAATAAATACATTAGAAACTATTGTAAAGTAGCTGTTACCTTTAATTCTGAATCTTCCACTGCCAATGATACTCCAGTGGACGGATTCTGTGCCTTCAAAGGACTAGAGGTAACTTTCTGGACTGAATTTCCGCTATAGTGTTTTTGATAAGGTTGGCTATTTTGCTGTGCTTTGACAGAGTGTGCTCTGGTAGCATCTACTCTGACAGGATATGTTCTTTGAGAATCTACTTTGACAGCATGTGTTGTTCTTGGCTTTGTCGATGAATAAGTTACATTACTAGGAGAGTGTGCTGCCCGATGAGATTGACTATGTACAGGTTCTCTTTGTGTGCTATTTCCACTGCCCATTAGATTTATTCAGAAATTTGAAATTACGTATGTCAAAAATATCTTTTTAATACACAATAATAACTTTAAAAATTTATTCTCTTAAGCATACTTTGGCTTGAGCAATTTAGCAATAGTTTGGAGTTGGATGTTTGTGGTACCCTCATAAATTTGTCCAATCATAGCATCCCTGTAGAACTTTTCAACAGGTAAATCTCTGGTGAAACCAACACCTCCACACCATTCAATGGCCATTGCAGAAGCACGCTTGGCGACTTGGCCAGCGAATAATTTAGCCATGGCAGCTTCCATGATGAATGGCTTACCGCTTTCCTTGATACGGGCAGCGTTATAAACCATCAAACGTGCAGCTTCAATTTCGGTTTGGATTTGTGCCATTTGGAATTGCATACCTTGGAAGTCACCAATGAACTTTCCGAATTGCTTACGTTGGAAAGTATATGGGATAGCAGCATCGAAAGCACCTTGTGCCAAACCAACCATTTGAGCACCGATACCAATACGTCCTTCGTTCAAAATTCTAATGGCATATTTGTATCCTTGTCCGATTTCACCCAAAACGTTTTCTTCTGGAACTTCAACGTTATCGAATGACAAGACACAGGTGGATGAAGCACGGATACCGAGCTAACGTCAAAAACAGACTACCTTCTTTTCCTTCTTTGCAACTTGGACACCCCAGTCCTTTTCAACAATGAAACATGTAATTCCCTTGTATCCCTTGGAAGGATCGACGTTTGCGAATACCAAGAAGGTGTCAGCTTCATAAGAGTTGGAAATCCACATCTTGGATCCATTCAAAATCCATTTGTTTCCTTCCTTGACAGCCTTGGTTTGCAATGCAAAGGCATCAGAACCAGATCCAGCTTCGGACAAACAGAATGAGCCAAGCTATCATTAGCAACTAAATACAGTGGTGGTAGCAAGAGGACCAAGGTATTTTTCCTTTTGTGCTTGGGTACCATAGTCCTTCAACATGGTGTTGACCAAAGTGTTGTGGACATCACAAACGGTTGAAATGGATGGGTCGACCTTGGCAAGTTCTAATATTAAACATAATCTACCTTCAACAGTGATAATTGCAGACATAAAAGATGCACCGGCACCACCGAGCTCTGCGTCAACTTCCAAACCCATCAACTAATTGTTAAATACACTCGTTACTCCATTGTCGAATAGTGATTGTAAAATATCCTTGTCCATCAATTCATTCTACGTTAATCAGGACTTACTTCATCTTGGGATCTAACACGAGGAGCCAATACTTCAGTTGCGTACTTTGATACTGGGGTCAGATTGAATTCTACCTGCTTGCTTGAACATGGTTTCCTCTATCATTAATTAGCGCTTACCTTCAGTAAAGGTGTGTAGGGAAGTTGGAGTGACCTCTTCCAATCTCATAGCACTGGCAGAGAACTGTCTACTGTTATATCAATTGGATACCTCTTGACAGAAGATAATGCTGATGGTTTGATTGATCTCAATGACTTTGCGAGAATTGATGACATTCTTTTTGCTGAAAACTTTTTTCCCTCTATCTCTCAGCTGACACTGTTGCCAAAACTGGCTCACCGTTGTTCACATGTCGCTAATTTAATATTAGAGATGAGATCGTTGTTGGTTCGATTATCGCGATTGGCACGGTAGTAGGTCTTTGGGATTCGCAAATACACAGGTCTCAAACAGTTTATAATCTAATGCGATATGAAATCTACTGATATTAGATGGATTATATTATTTCAATTCCTTCTTTTTTGGCGACACTTTCCAAGTTCCCGTTACTCTACAAACTAGCTCTCCCTTGGCATTGTAAATATTTGTAACTACAGTCTCTGAATCTCCAGGATTAGCAAGGTTTTGTAAATCACAGGTAGCAGTCAAATACCCTCTCGCTTTGGCAAGAAATTCTACATCCAGTCTAATCGGAATTACCCTTTGTTTAGCTTAAAGAGAACCTGTATCCATTTCGCTCACCCCAAGCAATCATTGCAAATCCCATTGTGCATTCTCCCAAGTTAGTTAAGGCGGCTGCATGTATGGAGCTGAATGGGTTTCTAATCCAGAACCAATCATACAAATTTGTAATGCATTTTGAACTGTCTAGAGTGTTTACACGGAATGGAAGAGTGCCTGTGTAAGGCGCATAGAACGAAACCAGCCAACTGAATATCCATCTCCCAAAGAATGGAACAGCTGACCAGAATTCCCAAGTTTTTACTAATGGTGGCATTCAAAGGAAAAAAATTTCATGTTCTTTATTGAGCCAGTTGAGATGGACCAAGATAATCTTCCTTCAGAGTCCCAGTAGCAAACTAGCGTTAATAAAGCCGTACGATCGCTGTCGCTTCTACTCTTGTCCCGGAAATACGTATACGGACGGCTTCCCCCTTTTCAATTCTCACACCAGCATCACCAAATTCCTATTATTATCCAAATAGTACTTCTCCTTTTCCTACGTAAGCTGCTGGGTTTGCATTGGGGTCAAACTGCAGGTATTCTGGAATTAGCTGATATTAAATTAAAGTTACATGCTGAGAAATAAAGACTTGAAGCGGACCCACTTCGCACCAAAATCCAACCTAGATTAAGCAAAAGTACTTTATTCACAATTGTAACGATTCCATCGAATACTTCGTTCCTGAATGGCTTGAACACAATTGCTTTATATTCTATTTGATACTCTGCGAAGCCTGTGTTGGACTGCAGCACTCCTTTCCCTATATCTACAATATCAACCACAGAGATAATAAATCCATATCTTCCTGAGCATGTTCCTTCCACTTCAGCGTACAGCCTTTGAATCAGAAACTCTTTAATTTGCCTTCCAAAGTACTGCGGATGTAAATTGATTGTGTGTGTGAATTGTTTCTGAATTAAAGGAGATCAATACCAGAAAAAACATTCAAAAATTTCAACACGCGAATGGATGTATTTAGCTTACTTTTCGCATCTGCTGCTCGACAACTTTAATCTTGCGAACCATCTTCCATAGGATTAAAATGCTCGACTGTATCCAAAACAATCCACATTATCGAAAATCATTAAAACATCAATGTCGCAAATGACTCTATCAATAAATTGGTTGATCTGGTATGTAATTTTGAGTAAAAGTATAATTTGCAGAGTATTCCAAGTCTATAGACGATACACAACAGCCAACTGGTACACTGAGAGGGCAAGCACCACAGTTTGGGATAGGAGTATCACTATTGGCATAGCTTAATGTGGGGTGACTTTCTTTAAAATATGCATTGTATCTGGTGGACCATTGCAATCATATGATGAATGCCAGCCAGATTGGAATATTAGTCATCAAGAAAAACGACGTTGAAATGATTGCGCTATTCGTCGCATTGATTATAGAAGCGAATAATGAGATAGAAACCCTTTGATTACAGCTTTGAATTTGGTAAAGAAGTTTTCCAAGAAGCAATCATAGATTGCATTTTAACACATGTCTTGATTTATCAATCAAACTCCATGGAAAGATAATACATTCCATCAAATAACTTAGAAACGTTTGTTCATGATGAGTGCGCTTTAATTTCAAACTCAACGGCTATTTTCGCGTCCATCTATGAATGTACTTTACAAACTCCTTCACCTAACACAAAACTTTCATTTAAACCCTATATTATACAATCTTCAACGTATTGCAAATTTAATGTAGATTATTCCAAATTATCGGTATCAGATTTAAAGGTGTGTTTGGAAATACTTTCGTTCTCAACTTCAGAAAATGTGTTGCAGCTTATTCTAAAACAATTACTTTCTATTTTAGAGGAAGAAGAAGGTAGAATTAGCTAATAAGAGATAATGAGAGCATAAAGGTGGTTAGGGAAGGGTCTTTAAATGCAATTATGCTACTTACTGGCAAGATAAAGAATTCAAATTTATTACTTGATTCTCTAAAGTTGCTAGAGTACAGCATAATTGATGGTAAGTACCTATTAATTAGTATTAAAGCTGTCGGAATTACAAACTGATTCTTTGGCAAAAGTATTATCTCTCGGATTGGGTATTGCCGATACAGACGATATCAGACTGTTCATCGTCCGCTTGATACTCAAATACACTACTTCAGAGCTGTTTGCCAATGAGTTCATGAAGAGTTGTAATCAGCAAAGCATTGCTTCTATTATTGACACGAGAAATGTACCACTAAGGAAGACTAGTATTCAAACTGTTCAAAAATTACTCGATTCAAGCTATAGAAGGGAGCTAGTATCTCACAATCTAGTCAGTATATTAATGAAGTCATTTGGACATTACTGTTATGGTGAAACTTCTGTGGAATGGCTGCTGCTGTTCTCAAAATTCACTGCAAAGGAAGAATTAGCACGAGAATTTGTTCGCAGAGGAGGGTTGAGAGTATTGCTTTCCATGCTAAAAATCAAACACTTGAATATCACATTTCAATCAATATTAATGCTGAATAACTTGGCAAAATTTGGTTTGATTCAAAGCAAAGACTTTTCAAAATCAAGTAGACAGCAGTTGATAAACTTTTTGGTATCTGTATGCGCAAAGGAATCAAAAGATATTCAAGCAACAAAACCATCTGTTGAGGGTACGATTAAAGAAAAGGGACTGAATATACTGGAAACTAAGCCAAAGAAGACATCAATGACACCATTAGTTACGACAAACATTGTACGTGAAATTCTTAGGGAAGAAAGTTACAGTTCGTCTTCTGAAAGCCTTCCTACTTTGGCAAAACAATCTGCCTTTGCGGAACCAAACAAAACGGAAAAGCAATCAGAATCTGCAATAAATCTTCAATCTGCTAAACCAGTAGAAGAAGGGATTTTAGCAAAGACTGAATTGTCAAAACCTGACAAAAAGCAAACAAAAGCAAAGTTAAAATCGGCAAAGAAATCCAAGCCGCCAATACCATTAAAGAAGCTGTCAGAGATGGCAAAATCGTCAATGAGCTTGAAGCAATCTATGTTCTCACTAAACAACAAACTTAGCGAAATGTCTGTCCATCATCTAGGGCTTGAAGAAGAAAATTTTGAGACCTCAGATCCCAAAATTCAAATTGATGAAGAGTTGCAAAGCTTAATCATTAGTCTGATAGGCTCAATGAATTCGGAAAACTTGATGTCGAGGATAGATGCCATTCAACAACTTCAACGGATACTAAGCTCATCAGGTAACTCGAAATTAAAAAAAGATATTTCCGTTTCATTATGCAAGATATTATGTGAACATCTTGCTGTTCGATTGAATGAAGATATTAGAGTTGCCATACAAACTTGCAAAATGCTATTTTATTTGTCGGGAAAAGCGCCAATGCAGCAAGTGCTGATGGAATGTGGCATTATTCGTAAACTGGTGGAAATAATTGGGGGATACAACTTGATTTGTATTGAACATGCGATATGGGCACTGATACCGTACTGTAACTCTGCAAGAAGAGCAAAAGAACTTTCAGAACTAGATGCGATACCCAAACTGGCTGTTCTCATTAATTCAGGAATCGAGAATATTAGAGTGTATTGCCAAACACTACTGAAAAAGATTGCTCAATATGGAGGTAAGTTTTCATTGATAAAGATGCACATATATACAAAGAAATGGATTGTGCACTAATGGAAAACCCTTGGGCAGTGGTTTCTAAAAAATGGATAGACTATTCTCCATTTTCACCATACTCGAAAAAAGATCAAATGAAATTCGAAAGTTATATTAAATAAATATCATCCTATGGTACGTTTTTTTCATGAGTATTCTCTTCTTTCTTTTGTTTCAGTGTGAATCCAAATGGTGACTGATGCTTCTTTTGTCTGTTACCAGCCCCATCTCCATACTGCTTATCCCATTTTCTCAACTCTTGCAATGTCTGCATTTCATCCGAGAGTGAAGGTGGCGATTCTTTGAATGCTAGATCAAAGTGGTGTTTTGTTAGGGGAGAAATTTCGGATGATTTTGAAGACATTCCATTCTCTTTAATAAATGCACCCCAGTCATCTATTGTTTTCAGTTTTTCTTGAATCTGCTTGCGCATATTTTGATCAAGTGTTCCTTGACTTTTGGTTGAATCAAAAACTATCTGCTCTTTAATCCTATTCAACGCAGCAGCAACGCAAAGGTTTTTCAAATCACTTCCAGAGTATTGCTCGGTTTTCTTTGCCAAATCATCCAAATCTACATCATCGCCCAGCTTTTCTCCTTTTAGATGAACTGCCAAAATGTTCTTTCGAGCATCCTGATTTGGCATATCAACTAAAATTAGTGAAAATTACCCAAAATTCGCCTTGGCATTCTTCTCAGTATTGCATCGTCCAGATCAAATGGTCTATTAGTCGCACCCAAGATAATTAATCCCCGATTATTATTTGTCAGTCTAAAATAAGAAACAACTCACCCATCCCATTCAGACATAAACTGGTTCATAATTTCTCTTCTGTTTCCACCACTTTCATCACTTCTTCTGGAGCCAAAAACTGCGTCCACTTCATCAAGGAATATAACACAAGGCCCATCTATTTTACGGGCCAAGGTGAATATCGCCCGAACATTCTTTTCTCCTTCTCCAATATACTTGTCAAATATATCTGATAGACTAATGTTCATAAATTTGGCTCCAGAACTTTTTGCTATTGCTTTTGCGAGCATAGTTTTCCCAGTTCCCTAATAATTAGATCATCTTTACTGGAGGGCCAAATAATAAAACGCCGTTAATTGATGACCGGGATAGTACTCCAGTCGAAAATAGCTCTGGCCGAATTAATGGCAAAGAAATCAATGTTTGCAAGGCGAGTTTAGTCGCTGACGGTAGTACCAAGTCGCCAAGTCCTGTATGAATCATAGAAGGCTCTACTACAGTAGAGATGATTCTCTTTTCATATTTGTTCAACTTGACGCCATTCTTTTTCAACTCTTCCTGCAAACCCTCCTCTTCAACTGATTTTTCCAGCTCTACCGGTTTATTAGTAGGTTCTTTATCTAATTTGGCATCGATAACTGGGAAAGCCCTCTTTTCCCTTTCCGCAAGCGACATCCTTGAGAATCTGGAAACGTCGGTTTCAGACAGTATATTGATCGCACTAAATACTTCTTTCGGTGTAATTTTAATTGGGGATTCATTTGGACACGCATTCATTCGTTCGCCAATGGCCAATATCACTAATCGCTCAATCTTTGTGATTGGTAGAATTTCACCTGTCAAAAAGTTATCAATCAACTCTCTAAAATCTTTTACTTTCATTCCTTCAATTTCTTTACTCATGCTATATTCATTTTTCGTGAATTTGATTTTGTATTTCTTGAACACTCTAGCAATTGTTTCGATATTGATTTCTGCAATCCTGTCTTCCATATCTTTGCTTAATCTAGAAATGTATCGATTGAATTGATCTTTTTGCAGTTCAATATCCTTTTTGTTTGTTAATTTGGTTCCTTGCAGCGACAAAAAGATGTGTGAAGGAGGTAGTAATTCAACCTTTTCGAATTGATCGAGCACCGAATCCAAGACAGTCTGGAATAATGTGCCATCAGTTGCCATATTCAACTCGCTGTAACCATCTCCGGATACTGAAACAGTTCCATCCATCAGCTGGGCAAAATATTCCTTGTCTTTAATCAAGTTTTTCGAGTCCAATAAAGAAGGACTGCTTGCTGCAATTAAGAGGACCGGGTGGTTTGACTCTTGCAGTTGCCTAACCATTTCAATCAACCCTCCAATGAATTTCTTTCCAGAGTTGTTTGATTCCACTTCCACCATATCTGTTAAATCCTTTACCAATATATACTCTGCTGTTTTACTAGCCTTCAACTTTAGTTTCAACGCTTCCAAAAAAGAGTTTATCTTTTCATCAGAAAGCTCGGTGTGGTATACGTTCTTGTGCTGATGTTGAACAACGACTTCCTTCTTTGGCGAATCGGAAGTAACCGAAAACTTGTTGATGCTGAAAGAATTTTCCTCCTCGTTCGTTACATTAAAGTTCAATATCAGATTTTTTGATTTTGGTGGTTCAAATGAATCAAAATGAAGAGCAGATATATCGTCGTCATCTTCGTCCTCCTCCATCTCATCTTGGAATACTTCGTAACTCCCTGGTGAGAAAGCTTTTGTGAATTTAATGTCTTGAATGTAGTTTGAATGTTCAATAACTCCAACTTCTTCGCAACAATTTAAAACAGTCTGGTAATCCAACGCAATTAAATTTGCATTGTTATTCTTGGCCATTTGCTGCGCAACATGCAGAAAAAGCCTAGTTGATCCTGAATGAGGTGCTGCCAACAGAATATTTTTCCTTCTGACTTTGGCGAGGATATTACATGTTTTCAATACTGACTTGGGTAGTGAGTAATTGTCTATAGCAGGAATTTCCTTTGCTTTTTTGTCTAGTGTTGCAATCCCTCTTTTTAATAGCCTCAGCATATCCTAAATTTGGAGAAAAAATGAAGCTCCAAAATTTGACTTTTTTTAAAATTCAATGATTCTGGTAACTGGAGGTGCAGGATTCATTGGGTCGCATTTAGCAAACCGGTTGTCTTTAGCGCATTCAGTGATAGTAATTGACAGCCTGGAATATTGCTCGTCCTTGAATAATTTAAATACAGATTCACCCAGTATAAAATTCATAAAGGCAATCGGTATTAATATTAGGCAGATATTAGGGATGAATCTGCAATAAGAAATGTATTTACCAACCATGATATCCATATTGTATTTCATTTGGCGTCCCATTCATTCGTCGACAACTCTTTCCAGAATTCACTAGAATTTACAAAAACCAATGTTCTTGGAACGCACATTCTATTGGAAGCCTCAAAGGAATTCAAGGTGCAAAAGTTTATTCAAGTGTCAACTGACGAGGTATATGGTGAAATTCATCTTGGACAGGTATCAGTAGATTAATAACAGGCATCAGCATTAGAAACAGATGCCACTTGGCCAACAACACCGTATGCAGCATCGAAAGCTGCAGCAGAATCATTAGCATTGTCATATTACAAGTCCTTCAACTTGCCACTTGTCATTACTAGAAGCAGTAATATATACGGGCCCTGTCAATACCCAGAGAAAATCATTCCGAAATTCATAGTTCAGCAAATTCAATCATTTCCTTGGTAAGCTTTTGCTCAACTAGTACCATTCAAGGAAGCGGAAACCATATTCGCAATTACGTGTATATTTCGGATATCATTGACGCATTTGAAGTGATACTTTCGAAAGGAGTTGCTGGTGAAACTTACAACATCTCTAGTGACTTTGATATTTCCAACAATGATTTGGCAAAGGTTATTTCCAGTCAATTTGGAAATCAGAATATTGTCCATATTAAAGACAGGATATATAACGACTGTCGGTATGCTATAGACTCTAGCAAGATACGAAAGCTCGGATGGTCTCCAAAAGTACAATTCAGGGATGGATTAAGTGGTACCATCAATTGGTACAAGCAGAATTACAACAGTTGGTGGGACGACCTACCAGAGATGGAATAAATATTTATACACATTGTTTATTGAGGGGCTTGCACCTTGTTACCAAAGGAGTCTGATAGAAAGGTATCGAATTTCCCATCCTTGTATACAGTCTTCAATCCCATTTCAACCCTACCTTCCGGCCAGGTAATTTGAGGGATTTTATACTCTGTATCACCATAAAAGATCTGCAATTTGAGGTTCCTGCTTGTATAAATCATCCATCCATCAGGCTTGATTTTGAACTCTACTGAAACATCGTTGCAATTGTCCAGAGTGATTGTTCCACCACTTTCACCATCGCTTAACGAGATGCTGATTTCATTACATTTGATAAATTCAATCGATGATACTATCTTACCGAATTCGAATTTACTCTTGGTGGTTTCGACCGAAGAGAATTGAGTCACATTGGTTTGTTTGAAATTAAACTGACACCCATTGCATTTGGAGACAAAGATCGGCATCGGTCTGGCTGGAGTTTCTTTACTTTCATTCTCCAGCTTTTCAAATATTGTTCGGGGTGAGCGGGTAGAGAGGATCTGATTGAGGGCGTTCACAGCAGTCATATTTTTTTTCTCCAAAATGGCAGCTAAAACCAGTATCCTAACTACAGTCAAAAACGAATTACTAAATGCAGGAAACTTCAAAATAATATTCCACGGATCAATGTAATTGATATTAATGCTAGTTTCACAGCAGCGGTGTACTTGTTTTCTCAACATGGAGAAGCTCTCTTGGTTTAAATTTAATAAAGGGTTCATATATATTGGAGTAGCGGACACTTTTAATTGAATGGCTGGAGACCCATTGCGGATTGATTCTATCCAAGTGATGCAGCAAATGAAAACAAAATCCTGAATTCGTCAATGCACAAGAATGGCTATATGGAAGCCCTTAGTAAAAACATCTTTAGTGTCTTTCAGCATTGCGGTATGGTAATTCATGAGCTGAACCTATTAAAGCTGTAGTGATTCATGACTTTTTATCCTCCAATAACATTAACTTATCCATTCACTATTACTCTGAGCTCGCTGCCAGTATGTTGTGAGAGCTATTCAAGTGATGTCATTGATTCGCGTTTCCACTTTAACATGAACGAGCAAGAACTATTAGACTGGCTTGCGGTTCAAGTAGACAGCGAACCCATCAAGGACCAGGATTTACTGAACGGTTTTGTTTTACTACAGGTATATTTAAACTCATAGCAGCTGATTTCTTTAATCTCACCTTCGAGTGTTGATTTGACATGGTATACTACCCCAGAAGCTTGGGACTGTCCCAACATTTCCCTAAGAAACTATGTTACACTATCAAAGGGAATCAAATATCTCGCAGCAAATCTTCCGGATAAACTGACTACTGCATTTTCATCCAACAAAAACCTGCTCAATGACAAGATCGAGCAGTTTCATTCCTCGATAAAGAAACTATCTGAAACTGTTCTTCAAAACGCCAAAGCAGGAGAATTGGAGGCTTGTAAGCAGATTTTAGTAGAGCTATACACGATTTGGAAAATAACGCAGGTTGACGAAACAGTCCTACTAAAACCAACTACGCCAATCCGGGCTGAAAAGGAGGATGATTACATACCAACTGAGCGTACATTTAGACCAATGATTCAATGGATGCTACAGAAACTAAAGTACCTTTTGGTACGACACCCACTATTTTCCCAATCAAAGCTAATCGAAACAATCAACTCACTGTATAAGCAGTGCAGCCAGACAGTATAGAAATATTAATAATAGGACAAAACATCAGTTTCAAAGTCAGTAATACAAGTTCTATGTGATTGTGAGCTGTACAACATGCTCAACAAACTAATGTTCCAATCAAAAGAAACGAAATCACTAGAAAATAATTTGGAATTCAGGCCAGATACATTTTCAGTATTTTTGGATAATCTTGTAAAGAAGGGTTTCCTGAATATCAAAGCAAGTCTTTTACAGTCGATCAAAGATATGATTCGCGATCAAACTCCATTCTATGAAGTAAATCACTCTAATCTAGTCTGTTCATATCAATATTATTGCAGCATTCATGTCTGCGGATATTAGAAGTATTGATTTAGATCCTTTTGTAAAATACCTTTCCCAAAACTTTTCTTCTTTTGACAGCTCAGTAATGTATCCATATGACATGGAAGATGCAATACTAATTTGGATGAATCAATGTTTAATAATGTTAAAAAAGAATGAACAGTGGAAATCCTTGGTTGGAGACATTTCAGAATTTGATGATCTAGCACAGGACTTGGAAAATGGATGGATGATGTGTGCTTTGATCGCAGGATATTATCCTGAAAAATGCAAAGAAAAATACAAAAAAATCAGCGTTGGGACTGAGTTATCGAAAAACAAAGTAGAAAAAAACTATCGACTGCTCCAAGAATTGGTTGAAGTAACAAGCAAAGACCTGGTGGTCCCTTGGAAACCAGTTGATATTACATTTAGTATGGACAATCAAAAAGTCTCGAGTGGCAATATCTCTTACCTATTCGTATCATTTTTAGCTAGATTTATGACAATTGTGCAGAAAAAGAATTTGGTGTTTTTGGCAAACAAAACAGCGATAAAGGAATTGAAGGCAGAACGAAGACGAGCGGCAGAATTAAAGAAAATTGAGCAAGAAAATGAAGACTTGGTTGAAATTCATGTTTCTGGTGAAAAGAACAATGCTACTAGGGAGGATGCCAGTGTAGCTGAGCCAGTGGTAGTTGCTACACTTGATGAAAAAGTAAATTCCATACAGCCGGCAATTTCTAATTCGGATAACCCACAAGTACTCGAAGAAACGCCTTCAGTTGATTCATTGGAACCAACTTCTTTTGTAACTAATAATGATGGTAGTACTTTGGCCCCAAATACCGGAAATATTGGCATAGTTTCCAAGGAAGACAGTCCAATCGAGGAACCAGTAAGTGAAAAGAAAAAGAAAGGATCAAGGGGCAAAAAGTCAAAAGAAAATGGGACTGCATGTGTTTCTACAGATATTGCTATCCCAATAACGGATGTGATAAGTGTTGAAAAGACTGAACCCCCAAGTGAAGAAAATATCCTGGAAATTTCACTGGATAGTCTTCCAATAGTAAAGCCAAAATCAAGAAAAAAGAGCTCATCAGGAAAAAATAAAAGATCCATAAAGTCTGCAAGTGAAAAAGCAGAGTCGCCGTGTATATCAACCCCATTGTTGATGGCAACAGAACAAATTATGGAACGCATAGACACGGAGCAGAATATCAAAGAACCAAAAAGATCAAAAAGATCATCTCAAAGTGGAAAGAAGTCTAGAAGGGCCGAGACTTTGGCTGGAGGGGAGGAGATATCAAAATTATCTACCGCAGGCTTACTTGATCTTGCAGACTCTAATAACGATATTCCTACTTCAATCAATCAGGAACTGGAATCACACACTTCTGGAATTGATTATGAAAATGTGGAAACTGTGCAGAAACTATCGACAAAAGACAAAACTTTACCTGAAGACTTGGCGGATAATTCTGACTTACCTATCAAGAAGTGCGAGTCTAAAAAGAGAGTAAAAAGTAGTAAAAAGTCATCAAGAAAGCAAAAGCTGGCTCCAGTTGAAATTCTGGATGAAACTCCAATTCTAGGAAGCTCTCCTACAGGAAACATCAAATCTGATATTGAATCTACGGGCAAATTGGATCAAGACAAATTATCCCTTCCAACATTGGTAGTACCGAGAGCTGCCGAAAAGATAAATCCAAAGAAACTTCAAGTAGAGCATTTGCCAAATATTTTTGATTCTCAAGTTGAAAGAACATGCGTGGGTCCAGATATGGCCGAAACTCCAAACGAGAAACTCCAAATGGACAATGAAGATACATTCCACTCTGGCTTTGACAATCTAAAGGATATTCCAGACCCTATTCCACAACCAAACGAAATATCTGATATTGAAAAAGGAAAATACAAGGTTAATTGTACCACTAGCGATGAAAGCGACGATGAAATGGACGAAGAAACATGGAATATGATTCTCAAAATCAGAAATTCTAGTGAAAAATTAATTGAAGAATCCAACAAAATTGCAAGACAATCAAGTGGTAATTCAAACGACCAAAAGACAATGAAAGAACCTCAATTTGAGAAAATACATTTCCAAGATACCATAGTTGATAGTGACGATGATTTTTCATTTATCCCTTCGAACCGGGGAGGAACAGCTATGGCTGCTGAAGAGAGTCACCAAAAACTAAAGCCAATATCAAGACCAAGAACTGGACTACAAACGTATCCTTTGCCTGAAAGTGATGATGAAAAGAATCAAGCATCCAATTTGGATTTGAATGACTCCAAAGGCGAAGAGTCATGGCAAAGGGTGCAGAAAATGAAAAGATTGGCTAAATTAACACCTAAAAGCAAATCAGAAAAAAAGAAATTATCTGCAAACGCAGAAGAGTCCAAATCTAAACTTACTTCTTTGCCAAAGGAAGAAACGAAACCATCTCCAGCAAAATCAAAGCAAGAAAAAGAGGAAGAAATTACCAAAAAGAAACTGTAACTAATTCCTAATTCAAGGGAACAAGTCAAACTTCAAGAGCAGATAATATCAGAAAAATTAAAGAAGCGGTCCGAGAAATTGATTGAATCTGCGCGACAAACCCCCAAACCTCCAAAACCAGCTTCGAGCAAGTTTCGAAAATCCTTGTCGACTAAATCCAACAAGAACTTGATTAAAAATGCACTGATGCATGTGTGTCTGGCGGGAAATCTGAATAAAGGGGTAAAGGAAGAAGTATTGCAGGTATCAAGGAGCTAATGTAGGATTTGACCGAATCAGAAGCAAACCACTTTGTGATACTACTTCGAGATGTAAACAATTTTGCTTTCAGAGGACTATACTTTTGGGATCCAAATTTAGACCAAACCTTGAAATTATATTCTGGAAGTCCTGGACCAACTGAATTAGATCCAGCAGGTGTTTTAGAGTTTTACAAGTACGACAGTGGCGCAAGAACATTTAAACCGATACCAACTAAAAGCTTTGGTAGAACTGTTGATGCAATTGCAATTGGA
The DNA here is from genome assembly GCA_027604185.1 of Boothiomyces macroporosus. NCBI lineage: Eukaryota > Fungi > Chytridiomycota > Chytridiomycetes > Rhizophydiales > Terramycetaceae > Boothiomyces > Boothiomyces macroporosus. Next base: position 65,117 of record JADGKB010000003.1, read on the forward strand.
AGAGATTATTTTGTTCCAAATAAATAATTTTCATCAATAGGAAACTTTATTTCATTGAAAACCAACGATTAAAGTCAAATCTGATTAGAAACTTGCTCAGGCTTGAAGTAGAAGCATCTTGAATCCCACTAAACACTTTGAAGAGAAATACAAAATTAGATTCGATTTCCTACAATTATTATGAATTACTTTGACTTCTGCATCAAATTTATCTGGATCAGAGTGGTCATATCGGTCTATAAATACACTTGTGCGTTGGATAGATTTAATGATATCTTGAATTGCTTTCGATATTTCCACACTCGACGTTGATTGATTTAGGAAACATCCTTTAAATAGTTCAACCAATACATTTCTGTGGTATTCCATCATCTCATGAATCGTTATGTCCTTTTTTTCTTCAGCATCGCAAATTAATTTAGCATATCTAGAGTCTATTATATCCATTTGAATATAAGCCCAAAGACAATTCATGAAATGGGTTTGTTGCGCAACTAGTGATCTTAGCGCCGAAGGGACAGTTTTCTTTTTCAATAATTTCCATGCTTCCAAATTTTGCCTCATGGTATTACGAATTACTAGTAAAAAATTGAAAATTGTATTGTAGCTACGTTAATCTTACCGTTACCTTTCCAGATCTTCCTCGGATATCAAAATATTTACTGGCCATTTCAAGTTGTATTTCAAAAGTATTTTCGATTCAAAAAGATACCTGTCATAGAAATTAGAATTACTTTCAACAAGTGATAGTGAAAAAAGATCTTCTATCAAGCTCTCCTCTTCTGGAAACACACACTCGACAGTATCATTGAATACCTGATTTAGTCCACTTGATGTGATTGGAATTAAAGTATCAGTGAGGCGTTTCTTGTACTTGATGCTCTTGTCTATGAATGTGTCCAAATACTCCACAAATCCACCCAAGTATATATGCCTAAATAACTCTAGCTGTCTTGACAGGTCATTGTTTTCTGTGATTGCTCTTAATAATAGAACCCCCACTTTTTGCCGCATTTCGTATATATCCTTCAAGAATTCTCTGATTCTAAACTGTGTGCCAGTCATATTTTCCCTGAACTTTATCAAATATTCTTTCAGTAGCTGCTTGGAATCTGATAGTCCTGACTGAAGTTCAAACAATGTAGAAATAGCATTTCCAATAAATATAAGGTCTATACATGATTGATTGGAAAGAAAGTAAGGGATATGATCTTCTCTGACTCCATATTTCAACCAAAGGGACGGGGATTCGGTCTAGATTAGAAAAAGGTACTTGCTAAATTAGATAATCATTACATATATAAATAGACTTGGCTTTTGATTGCACAGCCATTCGGTCAGCAGCTTATGAAAAGTAAATAAACATCCTTTGAGCACTTTTTTGTAAATTTCTTGCAGTTGTGGGATACCAGTAGAAATAACTTGTAGGTGAACAAAATTCATCACTTGCACTCCCTCCATTGACTCGAACCGTTCATAAAATCTCAAAATACTAGCAAAATAAACGAAATAGTTTTCCATTTGAACATGGATGCTCGATAGATTGAGTTCATTCTTCATTGCTAACATTTCCAAAGATGAAATCAGGGTGCGATATTCGTTGAGCCAACAATCTACTTCTTGCTGCACAGTCATTTTGAATACGTCAGAATCCAGCTTTGTGTTATTGATCTGCTGGTACTGAAATCCCAAAAGTGAGAGTTTATTCAGCGCTTGTTTCTCTGCTTCATGTAGAAACAGAAACTCTTGAGATATAGTTAAATTTGATTGAAGTCTAAATAAATCTCCTTCGTATCCCAGCATCGTCAAAAGAAGTTCATGCAGCATTTTTCGATTGGCAAACTTTCGGACAGCAATAAAACAAATGAAGTAAACTAGCGTGAAAATGATTGGCACAAGTGTTTTCCATATTGATACAGAGAATATCTCTGTGAATCGGGAAGACGAGATCTTTTACTAGTGCATCCAAAGACACCTGATCTTGTTGGATGGTCTCGAGCTGTTAATCTCTTGAACAATAAGATATGGGTCGAAGGTGGTGGCAACTCTACAAATCATTTGACTATTTTCTTCAAAATGACTCAATCAGCAAAAGTAGGATTTGAAGGAACCATCGGTTCTTTCTCTGAAGAGGCTCTCAACAACTTATTCCGCCAAGATGCATTCCAACAGATTCAAAAAGAAGCGATCGGCTTCCCAACCTTTGAAGCAGTTTGCCAAAAAGTCGCGGATGGTTCGCTCAAATACGGCTTACTTCCTATCGAGAATTCAATTGCTGGATCTTGCTTTGATGTGCTTGATCTGATATCCAAGCATAACCTTTCAATTGTTGGTGAATATGAACAAGAAGAGCGTCAATTGCTGGTCGCTCTACCTGGAGTTTCATTGAATGAAATTACTGAAGTTCACTCACATCCTTATGCCTTTGATCAGTGTCGTCCATACCTTGCTACACTTAATAAGAAGCTGGTTCAAGCACTAGATACCGCGGAATCTTGCAAACTCATCCAAAACCAAAAATCCAAAACCATTGCGGCAATTGCTGGCGCTTATGCAGCTAAATTATACGGGCTGAATGTATTACATGAATTGGAATCTCTCGCTGTCACACGCTACATATTGGTTTCAAAGACAGCTGTCATTCCAGAAAGACACTTGATTCCTAGGACCTCCATGGAAATCGTCTTGAAGAATCAAGTAGGAGCGTTTCTTAAAGCCATCACTGTATTTTCACATCGTGACATCAAGTATGGATACACTAACCTAGCATTTCAAAGATTGAAAGCAGACCTTCCTCAAGATCTATTCTGCTAAGAAAGCCTTGGGAATATGTTGTTTATCTTGATGTTGATGGAGGATTAAATGAAGACAAATTGGGCAAAGCGATTGAAAACCTCAAAGAATTTGCTACTGTAAGAGTTCTTGGTTCTTATCCTCGTTACCAATCTCCTCCTAAAGAATCCTCTGGAGTCTATGGATTTGGAGTCTAAGAATAAAATTGAATCTCAGGAATTATATTTTGTGCTTTAGCAAGTACTCTGGATTGATTACTTTGAAAGATAGATTGTCATTCCTGCACACAATACCTTCACGCAATTCTTTAGAAAGGCCAAAGTCGCCTTTGGAAAGCTCAAGCAAGTCACCATACGACTTTAAAGTGCCAGGCGTTAGTTTTCCCAAAGATGGTACTTGTACCAACGGTATTCCGTCAGACTTGATTTCATTCAACTCTTTAATCAGTTCATCCAATTCCCCAGGCGTCATTCTTTTACCTTTAAGCAAATCTTGACCAGTGAACACGTAAAACCCATAGGTGGCAATCTTCAGCCTATTTCCATTAATGCGAGGCCCAATAATTTCACCCTGAATTGCAACATTTCTGCCAAGTGTCTTCAAGCGATTTTCAATATCATATCTAGCGGCCATTTCAAAAAAATGCACATTGTTCTTATTTTGGATGGTGTTTTCCCCAAATTTCAACTTTCTGGAGCATATACCAAATTCCTCCTGGAAATGGTAATAAGTAGCTGAGGTTCCATCTAGTTTGATGGTAACTTTTAAATCTTGGGTTGCCAATATTGTCTCCAAGTTTGTTAAAGTCTGAGCGCGGGGCTCATCAGTTTTGTAGATGAACGAAGGGAACTCTTTGAAAGAGTTGGATGAACCACCTTCGCAAGCCAACTCTTCAGGCGGCACGTATTTAGTAATTTTTAGTACTTCAGTGAGATCTGTTCCATCCTCCCCATCTTTAATTCCTTCAAACTGATTCAATGGGATAGCCAACCCCTGAGAAATCTGACCCCTTAATTTGATTGTCTTGATTCTATACTTGCGGTCAGCCATGAAGGAAAATATTGGGTTGCCTGCGTCCAACAAAGAGTCGATTTCGAAATACACCACTTTAGAACCAGTTTGAGCTTCAGATTTTTTCATTACACACTGCCAATAGATACTTTGGAATTCCGCTAAAACAATTAAATCAGCGCCAGGGATGGGGCTAATAGATTTTATCGTTTGGATAGTTGCTAATGCTCTGGACATTTTTAATCCAGTTGAAATCATCTGGAAATTTATGTTTTCTGGAAAGTGAAAAGTCGAGTGACTCACGTTGCTCTTGGTCTTAGGGACCACGCCAACAAATAAAATTGGGAATCGTCTCTTGCATTGGTAAAGAAATAGGATTGTCTTGAACTTTGTAAAGATGAATGAGTAGTAAATATCTCTCTCACAACACGAATACGCTATCCGCCACTTGAAATTCTTACTGATTAGGCACTGAATTCAATTTCTATCAGGTGTGTTATCGAAAGATATTTTTTTTGTTTCATGAGCTGCAAGTGCGACCCAGAATTCAAAGACGGATACAAATATATCCAATGGATCGGAACAATATTCAGTGATTGCGTATACACACCAATTGAACAAGTATCATTTTACATTGCCTTTGTTGGATTATTTTGCTCATTGATCGCCATGTTTCCCCAGTTCTACACTAATTACAAACTAAAGAATGTTCATGGATTATCGTTTGGTTTAGTGTTGTTGTGGACTGCTGGAGATATTGCATCGTTGGCTGGAACTATATTGACCAGGCAGTTGACTACTCAAAAATGGACGGCAATATTCTTTACTATTATCGATGTTGCGATGATGGCCCAATACATCTATTACAGCAGATTTTATCCTGAAGTGTATCCCAGTGAATATGTACAAGTACCAGATGTGGATGAAGAGGAGTTTGAGCCATCACCTTCCCCTAGTTCAAGCAGTGTTCCAGGCACTCTGGTTGCAGCGGCAATGGTACCTGGAGCAGCAGCAATGTTCCTACCTCTTCGATCTACGGTAATTGAACTGTGCAACGTAACATCTGCAGTGCCGACTGAAGGCAAAATTATTGGTTATGTTCTTGCGTGGTTTGCAGGTTTATTCTATTTCTGTAGCAGGTACTTTATGTTAATGTAGAATTCCACAGCTTATTCAAAATCACAAGGAGCAATCTGTTCATGGGCTGTCACTCTATTTGTTTTTGCTGTCAATAGCTGGAAATGTTGGCTACGGAGTGTCAATCTTCTTGAGAATGCCTCCAATTGATACAGAGTTCTTTTTATCAACATTTCCGTACTTGGTTGGCTCTATTGGTGTAACAGCGCTTGATTTTGGGACTCTGTACCAGGCATATTTGTATGGCGGGTTTGATTCTTAAATTAATTACCAAAAATATAATATTAGCTTTATCACAGTGTAAGTTCCTATTTATTTTGTAAGAGGGCGATATTATGAGATTTTTTAAATTGGGTTTAACAGTCAAATCGTTTGCGAAGTTCTTCATCAACGTCCATGGCTTCGTCATCAGATTCTACTTCTGCAGGAACTGCAGCTCCGGCAACGCTATGATCAGTTACTAATTACGCATCTACTTTTAAAGGCGCTGTTCTGCTGCATCGACTTTTGATGGCTTTATGATCCATGATTTCCTTTTTCAATAATTCCTTCATCACTTGCATACTGTCTGTGGACTCGAATGAAAAATCAAACACTTCATCGTGATCTGGCTCACATTCCTCATCATGGTAAGCTGAGAGATATGGATGTCTCAAAGCATCTTCAACGCTAATACGTTTGGCAGGATCAAAAGTGAGCAGTCTGTTCAACAAGTCGATTGCTGCGTTAAACAAGACTTACCATCAGGGGATACATCTGGGAAAATTTGACTAAAAGGCACTTTTGGGGAACGAGCCAGGGAACGTACATAGGTTTGTGCTCGTTCGCTGCCAATTCTGCTCAAAGTTTCATCGTCTGGTGTACCGCAAACGGCCAAGATTTGATTCAATTGATCAACATCTAAATTTAGCAACTAATTACAGTCACGGCCTTTAAATAGCGGCTTTCCACCCAATAGCTCAGCCATAATGCAGCCAACGGACCACATATCAATGGCTTTGGTGTAAGACTTGAATGACAGCATAATCTCTGGTGCTCTATACCATCTGGTAGCGACGTACTCGGTCATAAACCCAGCGTGCTGTTCAGGGGAATCAGAAATCCCCCTGGCCAATCCAAAATCACAAATCTTCAATTCACAATCGGCATTCACCAGCAAGTTACCAGGTTTTAAGTCCCTATGGAGAACTTGGGCAGAGTGAATGTACTTTAGGCCTTTACAAATTTGATAAATGAAATATTGATAGTGTGAGTCGGTTAGTGGTTGTTGCGACCGAATAATTTGGTGCAAATCGACTTCCATCAAGTCGATAACTAAATACCTTGGATTAACATTGCTTACATTTCGTTGAAATCATTCAAGTCGGCAACATCAATGTCCAGCAGGGAGGTAATATTCTCATGGCCATTAAAGTGCTTCAACAACTTTACTTCTCGCAGTGCCCGCTTGGCCAGAATCTCTTTTTCGAATATCTTTGTTACTTTCTTTATTGCGACTTCAACGCCAGTCTCTTTACACCGAGCAGAACTATATTAGTATAGGTGTACCAAACGTAACCATATGCACCTCTTCCCAATTCTTTTACAAGTTCGTAGCGCTGTGCCAGCGAAGGAGGTAATTCCATCGCTATGGTCATTTTTAAAATGTCAACCTTTTTCAACAGTTGACCGCTGAATCAGTCATCCTTCTTGCCATGCCGCATCCAACAAATGGACTGGAGCAGTGCACAGACCAAAAGCAAAACAGTAACATGCGGAAGTAATCCCTCAAGTAGTCACTAGGTTTCATGTTTATTGGCTTGGCAAACAGCATTCCCACAACCCATTTCCCACACTCTTTTTGATTATATTAAATTTTTACTCTGGGGCCCTCATTATTGTGTATCTACACTGATATTAAAAATTGACAAGAGCTGGTGGGACACATTTACGAATGGATTCTTGGATAGCATTCGACACGATAATGAATTTCCAAGTTCGCCTGCAGAGAATGACCCTTGCTATTCAGCCCTATCTCTTCAATTGAACAGTATTGTAGAAAGCACTACGATACATGGTCTGCTGGAGATTGAATTAACTCATCGACAAAAGAAAAAGTAGGCCAAGCAAGATCTTAAAGATGTCAGAAAGTTATACTGCAGTGACTAAACTTTGGTAGCGACTGCCCTGAACTTTCTCTTTAATATAGCACAAGAGTGTTATTGAGAAATCAATAATTGATAACCAACAATTTGTTGTGCCACTGAAAACTGTAAATATTCTGCAAAGAATTTGTATTATGATTATACAGACTATTGTTGAGCACATTGGACTTGAGGGCCGTGACCTTCTTCCTCGTCTTGCACAGGCTGGTTTCTGGCTTGTCTGCTTGTGTCTACTTCAGATAATACGACTTCTTCAACATGCTTGTCCATAGGAGTATCAACGGTATGTCTAGGAGGTAACACAGTTTCTAAAATTGCCAATTTAGAGTTGTCTACCCAGTTTGGCTTTGGGAATTCAATATCAAATTTGACGTAAAGTACACCTTTGTCGAATGGAGCTTTATATCTATGGTTAGTTAATTACTTACGTTGGCATTCCTTCGTTATTAATTGCTTTAACACTTCCAGGGGTGATAACTTCACCAGGCAAGATGTTCACCATCAGTACTCTGTCATCGAGATGTGGAATAGTGAATGGACCACCAGCAAGTGCAGTTAATAGATCAATTTTGACATCAGTGTATAAATCGTTTCCTTTACGTTGGAATCTGCTGTGTTCTTTTTGTTCAATAACAATCACGATGTCACCAGGGATAATTCCCGGTGCTTGATCGCCCTCTCCAGTGAAAGTAATCTTTTGACCATCCAACATACCCTTTTCAATGAATACTTCCAAGATTTTGCGTTCAGTGGCAACCTTACGACCATTACATGCTTTACATCTGTCTTTTTCTTGGATAACTTCACCTTCACCCTGACAATCTGGACAGGTTTGTTGCATTTGTTGAATCATAGGGCCCATTTGACGCATAATGATTTTAACACCACGTCCGTTACATCCAGTACAACTTTTAACAGAACCTTCTTTTCCACCGCGACCTTCACAAGACCCACACAACACTTGTTTTTGTAGAGCAAGTTTGGACGTTTTACCCTTGTACAAATCTTCAAGACTGACTTTAAGACCGTGAGCCATATCTTTGCCTTTTCTAGGACCTCTCTGTTGCTGTCTACCGCCTCCAAAGAAACCACCGCCTCCACCAAATAGTTGGGAGAACAAGTCTTCTGGATTCACACCATGACCACCATCACCAGACAGACCTTCTTCGCCATATCTGTCGTAAACTTGTCTCTTTTGATCATCTGAAAGAACTTCATAGGCGTGAGATATTTCCTTGAATTTATCACCAGCATCAGGGTTTTTGTCTGGGTGATACTTTAGAGCCAGTTTTCTGTATGCTTTCTTTAATTCACTTTCAGAGCAGTCTGGGGATACTCCTAGAATGTCATATAACTTAGTTTCCTTTGGCACTGGCATTAAATAACACTTACTTTTCTGATTTCAGTTTTTGGGAAACGAAAAGGTTTTTATACCAACAACTGCAAAGCCACATCTAGAACTTGCTGTAGTAATCACCTCAATACTGTGGGGGAAATTGGACCCTTACGTTCACTGTTCATTCCAGAGAGCACTTGCTCAAATCTCCAGTATTCAAGAATTTTTTGTTGTGTGTTCGTAAAGCAGTTTTTGGTCCAGAATGCGGTGGAACGTCACAGAAGAAATCAGAATTTTCTGCCCCTTGAAATTTCGCGACATGAAGTTAAATGCAGAGATAGCATTCGTGTACCCTGGATAATGGATTTATTTACATTAAATTATTCTTCCAACGGATCAATAGATTGTAGCAACTTTATACCACGAACATGCGTATCTTTACCGTTCTGATGGTTTACCAACACAGCTACTTGAATCATAAAGGTTTTTTGACCTGCCACGGGTATATCAATCCATCCGCTTGGTTCTGGATTAGTTATTTTTACCATCAAACTCTTGCTTGGCAACTTCTTGCAAAGTATCTGGATTGGTTCCCATGCGAATTGATATCACCTTTGGCGAGTAAGACTCATCCTGTTTGAAATCAAAGTAAACCGAAACAGTATTTATCCTGGTTCTTTTTTTGAAGTTGAAATTGATGTAGTGAGGCTGAGGCCCGTCCGACTGCCAGAAAGTCTCCAAGTTTGAATCTAGAAGCTGTTTGATTGAAAATCCTGGTTTGTATGACGACACAGAGATGAGCGCTGCAGAAGTCAAGTCCCTTTGAGTTGGATTGGACATTTTCAAACAAAAAATATTTCGGACATTGCAACCCAGTCGTCCAGCAGAATATCACAAAGATATTGCAGGTATGAGAGTTCCTAAACCCAAATATCGATCGAACTTGAACCTTTTCCAAAGAGTTAAAATTTGAACTTTGTCAAAGCTGCTTGTTGTGGTGATTTTAATATTACATTGACACTCGGAAAACGCGCAAAAAGTTTTTGAAAATCACAATGAAGAGAGAAGTCGATGAAGTTCAGGATTTACAAGACACTATAAATAAACTCAAAGTAAGATCAGAGTCGAGCGCAAAAAGACAAGCTCTGCGTAATATCAAGCCATCCTCTTTTTATGCTCCAGCTGCAGGTTACAGTGCACTAACAATAGAAGATAACGATGAAGATTTGAGTGACAGTACATTTGAACCGAGTACGCAAGAAAGCACAGAGTCTACAGAGGATATAGAGACTCCCGAGGAAGAAGAGTTGGAAACTACGATATTGGGTACTGTTGAAGCCTGTACTCCTGTCTTTTTCAATACTACAGCATTATACGAGGGTGATAGTGATGGAGGTAGGTCTTGTTAACATAGCTTCCGATTATCATGGAAGCGATGACGGTGAAGGTCCAGATGAATCACCACCAGTGCAATATTTCAACAAAACAGAAAAATGGTTACAAAGGGCTGCTAGTATGCTTTCCAGTCCTAATCCACTAGACCAAAGATTTTATGGTTTACCCAGCAATCTGGTCTATTGGACCACTTTTATGTACAAGTACAAAAGGGAGGAGAATAGATGGGTGAAAAAAGGCCCAGTTATTCTCTATTTCAATCAGCAAACGCAAATTCCTCGACTTATGGGCAACTACTTGTATGGAACTAAAGCAAATTGTTTGGATATGCAAATATTTGAAACTTTGATTCACTACCTGCGATGCGCAAACAACTTGATGTGCTTTTCTACCTTTAGAAGGAACGCTGTTAAGAAAGCGGAAATTGTTTCGGAAAAGGTTGCTCTGGAATTAATCTTTCCCAATGCTCCTTTAGATCATAGCCTTCCTGTGTTCAAATGTACACCGCGAATCTATTCTGCACAGGAAGAAGATGCAACAGTGTTTGCTTTAAAGTTTATCAGTCCTCAAGGTACTTTCTATTAATGTAGAATGCGAACGATTTAGAGCATCTCTTTCAGAGGCATGCACCTATACCAGTGAAATAGAGTTCCAGCAGCGCTTGGCAACATTCAATTCTCCTCAGCCTGTGCATCGATTTAATCATGTAGTAATGCAAGATTGCAACTACAAAACAAATCCAAACTTTTGCATGGCGGTACTTTTCGTTAATATAGATGGCAAGAAACGGTCTGGTATTCAATCCTACAAATTCTCACACAGGAATTATAGATACTGTTAAATGTACTTGGTGTGGTGCATTATTTGGACCATTTACAGATGTCGTTGATGTAGTAGCTCACCATAGACATGCCCATTCAATAGGAGAACCAAAAGTAAGTTGCCCATTTCTGAGTCAATCTTAATTTAAAATATAAAGTCGATATTTAAATCTATGCATCTTAATTTAAAATATAAAGTCGATATTTAAATCTATGCATCTTAATTTATTCTTGATTTGCCAATGAAACTACTCTTGTCCCATCTAGCAGGAGTTCATGCTTCCAGACCCCTTTCTGTACTAAAATATCCATTCCGTCTTGGATAATTTCACCATAATCCGGTACTTGCTCTTCAGGAAACCCTTCTCTATTTCTAACCATCACAGCGCTGTTTTCATATTTAGTGCTCGGGTCGTTTCCAGTGTATTTCTTCAAGAAGTCTCCCAAACGTGATAAAGATTCTCTTCCAAACTCTTCAAATGCAGCAAACAGTTGAAAGACGTGTACACCATGCTCGTAAAGCTCTAGTTTAATGTTTTCGTTTGCAAATAGCTTTTTGAAAAAGATACCATCATCTCTAACCCTTTCAGCATCTCCTACTTGGATCATCATTGGTGGAAAGGGAACTTGAGACTGTTCAGCAAAAATCGGAGATGCATAGGGGTTGATCAAATCTTTATCATGAGATACATATAAATTCGACCGAGAGTTTGAAATGTACTTTTTATCTGGAGTGCCTTTTGGTAAATAACAATAAGGTTTGTTTAGATGCCAGGCAGGTAGAGATTGAGTCAAGTCCATCTGAATTAGAATAAATTACATATGGGGAGATGCAACCTACCGCACCAGGCAAAGGTAAATCTCCAGTATCTCGACAGTATATCATTGCTGCTGCCGCCAAAGCACCACCAGCACTATCTCCAACAAAAGAAATTTGATGAGGTTTATACTTTTGTAATAGATACTGGTAACCAGACAAGACATCTATCAAAGCAGCGGGGAAAACATGTTGAGGAGCTAGTCTGTAATCAACTGCCAATATTTTAGCTTCAGCATTCTTGGCCAATCGCCAAGTAATACCTCTATGAGTTCTTCTAGAAGCTAAAACATATGCACCTATTTTAAACGTGTAATACCTCCATGAATGTACAAAATCACTCTTTCGCTACTGTCCGTGTCAGGGTATTCAATCCATTCCGAATTTATTAATCCATCAGTATCATTATACACCATTCCATCCAATTTCAAGGATGGGATTCTTGGAATCTTGATTTTTGTCACATTGGTCTTTATCGAATTTGGCAGTGTTGCCTTCCTTCCCCCAGCAATTAATTTCGCAACATCAATTTGGGCTTTAAAAGTGTTCAACAATAATCGCAACCACCGGATTATCGCTGCTGATTTTACCGATGTTGTGCTTAGTGGAAATGGAAGGTCATTCAAGTACCGATAGTCCAATTCTATTCTGACCAGAGATTTTTTATCCGCAACTTCTTGGAATTCAAAGATTGTCTTTGGAAGAAAGTCTGATGACAGTATGGAGGTTTTTAGCCTGATATCAGTCTTTTCCTGCATCCTTTTTCAAGCACTTTTTTTGGAAAAAATAAAAAGCAAAAGCATGATGCGGAATTACAATTAGATTTCTTTTAATCTGTCAATAGAGCGACCGCCATTAACTAGTGTAGGGCTTCTAATACAGAAAGCCTAATTAACTGGTGGATTTGCAATACAAACACGAATTCTGAACACTCCATAAATGCAAATACTGTTGCTTGAATTGGTATAAGCATCAAGTTCGTGAATGGACATGAATTGGTAGACCATCGTCAAGATGAACCAGTTGCATGCCAAGTACCGTTTAATCCACTGTGTTTGATCATCTGCATTTTCAAATCGAGACGCTCTTGATAGAAAAACAAAAAATTCAATACATTTATATTACATTTTCTTTACTTCTGAAAAGTATTCAAAGCAGACCTTACACTTTCCTCCAGAGGCTTGTTTCATTGCACAGCTTTTGCACAGGTGAATATGTCTACATGGCATGATAAAGTATTCCACAGGGTTAGTTTTACAAGCAAAGCAATTGCCTTTCATTCTGTTGAGATTTTTTCAAAAAATTAAATGTCGTTCTTTGGTTCCAAGCCATACATAGTAGGAGTAGTTACCTTGGGGATATTTACAGATTCATTCGCTTATGCAGTGTGTATATCAAGTATTTAAATTTTGATTCAGTGTTCCCGTTTGTTGTTCAGAAATTTGGGGATGACAAGGACGTTGGGATTTTAATTAGCTGCTTTTCAATTGGACTGCTTTTAGGATCGATAGTATTTGGGATACTGGGAGATGTATTGAATAAGAGAAGAACCATGGCAGGAGGGCTGGTCATTTTGGCTGCGTCAACTATACTAATGGCTCTTGTGGAGGAATATTGGTCTTTGGCAATTGGAAGATTTGTTCAAGGATTTTCATCAGGATCTATATGGGTAGTGGGACTAGCACTAATTGTGGACTCTCACAATAAAGAGGAGTTGGGATTTGCAATGTCCATCCCGTTTACTGGATATACTTTAGGAACACTCGTTGGTCCTTTGGCTGGCGGCTACTTGTACAAGTATGGATACTCTGTCCCATTCTATTCTACATTAGGGCTAATATGTATCGATTTGATTGGTAGGCTGCTGCTCAAGGATCCTCCCGCTCAAGTTCAAACAGAAAACATTACATTCATAGATTTCATCAAAGGCCTTCCTAAAAACAAACCATTAGTGATCATACTTACATGTACTTTGCTCGTAGGAACCGTAATTGGAAGTTTGGAAGTATCAATGTCGTTATATCTTAGAGATAGATATGGATTTTCTTCTGACCAAATTGGTCTTGGTTTCTTGGCAATAGTAATACCAGAAACCCTAACTTCTCCGATCGGTGGGTGGATGTATGATAAATATGGATTTGGTAAAACTGCCGTAGTGGGATTAATAGGCAGTGCCGGCCTTTTAATTGCTCTGGGATTCAACTTTACGTATTGGGTTTTTGTGATCATACTTGTCTTTATGACAAGTTGTTACTCTCTCGCGTTATCCCCGCTATTGCCAGAAATATCAACTTGCGTATCACCTGCCGCATATTCGAAAACCTATGGTCTCTTTAACTGCGTCTTTGGTGGGGGATTCTTGGTTGGCCCATTTGTTGGTAGTTTGCTGTACCAATATTTTGGTTGGCTATGGCAGTGTGTAATGCTTTCTGCATTGACACTTTTACAAATAATGCTGGTATACTATTACATAGTATTGGCAAGGAATTCAAAGGTAATAGAGCCCGAGGTACCTTTACAAGTTTGAAATAAAGTAGAGGAATGCTTCATCGCATTAACCTTTCAATAGGCTAGATTGAAAGATATTGTTTGGCTTCTGCTTGGCATGCAAAAGCAGTGAAATTATTAATGACGAAGCGTAAAAAGCAATGCTTGATTTTAGTCAGAGCAATCTGGTTCGTTAGCATCAGAGCTAATGCGGGTATTTGATTGGGTTAGTGTCAGGATAGTTGGAAGCCTTAAGAATTGATCCTAAACTGATTAGCCAATCGGAACACGACACTATATTTGAACAATGAACTCATTGCGACACCAGCCTTACTTTTTAGGCTAATCTTGGCTTACAAATTTTTGGCATTTACCAGAGTAGTTGAGTTGAGCCCGATGCACAAAGAAACAAAATCCATTTGTGTCTCTTGAAATGATTGATTAGCCAGTTAAATTAATCAGTGGCCACTTATCAAATGAACCCTTTGTTCTTTAGTTACTAAATCAATCGGATTTCCTTTTTTGTGTTGCGATGTGATCAATCTGGGGCAGTCTTGTGAAACCTCAACAACACCATCTAACAAAATAATGGGAAATATTTAGATATTTTAAGCAATGTTGTTGCTTATAGCTACCGTCCTTGTCCCGGCCCAGGTTTCCGAAGAGAGACATTTAACAGCTGTAGTGTGCACTTTTGGGTGGCACTGACAATTTTACTCTATCATTTTCACGGGGCAGATTGATTTTTGATATCGAAAAAAGTCAGATATTAAATTAATTTTCTCACATTAAATTAATATGTACGTTTGGCTATTACACTACTAGGATGGTGTGATGGCAGTCTAGATCGTTGATCTGATATGGGCTCGCAAGGCTGATGTTATCGCAGGTCAGATTAGGCTATTGAGCTGATGAGGCGAGTTTCATCAGAATGATTGTGGCTTCTGTCACAACCAATTAGGCAGCATGAATGGCGGAACCCAATAAATTAATTTCGTATAAAAGGAACTCCTATCGGCGCTTTTACCCCGATTCATCATGCAGGACTATATACCAAATGATAAGATTATATCCAACGAGAAACCAGTCAGGCAGTGCACTGGCTGTGGAACTACGCAAACTCCACTGTGGAGAAGGTCAGAAACAGGAGCTATAGTCTGCAATGCGTGTGGTCTGTACCTAAAGTCAAACCAAAAGAAACCAAAGAGAGAATCTTCTTGTGAACTAGATGAACACAAGAACTTTCAGTTTCATTGGAGCCATCCTTCCGACCGAAAAGATTACCCTACAAACCGATGCAGCAACTGCTATACGACCGACACTCCGTTATGGAGGAGGGACATGGAAGGTAACCATTCATTCATGGTAGGAAATAGTATATGTAACGCTTGCGGGCTTTACTATAAGCTACATGGCTCACATCGTCCAAAAGAGATGAAAAATCCCATAATAAGACGTAGAAAGAGAGCTCAAATATCGCGAAGATCGCCCGATGTCAGCTATTCACCGGCTGACTCTTTTGAATCGTTAACGTTACCACCAATCAAAAAGATGCCGGTCATCAGAAGTGATGGTGGATACTTGCCATCTCCCTGCCTTTCGCCTCAAAACAAGAAAATCAAACTGGAAAGCAATGACCATTCGAAAGGCGGTTTGTTGTGTTTGGCAGAAATCGCAACTCTTAGGAACAAAGAGTTTACTTCATCTGTTATGTCACTTTCAAATATCCTCAGCTAATTTTGTTAATAAATTTAATTTTCAAGCACCGACATTTAGTTTCTTGGTATGGATGGATCAACTTGATGTTGTCTAATCCAAAGATTAAAATGTCAATGCACTATCTGTATTACTCTTGATCATGTCTCTACGTATTCCCATGATTGGATGAAACTATATTTACTCAAAAAACCATTGCTCAACACCACTAATACTAGTTGAACAGCACTTTGCCCAGCTAGTCCAGTCCAAATCACCTGTAGGCTTAAATGAAATTCTTTATTGACGCTATTGTGGAAGACTTTGGGCTACAAATAACTGAGACGTCCAGATTCTGTTAATTAGATCAAGGCATGGTAAAAGAGGCTTATAGCATTATGTCATCACTAATTTTGGACTTGATGCGAGTCCTTCTTTGAATGTAGGCAGCGCAACTGTCAAAACTTTGGTGGCGGAGGAGAATGATGTCATTACTCACTCAAGTATAAATTACACAGCAAATGCTATCGAATCAAATCTTTTCAATGCAATTCATTTCAGCTGTTCTCTTGACTGCATCCTCCGTTGTTGCCGCACCAGCCAGACCACAAACCATTGACGTTCCTGTTTTATTCAAGTCTGCATTGGTTCCCCACGGCTGTACCAGATACGTCAAAGGTTTCGATATCACTGGCGTTACAACCGAAGTCGATCTTACTTTCAACGATGGAATCAGAAACGCACAAGATTGTTTTGAACGATGCGCGAAATCACCTTCAACCTGTGTGTCATGGGTATGGAAATTCACCACTGATCCAAACCACCGTACTTGTACTTTGTACTCCAACTTTAACCTTCCATCTCAAGTCAATATTGCGTTTGATATTCAAAAATCAACCTCAAATATCAACAATAACAAATTGATGGCAAATAACAATAACCCACAGATGGGTGCCAATGTTCCTCAATGCACAAAGTTCAATTCTAATGTGCCTGATGATGACTGTTTGTCTGGTATTTCAATGTTGACTGCCAACAATTTGTTAATATGCTGAATAAACACCTATCTGGCTTACAAAGTTGCTGAATATCATTGCCGACAAATGCTGTAAATGAAAGCAGACGCATTTTAATTAAATTCTCCTGTGACCAAGGGATTTAGTTGTTTGTGATCAAGTTTGCATTGGTGTCACCCTATTGGTTCTGTAGTTTCAAGAGTCGAATCAAAGGAAAGCGCGGCTTACCGCAATTAAATCAATAGAATCGATAGAATCAATATTATTTTATTAGTCTACTATGGTATACAATATTAATATCTATGCAAAAATAGATGGAAAGCTAAGGACAGGTGATACTGATAGTAGCCCGCTGGTGATTGAAGGCGACGGCACATGAAAATCATCATCATTAAAGTGGAATAAGTTATTGGTTGAGATTGCTGTTGGCACCCATATATCAACGTCATCTTTTTCCAAGAAACTTGGAACAAGAGAGAGTGGGATATGGTGATCAGTCTTGATGTTCATGCTTTCCTTTCTGATTTTTCTTCGTTCATGAAGGCTCTGTGCAGGCGATCGAATTAGCTCATAGTGAATATTCAGTTCCTCTTCAGAATGTCCTTTAATAATTTTCAATGACAGTCGGTGATAGTCAAAGTCAAGCCCAAGTTCAAAGTTCACAGTGCTTACATTGTTTTCGCAAATGTAGAAACATGGGACTCTGAACTGCGATTCAAATGAATCAAAGGAAGCCCAAACTGACACTTGATCAATGTTATCAACATTAAGCTGTCCTACGACAATTTTCTTTTTGATTTCCAAATTAGACAGCGAATGTAAACTGGTTTCTGAAGTCACCGTCCAAATAATTTCCTTTGAGTTGTTTGTTTCGCTTGTCCCCAGTGTGATATATACAAGGTCCGCAGTGTCGAGATCACTGGGACGATCTTCCGCATTAAAGTAACACGTTGTGACTAGTGTATCCGCAAACTTCATAAGTCATTTCATGTTTGGCGGTTCCTTTTATACAATGTGTCGTCATCCAAGCCTCCAGTGCTTTTTTTGCTTTTTCAAAAAAGCATTACCCCTTGCGAAAATTTCAAGCTTTTGATTGGCTGAAAATTTCCTTGTAAAACGGGGAGAAAAGGGTTTGGTGATCAAAGATGATTAGCATGGAAATAAATCGAAAATGATCGCACTAGTCTAAAGCGGTGTTTCTTTGGTGATTTGAATTTTATTTTGATAATTACGAATATCTCGGTTCCCAAGATTTTTCTTGTGTAACCTAATAGCAATCTGATAAAAACAACAGGCAGTAATGGACCCTTGAAAGGCTGCCATAGAAAAAATGCTTGGTACAAGCTATTACTATAACTCCATTTCCTAGTCGTACCTTGCACTATTTTTACCTTTCCATCTTGTATTGCTGTGTTGTAAAAATTGCTCCGAGCTCTGTACACTATAGAAGTAAACGGTCAACGGTAATAGGACTTGGTGTTACAAAGTACAATAAATGGTCGCAAGAAAGCTTACCAATTACCGCATACATATTTCGATTGATGAATATCCTATTCAGACGGCTGTTCTTTGTTGAATGTTTTCTTTTCTAATGGACTCTGCATCTACTCTGATAAAGTGCCTTAAAATAGGACCAAAGAGCACCCTCAGATCACAGTGAAAGAATGATATATATTAAATTACACCTGATCTACTGCTCTTTGCTTGATTAGCTGAACAAGAGCTTTATGAAAGGTAGGAAACACAATGGATTCTATAGTCTGCAGTTCATTTTGGTCAAACACAGTGAGGACATACTTTTCCACTTGGTCTTTGTTTGTGGGCCTGTCAATCCCGACCCTAATCCGTTGGAAATCAGAGGTATTCAAACTGGAAATGACTGATTTGATTCCATTATGACCATTAGCGGAGCCTTTCTCTTTTACCGTTACTTTTCCTAGTTTCTTTTCTAGGTCATCATGCACCAGAATTAATTGATTGCTGTTAAAGTTGTAATGCCTTAATGCTTTAGCTATCGGCACTCCATTTCTGTTCATATATTCTCTAGGTTTGAAAAATACTACTCTTTTCTCCCAATTCGATTTGTCCCCTGTATCCATTCCTCTGATTATCCCTTCCGCAACCCATCCTCCCATCTTTTTATTCAATATCCAGGCATTTGGGCCCAACAGCAGACTTACTGAATAGTCCAGAGCCATCCAGCCCATATTGTGTCTGGTAGCAGTTAGTGTGTGGTTTCCTAGCCCTGCAAACAGCATTAAATGGGAAAAAAGTTTTAAAGCCATATGAATATGACTCGAATATTCTCTAGTCACTAGTGATTTTCCGCTGTATTATTTCCCTACCAATAATACATTCAAAGGGGTGCATATGCCAGGAAAAATCATGTGAGTCGTGAGTTTTTTGATTTTTCCTCAGACACTTATTCTCATCAAGATGCAAAGAGGATTGAATTTAGTAAATATTTGATTAATAAATCAGATTCAAAAGAGTGCATTCCATGCAACCGCCTTCGCAAGACTTGCCTCGGAAGCACCAGCAAAACCACCGTTGATGAAAACCTTCCAAATTTACAGATGGGTAATACAACGCTAACACAGAACCCAGACACACCAGAAGTAAAACCAAAACTACAAACTTACCAAATCAATTTAAATGATTGCGGACCTATGACTCTCGATGCAATTATTAAAATCAAAAACGAAATCGATCCAACTCTTACTTTCAGACGATCTTGCCGTGAAGGGATTTGCGGTTCTTGTGCAATGAACATTGATGGAGGAAACACGCTCGCTTGTTTATCAAGAATTGACCGGGACACTTCAAAAGTGTTGAAAATTTACCCTCTTCCACACACCTATGTCGTAAAAGATCTTGTTCCAGATTTAACAAACTTTTACAGACAATACAAGTCAATTGAGCCATGGTTGAAGCAAAAAACCCCTCCGCCAGAACGTGAAAACTTGCAATCTATCGAACAAAGAAAGAAGCTTGACGGTCTCTATGAATGTATTTTGTGTGCTTGCTGCTCCACTTCCTGCCCAAGTTACTGGTGGAACAGGTAATTTTTATTGATATTAGTGATAAATACCTCGGACCTGCTGTTCTAATGCAAGCTTATCGTTGGATCATTGACTCTCGTGATCAATTCTCTGCTGAACGTCGTCTAGCACTTCAAGATCCTTTCTCAGTTTATCGTTGCCACACCATCATGAACTGCGCCAGAACTTGTCCAAAAGGATTGAACCCTGGTTTAGCCATCGCTGAAATTAAGAAGCAAATGGCTTTTGATTAAAATAAAATTGCTCATTCAATCGTTGATCTCATATTACACGAGGCTAGAGTAATTGATTATGCTGAGGAACAAGTCCAGCGTAAATCCGTTTCTTACTGTATTGGTTATTAACCTCGTAATTCTTGATCTTTTTGTGGCGAGTATTAATTTATCGAAATGGAGGAAAAAGTTTAAAACAATCGCAAAATTCAATGAGCACCGATCCAGAAGAGAGCAGGGGTACATATACCAGCGATGAAACAGGCCACGACGAACCATGTCTATCCGATTTATACGCCCTACTACAAACATCGGTATCTACACTTGAACAATCACCGCACCAGTCGCTTGACACTCTAACACTATTAATGGAGCAAGTATGTGCGCAACAAGAAATATTACAATCCACATCAGCATACCAGGAACGATTAGAATTTTGGAGGCAGGTAAATGAAACATGGCTGTACGTGATAGACTCGGCAATGAAAACCAAAGTGCTAGAACGAGGTGATTGGCGAGCCGTATGTGAAACTGTAGTAGCAGTTGGAAATGTATTATCATTATACGGAATGGTAGAGTAAGTACTAATTGATCTAGTTATCCAATGGGCTTCGCGGAAGCGAGAATCGTTCAAGCAATATGTAGAGGTCTGGCTGATATATCCAATTAACAAGTAATAAATTAATATCTAATCATAATCCTTTATTCTCGTACTGAATCATCAAAAGATAAATTCTCTGATTGTATGAAATTGACTGATTTCTGAATGTATTCCTGTTGAATATCGGTAAACCTGGTTGGATCTTGATTGGATGTTACACATACGTAATTTGGAGACTTGCCGGTAAATATATAACTTGATTGACCAGAGCCAATATTGTAGTGTGTGAATGTGCCTAGCCCTGCTCCTTTACGAAATTTGGTATTTACCCAGCCGCCGTTAGCCCATCCAGGCAGGCCATTCTCCCCTAAATGAACCATCTGTTCACTGCATACTTTGGAATTCTGCTCATCTAGTCTATCTGCGATTCCCATTGATCCGGGCAGGCTAGGTTCAAACTCATAGTCTGATCCAACCATTGTGAATCCAATCCAAAACGTTTCCTTGTCTGTAGTTAGAGATGAATACCTCCATGGAAAAAGCTGTACATTTGGTCCTTTATACTCCCGCTGTTTAAAACGCATGCTGCCAGTAGTCCCATAAACCCTTTGGCTTTATTCAGCACAATCAAACCTGATTCTTGGTAGTGCCTAGCTTGATATGATAATATAGGTGTATTTGCAACTTTTTCTGGTATTACTCCTCCAAAAAGATTTTGTGCTGCCAATACTGACAGTGGGTTTACCGAAAATACTGGGCGGTCTTTGAAAAATAATGCCCCATGAGTCTTGTACAAGCTTCCTTCAAAGAATGTCTCTGGAGGCTGCAAGAAAATCGTATCAGCATCAATCATAACTATCTCTTCAAAGCTAGATACCAACATCGCAAAAGGCTTTGCTTCCCAACCTTTGAGCGACAAGACAGAGTTATCAAATACAGCTGACAGGTCAATAACTTTTAAATCTGAAACTGTCATTAGCCACTGTCGGTTTGATTCGTTCAAGTCGCTATCCCCAATGTAAAATACTTCAATTGGCAAATTAGACTTGTAAACTTTGCGAATTATATGTGCAGTTGAATAGGCCATAGTTGCATATCTATTATTGACACACAGCACAATGCCCCTTTTCGAATATGACTGGCGTAAATGTATTGACGAGTTGTATGCGTGTCTTAGAAATCCCAGAGTGCCTGCTTCTATGATTTTAAACTCTGGCTGGAAAGAATCAATATCCGTGTTGTTGATGGTAACTTGCCTCCAAATATTGTCATGATATTTCTGAAATGTACGCAGATAATTGCCAACCGCCAGAAAGTCTCCTGGGTTATTGTATGCTTGATGGCTTAATATTTCACGGTCATTGTCAGAAATTTCGAATGGCACTTTAGGCTTTCGCTCTTTTAGTATTCTAATATGATCCCAATGCCGCTTAATGATTGAAAATTGCCCCAACACTACCGTCGCAATTAGCAGTGTCAGCATGTATTTAAACCATTTCCGTCTCTTTAGTGTGAATTTCATTTCGCGTCAACTTGTTTGTTATTTATAGATTAACTTACCGCGACTCGAAACTTGGGCCACATCCATGTTGGATACCAGCTACAACATATTTGACTGTGAATAAATCGGACAAATCGCTCGGCCAAGTGATATTTTTAATTTTTCCATGATTTTCAATTCAAGACGGTCAACAGTGTACAGCACAAAGGCAATTGTATCTGCTACTCAACCATTGGCAGTGCAATGCGGAATTGAAGCTCTTCGATTAGGAGGAAATGCAGCTGATGCAGCTGTAGCGGTACTGGAAAGTTAATAAAGGTTGCTGCAGGATTAAATGTTACCGAACCATCTTCGACAGGAATAGGAGGGGATCTGTTTTGTTTATATTTTGATGCAAAAACTCAAAAAGTTCACTCATTAAATGCAACTGGCAGGTCAGCACAGAGTATTACTTTGGACGCCGTTAAATCAAGTGTAGGGGGTGCGCTGCACATTCCATTTGATAATGCTCTGGCAGTAAACGTACCTGGGGCTGCAGCTGGCTGGGTTGATTTGCATCAGTTGTTTGGAAACAAAGCTTTATCGCTCCAGCAGATTCTCCAACCTGCTATAGATTTGGCAAAGAATGGATTTCCAGTGAGCGAAATATCAGCTAAAAGATGGCAGGACAAAGAAGAATTGTTGAAGAAGCACTTGCCTGGAACGTTAGAGTTTCTTCCTCACGGAAGAGCACCAAACGAAGGGGAATTGGTAACTTTGCCTGGTCTTGCAAAGTAAATCCATCGTAATTTAGAACATTTGAGTTGTTGGCTCAGCATGGAAAGAAAGGGTTCTATTCTGGTGAAATTGCAAAAGCAATTGTTGAATGTGTACAGGATAAAGGTGGACTTTTAACTCTTGAGGACTTGGCTAATCATGAGAATATAGTAGGGGAATCTATTAGTGCGCCATTTAGAGATTTGATTGTACACGAGCATGGACCAAACGGCCAAGGGTAAACGAATACTTACAATCAAGGATTGTTGCATTAATGGTGCTGCAGATTTTAGAGCTCCTTGAAAAACAAGGAGCTATTCCAAAGTTGGATTCGATCAAGCACAATTCTGCAGACTATATTCATATCATCGTGGAAGCCCTTAAACTGGCGTTTGCAGATGCACAGTGGTATGTTACCGATCCAGGAAAGTATAACGTTCCTACAAAGGGACTCCTTTCACAGGAATACTTGACAGAAAGGAGCCATTTGATTGATATGAAAAGAGTTTTGAAAGAATATAGCCATGGCCAACCTCCATCTTCAGGGAATACAGTTTAGTAGCAACACTTTAACACCAGCTTTAGTGTAGTTGACAAAGAAGGAAATGCTTGCTCTGTGGTAAACTCTACCTACTCACCATTTGGCTCAGGCATGGTTGTTCCTGGCACCGGAATCAATCTACATTCCAGAGGTGCCAACTTTTCCCTAGATCCTCAATGCCCAAACGTAATCGAGGGCGGCAAAAGGCCTTATCACACTATCATGTACTTGAACTCTAACCTAGCCCTGCTATGGCCACAAATAAATCAACTGGAGCGCTAGAAATGAACTTTGGTGTAATGGGTACAAGAAATATAATTTTAGGGGCATTTATGCAGCCACAGGGCCATGTTCAAGTACTACTAAACCACTATATTTTCAATTTGCAAGTGCAACAGGCACTCGACTCTCCCCGTTTTTGTTTTGAAGTATCGTCGGGTGAGCTCTTACTTGAAGACGGAATCGGTGAGTCGGTGAAGCGCGAGCTTGAAGAAAGAGGTCATAGAGTTCGAATAGTCACTGCTCATGACAGGGCAGTTTTTGGAAGAGGTCAAATAATCAAAAAGATTCCATCCAAGAATTTTATCCTCGCTGCCGGGTCTGATCCTCGCGGAGATGGACATGCAGTTCCATTGTTATAAACCTTTATTTCTTTGTTCAATTTCGATAACTTTTTCCAACGGCATATTATGGAATTTTACATTTAGTCTCTTGTTTTCATTCGACAAATCAATTCTAATATCCGCATTAAAGTTCTTTTTCATTCCAGAGTAATCCCAATCCACGGGATACTGCTTTGCGAAATCCTGCAAAGGTAGTTCTGTTACGAATTCAGCATGTTCCCATCCTGTAGCGTAAAAACTGTTTTCCTTGGGCATCGGCAATTCAATTACGTCTACTTTTCGTCCATGTTTGGAAATTTCAATCGGTTGATGTAGTTTAAAAGTTGCAATTGGCCTCCCACCAACTATTTCTTCAACCAAGATTTTTCCGAGTTGTTTGAGTGCAACATACACATCCAAGTATTCCTGTTCGGTTTCTACCCGATAGCAAACATGGTCCATAAACAATCCATCCACTGGAATATTGAATTCGTGTAGTCGAGATAATAGCAAGTCTACAAATTCAGGAACTTGATTTAAAATTTCTAATGACATGTAGAAAATTTCTTTATTGATTTTGAGCATTTTCAATCCAAATTTTACCGCTGTCGATGAGCACTTGGCGGATTGTGTTGGGAAGAGCTTTAGGAGTACTGTTCGTCAATAGACAAGCAAGATTCCTAACTTTACTTGAAAAGCTCCATTCACCTGGCTCGTGCACGTAATGAGTGGGAGTGATTACGTGGATATTGCTACTATTGAATTTGTCATCTATAATACCGCCGTTGATCCACATTGGACCGGCATCCGTGGAATGCAGTATTTGTGCGCTACACACTTTGAAAAGCCAGTTTTCTCTTTCACAGTCCTTCTTCTTTCCCAAAGTCCCTACAGGAGTAGGGTTAAATATATAATCTTCTCCCACCATTTCAAATCCAAGCCAGAAGGTTTCCTTATCCCCATGAACGTATTGATAAGTATTGTTTCTTATTTTGTCTGTGTTCAGCATACTTGTAGCCAATAAACCAGGCAATCTGCGTAACTTGTCAATCACGACAACACCAGATTCTTGCTGATGGCCAGATTCTCCACGCATCATTCGTGTATTGCTTGCGTATTCAGACATTCCATGAGGGAATAATAACTCTATCCAGAATCTTTGGAATAGCATGAGTTCATATGCTGTCCTGTCTTGGAAAAATAGTGCACCATGTTCCAAGTATAATTTGTTTTGAAACAAAATATCAGGCGATTGAAGGAAAACAGTGTCTGCATCAATGATCATTGCATTGCGGAATGAGCTAGCCAGTAGCGCAAATGGTTTAGAACTCCATCCTTCCATATTCAAAATTTCATTGTCAAAAATTGTTGTAATGTCTATCGTTTTGGTATATGGTATCTCTTCAAGTCTATTTTGATTATCAACCGACAAGTCATCTTCCCCAATATAAAACACTTCCACTGGTAGATTGCACTTGTGAATATTACGAATCATTAGCAGTGTCGACACCGCAAGGTCTGTATATCTGTCATTTACTGATAGTACTATTCCAGTTCCTTTAAAAGATTTACGGAGTCGGATTGTATTTGGATGTACCTTCAACCACGGAAATAATCTTGCATCAATATATTCGGCATCATAATCGTAAAAATAAAAAAGTCCTGCAATCCCGAAAGAGCTGGCGAATATATCATTGTGGACAGCTCTGTGGGTTCGTAGCGCAGTACTGAGTTGAGAGAAATTTGGTTCCTGCAGCGAAATGTCATATTTTAACGAATTGTCTTGGTCTGCTGATAATCTGAGACCGGTTATTTGGTTAAAGATAAATAGTATCACAAATATTAGGGCCACGTAAAATATAATGCGACTGTGTTTGCGCTTCATCTTTTTGAGAAAAATTACTTTTTGATGTAGCAAGCTGGGCTGACGAAACGTTTTTAAGCCTCAAAAGATAAACGATCAGGTACCTATTCTCTCTCCATTGCGAATTGTCTTGTTCAGCAGCGTCTTGTTCAGCAGCGTCTTGTTCAGCAGCTTTATAGGGGTTTGCGTCGCTATAAAACATTCTTGTCAATTCGGTTAGAAATCCATTCACCTGGTTCATGGATAAAATGACTCGCTTCAATAAAAACAAAATAGAAATTAGTAACCAGGAATAACAATCTTGTTCGTTTTCTTTCAAAAATCAAAAATATTGTTTGAACCAAACAAAAACCAAGTTTTGTTTCAAAAATTATCCACTACTTCCCTCCATACTGCACCCGATTTCTGAATATTTGCAAGTATGTCTTCGGGAAGTAACGCTGGGATATGCTGGGTTAAAAGGCAAGCGCGGTTCTTGATTTTTGATGAAAATTGCCATTCCCCTGGTTCGTTTACAAAATGAGTAGCGCTCAAGATATTATGGTTGCTGGTATTGTATTTATCTTGAGCTATTCCCCCGTTCATCCAAATTGGCCCGTTTGTGGGAGTGGCATGCAGAATCTGTACATTGCATACTTGATATCTATCCAAGAATGGCTGACCATTAAATTCCTCCTCATGCTCCAATAATCCCAATACTCCAGCACCAATAGAATTGAAAGTATAATTCGCACCAACAGCTTCAAACCCAAGCCAGAATGTTTCTTTATCCCCATGTACGTGATCATAAGTAGTATTCTTTACTTGCCCCATATTTAATGTGCATGCAGCCAACAAACCTGGAAGGCGAAGCTTTTTATCAATCAAAACAACACCAGATTCTTGTTGATGAAGAGATTTCCAATTCAAAATATCATAGTTTTTTGCTGTTTCTGAAAGGTCATCCTGCAAGATTGTTTCTATCCACAATTTACCAGCATAATCCAGCATATAAACCTTTCTATCTTGGAAAAACAGGGCTCTATGTAGTATAAACTGTGGATCTTTAAATAGCAGACTAGGTGATTGGAGGAAAACGGTATCCGCATCAATTATCATCGCATTCCGAAATGAGCTAGCCAGCAGCGCAAATGGTTTAGAGTCCCACCCATATAATTGAATGATATCATTATCAAATATTTTCGTCAGATCAAATAGCTTTGTGTTTTTGATTTTCAAAAGCCGCCGTCTGCTTGATTCTGATAGGTCCTTGTCTCCTATATAGAATATTTCTACAGGCAGGTTACATTTGTGAACTACACGAATCATTGATAATGTCGACAAAGCAAATTCTGTATAATTATCGCTTACGGACATTACTATTCCGTTCCCTTTGAATGACTTGCGCATCCTCACTGAGTTGGTGTGCAGCCATGGAAACAGTGACTGATCAATCATTTGTGATTCAAAGTCATATGTGTAAAACAGTTTGTACCACCCTTGACTTTTCTGATAAATAAGATCATGATACTTGGAAAAAGTGTTTAGAGCCTTCCCTAGCCTTCCAAAGTCTATCTCTCCTGTTGGTTTGTATTGTATAATGTCAAAATCCTCCACTGGTATTTCAAGAGGAGGTTCACTTTCGCTAAGTGTGTACAAAAATCCCGCCAACATAAATAAGAGAACAGATGTCAGTAGCCTAGTGTATTTCCTCTTTATTCTAACCTTGAACATTTTGCAGAAATTTTGGAATGGGACAGCACCTTGAAAAGTTGCGAAATTCGAAACGGGAACCACGTTCTACAACAGACAACTGGAAAATTAATCATGCTCTCTGTATTATCGTAGACGCCAGGTGTAAGCGATTGTTTTTGGCCTAATTTCCGTCTGCCTTTTGCATATATTTAATCATCAGGACCATTTTTGGACATCAGTTAGATGAAAAAATCCCGAATAGTGAGCCCTACAACAACGGTGCGCAGGGACGCAGGTATTCCCAAAATACTCTAGTTCAACTCCTGGCAATGAAGCGAATACATTCTTTCCTCTGCAGTGCACACCAAGATTCAGGCACATAGGTTTCAAGTGCATAGTTGCTCGAATTCGATGCTCCTTGAAATTAAATAGGAAATACAGTCGTCGAAATTCTTTTTTGTATTCATGTTACCTGTAAGAGCAAGCAACTACAGTCAAATTCAAGGATATTTTTTTCCGTAAAAATGACTGATGTTGACAAAAGTAACCAAATGAAAACGACAATCATTAGAGTAAAAAGAAAAAGATTTGAAGATCCGGTCGATACTCTTCTTGTCGCCCAGGAAACTGTAGATAAAAAAGTAAGCTTTTTTAATTCCAGCTCAAATCCATCCATGAAGCAAAGGTGTTCAAATTCGTCGAATCGATAGAGACTCAAGGATTGCAGCAACCGCATTTACAAAACACACTCACGAAGGCGCGGGAGAGCATCAAGCAAACAATTAGTATGGAAAAGAGGAAAGAGATTTTATCTGCAAAGCGATTGAAACAGGCTCAAGAAGCAAGATTCAAAATTATTGAAACCAACAGGAACATTGATAACGTTCATCTGATTGATGTAACCAGAGATGAAGATTATGGATTGGATGAGGTTACCTTGAATCTGATGCCAATGGTCAGAGAACATTTAGCAATTACTGAACCAGAAAAACACAACGACTTTGTATATGATTTGTATTATCACGATGTCTCTGCACCAGTGGCGGATGTAATTATTATTCACTCTAGGCGTTGGAGACGAACGTAGGAACATTAGGAATGAATGAAGATGGTGAAATATTCCTGGATGATGCACCAGATTCAGAATATGATAGCGAGGATTCAAATGGTAATATTGGCTAATATAGCCGAAGATTATTACAAGAACGATTATCCAGACGAAGATAGCGAGGATGAATTTCAATACCAGCAAGAAAGCGATGCATTGAGCAGCGAAGATGACTATGAACACTATTAGCAATAAAAACTTGATGATTTATTAATATCTCTTACGATCTCTTTCATTTGGGGAATATTCGCGATATCGCTTTGATCGGTCATGTTTTCTACTTGGACTATAATCTCGATATTTCCTTTCAGATGAACGATCTCTTCTTGGCGATCTGCTTCTTTCCCTCGAAACATCCCGTTCACGGCGATTATCTGGACTTTGATCTGGTCTTCTTTCAGCTCTATATTTTCTTTCCGCAGAATAATCGTTTGAGCTGTGTCCTTTCATGCTCCTATCAGAAGAGCGACCACTTTTTCTTTCCCTGCTACCAGAACGGCCTCTTCTTCGCTCTCTACTTCTGGACCTATCTTTCCTTCTTTCTCTGCTCCTGGAACGCTCTCTTTTTCTTTCTTCAGTCCGCTTGTGTCGTTTTGCTCCGACAACAATCTTTTCATCAACAACTTGTTCCGGCAATTCATTCTTTACAATTTTAGCCATGTCTTGTTGATTAATAACTGTATCTTCAGCTTTCTTCAATCCAAGCGCCTCCATCATTGCTTCCGTTTCTTTTCGTTTAATTTCAGCAATTTCATCCAGTTCCACTTGGCTTTCACCAGTCACTTTTTGTTCATTGAACCAATTTAAATCTAAATTAGGGAAAGTTACTCTTGTTCTTTTGCCACCTTCCAACAGCACATTTGACAGTATTTCCAAGGTAGATTTCTCTGTGTTTATCCTCTTTTATATTTTCCCATCTGAATAGTCCCAGTCCACCTCTGTTTCCTTCTCTGATTTTTTCAACTTCTGGTTTCCCTCTTCTTGGCATGTAGAAAAAGATCAAAAAATTCAAGCAACAATTTATATTAAAAATCAATTTGCTATTGTGGAGGACGGGGCTGATATTGATTATACTGGTTAAATTGATTATAATTGGGAGCAGTATTTGCTCCACCTAACTGATTTAGCAAATTCGCAACTAATGCAGCCCCATCTTGGTTTGCAACTGGTGCTTGTGGTGCTTGATATGCCGGTGGTTGAAAGTACTGGTTCGGTTGATATTGAGGTTGGTAGCCTCCCGTGTTCTTGATTAGGTTACAAATTACCTGCTGAGTGTAGCCTCTTCTGTTATCCTGTTGATAAGTAGCTTCTCTTTCGCCCCTATCTCTCTTTCGAGTATAACCACGATCTCTATCATAGCCTCCTCGAGAATAGTTATTATCCCTGGACGAATTATAATCATTGTAACGATTATCGTCACGATACTGCCCTCCCCTAGAATAGTCTGATCTGTTCCTGTCATATTGATCGTTTCTGTAGTTTCTACTGTCTCTGCCGTTGTAGTTGTCATTTCTATCGTAACGACTTGAATCCGAATTTCTATAGTCATTGCGACTATACTGGTCGTCTCCTTCGTACCGATTTCCTCTTCCACCCCTATTATCGTCATTACGATTGTTTCTATAATCATTTCTGTCGTTAGAATATCTGTCTTGACGATCTTCGTTTCCACGACCATTATATCCTCTGTTGTCAGATCTGGAGTTCTCTGGCTTTAGAGCAAGGCCGTTTCTGACCATTCTATTTGCAGCATTTCCAAATCTTCCTCGACCTCCTCTTCTTCCACGATCACTTGCTGAATACCCTGCACGAATAGCATAGTGATCATCTGGAGTTAATAACTGCAGCGGCATTTTGACTCCTTTTAATAGTTTGGCTATAAATTTGTATCCCTTTGGAATTTCGGGCATAAAATAAAATGCGCTAAATTTAGCTTTGATTACCTGATGGAACTCTTATTTTCGATATCTGGCATTCCAAATTCAGACAGCGGAGAATGATATGTGCATCCAGGGAAACAAACATCTGGGTCTTGACGAACAGAACCTCCCATTCGGTCACTTTTTGATTTATCTAGGGGTGTTTCAGCATTGGCTTTGTTTCCATAGATTGAGCACAAATCATCATACATCGGGTGGCTTCCACCACAAAACAAGTATTCATTACCCAGTGTGTTTCGACGTTGTTCTTCTGGGGTTATTTGTGAGTACAGCGGCTCAACCGCTTTTAAAAGCCTGTCTGCATCAATGAAAGGCAGCAAGGCGACACCCTGCCACAAGTATTTTTTACCGTTGAGGTCTATTGGAAACTCGGTAGGATAGAAATCGATAATTTCAGAGTTTGGATCAGTCATCAAATAGTGGAAGGGCTTTGGAATATGGTCTTTACTGGCTGCTGGGAATACCCCCATCAATTGTTCAATAGGCTTGAACGGTTGGCTCTTTTCAAACTCAATCTTCAAGTCTCCAATAGAGGTAAAATCAGATGCAAACGGAGAGTAGTGATACGGATAATACCACTTCCAAGATTGAACACCTTGGTAATAGTATTTCAGAACCCAGCACAAACCTTCAACATAGGATTTAACAATTCTGAATTAACAATAACTTACTCTTGTCTAAATTTTTCATCTTGAATGTCCACTTGGAATTTGTTTTTATAGTATCTAATCTTCCATCCTGACTCCCACAATCTAATATCATCAGCAGGCGGCTCAGCATCCGAATCAACATCCTCCTTGATAATTATTGGCAATCCAGTTTCTGGGTCCTCTTCAATTTCAGTAGCCGATTCAACGGACCCCTGCTCCACAGTTTCTTCAATCTCATCTTCCACAGCTTCCACGGGAACAGCTACCGATTCTTCAATTACTTCTTCCTCCTCTTCGTCCTTCTTCATAAAATCTACCATACTTAGTCCACCAGTAGGATTTGCATCGACTTTCTTTGCTAGTAGAGCCATTTTCAATTTTTTTGCAGCATGCATGTTAGATTCAGTACTAGACGGGTTTTTGTGGGAAAATTGCTTTGGTTTTGCAGGATATCTGCTTTGAACTGCCTCCGAATTTAATCGGTGCCTCTCTTCCTTACTTACACCTTTTACAGGCAAGGATTCCAGTTGATTCATTTGCTCCATCATAGCCAGTTTAGAGAGTTTAACTGCAGTACTAGGAGGAGCGCCGTATCTTTGTTTCTCCTGTTTTGGCTGAAGTCCGCGTTTCTTGTTTTCCTGTTTTCTTTCAAATCGCTGAATACGTCTTCGTTCTTCTCCTTCTCTTCTGTTTCTAAAAACTTCATCTTCAATTTTTCCGAGCTCTTCCAATACTTCTTGGGCCCTTTCCAAGTAAATATCTCCAGAATCAGTTAAATATCCTCCCCAATTTTTAGCTTTTGTCTTCCAAATATCAACCAAAAGTTCAACCGCACCTTCTCTGATTTCTAATGACGGCAAATGAGGCAAAAAGTCGTTTCCAACAAAAAAGCACATGAATACCCAATCATCAATAGCCCTTTCAAGATCCCAGTCAAATGGTGCATCATGTATAATCATTTCCACATTTAAATATTCTCTTAATACACTAATATGTACAAATACGAATGGCTTGAGATCAAAGTATTTTGATTGGTCGTCCCATTGTCCTAATTTCTCTTTCGCTTTCCCTGACATTACTATTGATTACCTTGACATTGATTTGCTACATGATCGGACTGACCACAAACAGTACACGCCCGTTGGTTTGCTTTTGCAAATACATCTTCTCTTAAAATATAAAAGTATGGCTCGTGAGTCGCCAATGCCAACATGATCAAATCGGCATCTAACCCATACAATACGTGTTTAGTGTTGGGGTCATACATCCCTTGATTTCTTTGTCTTCTGATGAAATCCATTATCTTGTGCTCTCCTTCTCCCGGCACTGATGCATCCGACAGTATCACCTTAACATTTGCCCACCCTGGATCATTATTCAGCCTATCAGTAACGTAATATCGCAAGCAAATCGCCAATTTATCCATGAAAGGTGTGCCAGGTGTAATGCAATTTGAATCAAAATGTTTCTTTTCATCCTTCTCAATTGGATAATTTTGTCCATGATTAATTTCCCACTCTCGACGGATATGTTCCTCATCTTTTCTTTTAATTTCCTCTTCCTGAGCAGCTCTAAAACGTCTAGATCGCTGTTGATTCTATGTTAGTAAATAATAACCATTTTAGCTCTAGGAGCGACTCCGTCTAGATTAATACCAATTACCAATTGCCATATAGAGCACTTTTCTAGGGCGAATCATTCCAAATATCCGATCAATGTACTTGAAAATTTCGATATACATCTCTTCTTCAGTATTTGGTGCAGGTTTGTCTTCAGGATGACAACATGGATGGATGATACCATTCATATCCAAGTATAGATTATCAATTTCCACACCATTTGGATTTGGTAGGGACGAGTCGACAGGTATTGAGTTTCCGTCAATTACCTGAGGCAACTCTTCGATAACGTTCGTAATGATTTTAGGATACTTTGAGGAAAGCCATCTGTCGTCAATTTCGCACTTACTTGAACAAGGTAGGGATTCCCATTTTGTTTTTTCAAAAAAAATAAAGTTGAAGTTGAAATTAAAATAATTTTCAATCATACAGAGTTGTATGCTCTTGAGAGTCTGGCATGATTAGCTGGTTACGAAGCTCAAAACAGTTTTTTCTTTTTTAATGGCGACTTTGGACAAAATACCTCAAGTGCCTCAAGTCCAAGGAAGACGGCAGTTCATTAAAATCAACTCTGAATACAAGCAGCCGGTGAAGCGGATCCATAGTGAACAAGATCTGGAATCTTGGAAATCATCTGAAGCATACTTGAGGATTCTAGATTTCATTCAAACTTTGAATTATGCTGTAAGGAATGTAAAGATAACAGACAAGTGCCACGAATCTCCAGTAAATTGTACTGATGTAGAACATTTTTTTGGTGATTGAACTGCTGGATGCAGTTGACAAAGTGATTGATGATTTCCCTCCTGAGCAAACTCGACAACGCTATGGCAATATTTCCTTTAGAAGATGGCTCATTCACATTCAAGGAGTAAATAGTTTTAATCCAGATTGCAACTGATTTGCTTTCAAAATTTCCTGTCGGACTAATAGAATTGGAGGCTTATTTCAAAGGAAGTTTTGGAGACGCAACTAGAATAGATTACGGAAGTGGCCATGAGTTATCCTTTATCGCGTTTCTATGCTGTTTGGATTTGACCGGTTACTTTGTAAAGGAGGACTATTGTGCGATTGTATTACGCATATTCACTCGATATCTGTCTCTTGTTCAAAAGCTACAAAGAATCTATCAACTTGAACCAGCTGGATCACATGGTGTGTGGGGAATAGAGTAATTATAATTGATGTTAGCGATTTTCAATTCCTACCATATTTTTGGGGCAGTTCGCAATTGCTAGGTAATTTATATTTTACAAGATCATCCAAAATTAAGACCAAAGTCTATTACCGATAGAGAGGTGGTTTCGTATTTCCACAAAGACTACCTCTACTTGATTTGCATAGATAACATTTATCAAGTTACTAATAATTGACATTAGAGCAAGCGCGGCCCTTTCCATGAACACTCACCGGTGCTGTATGATATCTCTGGGGTTCAATTATGGTCAAAAGTAAACAGTGGGCTATTGAAGATGTATTTGGCCGAGGTGCTTCACAAGTTTCCTGTAGTTCAGCATTTTCCATTTGGGAACCTTCTTCCTTTTGAAAGGTTTGATGAAATCACTCCACCGCAATAGTTCAGAAACTGCAGGTTCAGAAGACGTGCTTCAATGGTCCCATATTTTTGAAATGGATCGTGAAGCGAAGCCAAAATAAACTACCGCGTATACTAGCTAGTAGCTCCTTTAATATTTTCTTGTTTGAGCCGTCAGTTCGCCGTTGTGGGCGTTCAATACGCCACGAACAGAAGAATTCAACTCAAGCAAGAAATCTTTTACAACTACAAAAATGTCGCGAACACCAGAATCTCCAGACCCACAACGCTCACCAGTATTTGTATTTAATGATAGGGATTGCGCAGAAAAAACCTGCGTAAAGGATTGACATTCACTATTATGGTTGCGGGTGCAGCAGGAAGTGGAAAGACAACTTTTGTTAACACTCTCTGCGAAAATCCAGTTTTACCTCCAAGACCAATTCCAGACGCCAAGGGAGCAGCAGAGGAGAAAACCGTTCAAATTACTCCAACCACCATCGGTATTTATTCCGTAATTATTAGAAATGGAAGAAGATGGAACCAAATTGTCTCTGACCATCATCGATACACCAGGATTTGGAGATAATATCAACAATGAAGGAAGTTTCTCTGAAATTTTGAAATATATCGAAGCGCAATATGACGAAATTTTAGCTCAAGAATCCAGGATCAAGAGAAATCCAAAATTCCAAGGTATTTCTTGTTAATCAAGATAATCGTGTACATGTTGTTCTCTATTTTATTCAGCCAACAGGACACGCTCTCAGGGAAATGGACATAGAATTTATGAGACGCCTCAGCCCTAGGGTAAATCTTATCCCAGTTATTGCAAAAGCAGACTCAATGACTCCTTCCGAGTTGGCACTATTCAAACAAAGAATTATGGATGATATTAATTTCTTCAAAATTCCAATTTACGATTTCCCAATTGACCCTGAAGAAGATGATGAAGACACCAAAGAAGAAAATGACGCCTTAAGAGTATTTATGGTTTAATTTTAGAAATTACTTCCATTTTCCGTGATTGGAAGTGAAACTGAAGTCAAAGTTGGAGGTAGAGTTGTCCGTTGCCGCCAATATCCTTGGGGTATTGTCGAAGTCGACAACGACAAACATTGCGACTTCTCCAAATTAAGATATATCTTGCTTAGCTCACACTTGCAAGATCTGAAGGAAATCACTCATGATATTTTGTATGAACAGTTCCGTACTGAAAGACTTTCTCAGGAAGCAAATGGGTAAGAATTTACTAATGATAGCGGTGAATCTGTATTGATGCATGACAATGAGCTTAAATCCCAAGAGAACTTGGTGAAACAAAATTACGCTGAACGCCAACAGACTATTAAGGATAACTAGAAAGAACAAGTATCTTTTTTATAAATCAATAACATCAAAGAATTTTTATAGTTTACTATTCTACGTCTTCTAATAGTGGACTAGACTCGGGATCGACCGAGATGCTAGTGGATCTGAGAGTGTAGAACGAGAATGACAGCGCTGCCGTTAATACCGCCCCAGCAGAGATATGGGATGGAATCCAAAAGTCCACAGGTGAGGACCAGTATATAGTAAATACATAGGCTATCATCTGGAAAAAGTTTTGCAGGGAAATTTCGGTGCCAGAAACAAAGCCTAATTGATCCTCTGGAATATTTTCTTGCAATAATTGCTGCTGAACTAGATCAAAGGTCCATAGCCCCCATCTTGAAAGGCATATACCTCCAAGGAACATCCAAACACCCATTGCCTGCCATTCGCTTGTCAACGGTACATAGAAAGAGGCAAGGGCTAGCGCGACGCAAAAGAACTGTAGCCAGATTGCAATAAGCCCAGTAGAGTTCAATCCAATCTTCTTTACCATTTTTTCCAATGAGAATGTCGATGATAACCCCGATATCACAGATATACCCCGCGCAAGTGATATATGCAACATATCGGTATTTTTGGAGAGTAAGTATCCTACCGAGACGGTGTTGATCGTAAAAACAGTCATGTATAATATTGAGATTGAAAAGCAAGTAGTGATGACAGGCAATTTCCACAACTTACCCAAGGAGCTCCATTCAAATCCAGATGATTGATTTACTCTAGGAACTTTAATGGCCAAGCAAGGGAATTTGTTGTAAACCATTCGTAGCATGGACCACTCCACTGGAATTGAAATTGTAGATACACTCATCACAAATACCATTGCAATTTGTACGGTAGAGTATGAAGAAACCAAAGAGACAATAACTGGCGCTGCCAAATCGCAAGTCAAGTCCACCAGTCGCAGTCGTGAGTTTAATTTTGTAAGAGATATTTCGTTTGTAGCATCTTTAGCAATACAAGATGACCAATCACGAAGAATTGAAATTCTGGATACCAAATTAGCTAGCTGTAGCAAGGAACCATTGGCAACTAACCCATAGAAATAAAAATCCATTTCCGCGTTGTTGGAATTTACTGATTTTAGAAACAAAAGAACTGCTGAGACTGTAATGCATATCTTTTGTAATACTATCGCCAGTGATGCTATTGGGAGTCGTGGGTACTTGTCCACAAGCGATCCTATAGAAGGGGCAAATAGTAAACAACAAAAGCTACTGGAAAATGAATATATCGAAATCGGCAGCAAATTATCTGGAAATAGCAATGATACAAAGAGAGATATCGACCATGCATCTGCTCTTGCATTCCATGAAGTAAAAAAGTAGCTAGTAACCAGTACCCAGTCCATCATTTGGGAAAAAAAACAAATAACATCACCACTGACGGAGAGCAGTTAATCCAAAACAAAATAGTGAACCCCTTTGTCTAATCGACCAACTTTCAAAAGAACAACAAAATACATCAATATTTATTCAGCTGAGCCAACCTGGGGTGCAGAAGCAAATTCTCCGCTGTTGGTCTCATAGAAGGGATGGGATTCAGCATCGACCTCATAAAATCAATCAACATTGGAGAATTCACACCAAACTGGACGGCAGATAAATTGCCTTCTCGAAACTGATGCCACACTGGACCGTTTTCAGGCAATACTATATTTGCTGCAATTTCTAACACAATCATTCCAAGACTAACGATTAGAATATTGGTTACCTGAATATATCAGCTGGACACCCAATTTCTTCATCTGATAACATTTCTGGAGCAAGATAGGTTCGATCACCTTCATGGTCGCCTGTAACAACTGGAACTTTACACGCTAGGCCAAAATCACCAATTTTCAGCCTTCCGTTGGCAGTAATAAATATATTTGCAGGTTTAATATCTAAATGTGCTATTCCGAGACTATGTATATGTGCAAGACCTTTTGTAATATCATATAGTATAGTCCATATATGATCCTCAGCCAAAGCGCTTTCTGCGCAGCTCTCTTCCAAATATTTAGACAAGCTGTATAAGTATATTTGTACCTTCCGTTCACACAAAGTTCCATTTGTATATAGATATATCCATATTGAATCCAAGCATCCTTTAAATTTACACAGTTTGGATGTCCTGAAACAGCAAGAAGCATTTTAACTTCCTCCAGCTTTTGAGTTCTACATTAAATAAGAGCTTACGCATCTTTATATCCCAAAAATGGCTGACGGGTTTTCTTGATTGCATAGTGCTCTGCATTTTCCATACTAATTACGTGATAAGCGTCAGCAAATGAACCATGGCCCAGCCTAGCTTCTATAACAAATCTTGTTTCGAAGTAATCGGGAATAGGTGAAGTCCCGTCTTCGTGGGTATATTTTTGAATCACTGCCAGTAGATTCTTCAAGGCTGGTTGCGTTCCATCCAAAGCCTCAAAAAACTGATTGTCAATGGGCAGCCTGTATCTTGATATCAAGGATGAAAAAGGAATAGGGTGTGTGGATCTCTTTTTATCCTTGATCATGTTAGCAAAAAATATTTTCGAGGGAAGTCCAGGAGACTCTGGCTCTGTAACTTTCTTTTTCTCCTGAAAAATATTCCTGTCAGTCTTTTTCACTATTGGGCTTGTTTGAGGGTAAAATATGGATTTTGAAGATAAGGACTGTGAAGGAGACTCTGCTTCAAAGCCTGGAGATAATTCCAATAATCCAGTTTTAAACTTGCTTACTGGGGTATCTAATGGTGCAATATTTAAATCCGATGACTTCATTTGAGGGCTATCATCCGTGGACAAATGTAGTCGCTTATTTGACTTCAAAGGCGATTCCGCCAGTGGACTCCGTTGAAGCTTGTTTGACTTGAATGTCGATTGCTTAAATGGCGTAACGCCAAATGGCGAGTTGTGTGAGTTGCATGGGGAATAGAAAGAAAATGACTGTGGTGTTTTAGTCATTGGTGTGAATGGCATTTTTGGAGGTTTTGCAGATAACAGCGATGTTTTCATTGTGCTTGAAGGCTGTACACTATCCAGATACTGCTTGTGTTTAATAGGCGTTATCGGCGTGTTGTGCAGGTGTGGTTTGGGTTTATTTTTCTTTGATATCACTCCTGTTGAATGAAAGGCTGTCGCTAGGGGTTTAACTAATCTTTGATTCGGAGTTTCCAAATGCAAGTTCATGCTCTTTGACCTCTGGCGGGGTTTGTGCTGAAGTTTTGGAACTGCGAACGTATCCTGTGATTGCGTCGATAACTTGGATAGCGTATCCGTCAATGGCTCTACTCCATCCATAAAATCCGATTCTTGCGACTGCATTTCAACGAATCTGCAGATTTTCAAAAAAATCGAGCG
This sequence comes from Boothiomyces macroporosus, assembly GCA_027604185.1. Classification (NCBI taxonomy): domain Eukaryota; kingdom Fungi; phylum Chytridiomycota; class Chytridiomycetes; order Rhizophydiales; family Terramycetaceae; genus Boothiomyces; species Boothiomyces macroporosus. Next base: position 104,135 of record JADGKB010000003.1, read on the forward strand.
GCGTTTTTTGTTGTTTACTTGAAAGTTTACTTTGACAGGAAATGAAATTATCTGGAACATTCCAGCAATTTCCGAGCGAATACAACCGAGAAATGATCTAAAGTACCCGCGAAGGGGTTTCCGGCTTTATTTTCATCGAAATCGCGCACAGAGCATTTAATTATACACAATATGCACCAGGCCAAATCTAACGAAAAATGCAAAGCAGCTGGACAATATTTGCACGTAAATGATGTGCTTGCATAGTTGATCCTCTCTCATAGGACCAAATTTAACGAGTATCACGTTGATCAACGTCAAATTACTGCAATCTACCCATTCTCCAGTGGAATTCCTGGTGATTTTTACAAGGCGTACTAATTCCAGCAATTTGATCATCAATCTTCCTAGCTTATCCTTTGCGGTGAGCGCCGGCTGAAATTCAAACCGAGAATACTCTACCAAATTCTTTTCAGGTATCAGCCTAACGTTATTACCATGTTACTTTGGCATTCGATGTCTAGGACAGTCCACAAATTTGAACAACTGTGGACAAGAAAGCACAAAGTTGAAAATTTGAGGTATCATGAATAAAAGAACTGTTTTAGAAAGATTGCTCAAGATCCCTATTACCGCAAATACCATTCCAGTGAAATAGCAAAAGGTATCACCTCCAAAAGCTGTTGCTGGGTACCAATTGTGATATAAATAGCCAGAAGCTGCACCAATATATGGGAGTAAGAAATACAAACTCTCAAGCATATCATCGGTACGTGACGGATTCAAAATTGCTTGAAGGAAACTATTAATCTCGAATTAAAATGTAATTACTGAGAGAGAAATGGCAATTACGATACCTTGCCCGCCTTCTACCCCATTAATCCCGGCAATAATGTTGATTGAATGAGTGCAAAAAACTGATAATGCAGACATGAAAAAATAGTAGAACCAGCCCAGGTGAATTAGCTTTGTATTCAATAGCGGGCGAAGCGGAATAGGCACCAGTACATCAGTTCCTCCATGAGTTACATAGTAAACCATTAACAATGGAACTGAGGCGATAAATGGAAACCAGATCTTTACTCTCCATTTAATATTCAATACGTCATCAGCAAATCCAAGAAAAAGCATGGCTAATAGCGACAGCATTCCTCCCAAGAACTGTGCAAATTTGTGGTGTGGAAAAGGAGGTTGGCTGTTTGGATTGTAACCACCAGTTTCAATCCAATCTATAAATGGAACTGGAATGAATAGAAATAAGCAACAAAAGTAAACGCATCCAACAATCATACCCATGCTCTCCGCTCTTTGGTTAAGTAACATCATACGTGACTGGCTTTGAATCCTTCAACAAGTCCTTTCCTGAAACACCGTATTTTATGAATTCCTTGGCCGCTAGCGGAATGGCTTTTTTAGTGATGAAATATGCTGCAATTGATAGCGTACATATCACATACATTGGAAGTTCGTGAAATGGCATTTTGAAAAAAAGTAAAGTTCAACGTGACATTCTAATAGCATTACAACAAGAAAATTCGAAATCATCTCAATCGCGATGCTTGTCAGATACATACAAAATTGGCTGTCGGACTTTTTTACTTCTTGAATGCAAATCCCGTCCTTGAAAACGTATTTGCAAATACCCACGACAGTAGTAGAGAATCTAGTAAAGAACGAATGGGAAATGTCAGTTTTTCGGAAAATTGAAGAATGCGCAAAGAAAATTGATACTTGCTTGGAGTTGATAAGGGACCTTGATTGGCAGTTCAAAATAGTCAGGGATGCCGTACAGGATCTGAAGAATATTGCTCTCATTGATCCAGAATTTCCATCTGTAACAAAACCTGAGCTATGTCCAGGAATATCTGTACTCAGTACGACTTTGCTAATCCAGTGCAAGTATACGATACCCTGGAAAAACGAAGGATATTTCTGTTTGAGAATATGGAATCGGCGTTTAATTCTCTTGACAAATCTGCTGGTGATTGTAAGCAATTTGCAGTGATCAACTATTCAAACGCGGACGATATTGCATCAGTATCCGAATCAAATCTGTCAAAGAAAAAGCAACTGATGTATGATCATTTAACTCTAGAGGAGATTTGCAAATGGAAATGTACAGGCGAATTCAAAATTTGGAAAACGTTCATGACTACGAATCTTGGGAATCGGTATTACAGCGCATTGAGGAGAAAAGAAAGATTTGCTTCCAGAATGTAGATGCAGAGAAAACTACAGACGAATCGAAAATGACTGATGATTCTTTTCAATACAGCTACTCAGGAAATATTCTGGACGAGATGACGAATGAACAGTCCAAAGTGAACCAAAATAATTCACCCTCTTTAAAAGAAGAATCAGTGAATAATGTAGAGGAAGATTTGGAACACTGTCGCAAAGTCAAAAAAGTCAAATTGACAATAAGTAGTCCAGGATTTGAGAATGAAAACAAAGAGAATATTTCTGGATCATTTGAATTCAGGTCACTAAAGTCTGAGGATATGTTTTCTTCAGAAGGTATTCATTACTTATGTGAGGAAAACTTTGTGTTTTGAAACTATCTCAAGATAACACTGTTGACGGAATGACTACAGAAGAAGAATTAATACTGTCGTTGCCCAAGTCGAGTGCGACAATCTCTCAGGTAACCATTCCTAATACAGATTGGAGAAAATTTCCCCAAAAACTAGTTTAGAATAATATATGTTTATTGATTTATAATCCCATGAAACTTCTTGGAGTGCTAGGAGGTTTCAGTCTTGGAGTTAAACCACCAGTCTTGGCTCTTGGAGTCAACCCACCTGCCTTGGCAGTATTTGGTCGCATAGATCTAACTCCAGGTGTAGCAATGCGACTACGAGGTATAATTTGCTGAGTCGCTGCACGCATAGTTTCTTCTCTGCGTCGTTCTTCTGCCTTTTGCAAGCGCTCTTCCATCTCCATTGACTGCTGTTTATCTTGTAATCTTCTGTCTCTTTGAGTAAAGGATGAATCTTTCACCTTGAAGAACATAGGACCCAGCTCTGCCAACCATAGCCCATCTACAGAGGTAACACATTGCATGTATTCTTTGGAAGTCAACAAAAGCTCGTGATACACAATGTAATCAGGAGTAAAGCCTCTACCATACAGAGCACTGGTAGGATGCAAATGACATGCCATACCAGAACGCATATTGATATACTCTCCGATACCTTTGAGTTTGGCAGAAGAGTGGAAATAAGCTGAACAAATACACTTTCTAAAATTAACCCTGGAATTACCTAATGATATCCCAGTCGCTACCACTGGTGGTCAGTTCCATTTTTTGCATCTTCATAATATCCAACAGTTGTCCCCTTACTTCTCTGGCTTTCCTCAAAGCTTTTGCATGAACAAAATTGTCTGCACACCAGTCGTCTCGATAGCTATGATTAAAAAATAATTACTCGTTCGCTTTCCATTGATTATATACATTGAGTAAGGTTAAATGATCACTTTCGCTAACAAAGAATCTTTCTCTGCAGGCATCACTTTCTTCTGCTCTCTCCTTTGGTCTATAGAATACTGTTGGAACCGAAAGCATAGATACAATAGTCAAGACTTCAATTGTACATCCAAAATCTTCTGCGGTAATCAGCATCTTGGCAAGAGATGGGTCAAGTGGAAATTGTGCCATTTTTTGCCCAGTAGGGGTTAGTTCACCCATATCATCCAGCCCACCCAATACCCACAATTGATACATTGAATTCAAAATTGTGTCTTGAGGAGGAGGATCCATAAACTCAAACTCCAGGAGATTCTTCACGCCCAAAGTCTTTAACAATAATACAATGTTGGTCAAGTTGATTCTTTGAATTTCAGGGATGTTGTTGGCAAACATTTCATTTCTGAATGCGGCTTCAGTGAATAGTCTAAAGCAAGTACCTGGACCAGTACGTCCAGCACGACCAGCTCTTTGATTGGAGTTTGCTTGGGAAATTGGTGTAATTTGCAAAGAGTCCATACCGATTTTTGGGTTATAGACTTTTAATTTACTGAATCCAGAATCAACAACGTAAATGATACCATCCACAGTAAGCGAAGTTTCAGCAATATTGGTTGAAACAATTACCTTTCTTGCATTGTTCGCACCTCTTCCAAAAATCTTTGCTTGAAGATCTGCTGGTAGCTGAGAATACATTGGTAATACGTCTAACGGTGCTACATCATCCAACTGTGCCAAGCGATCTTTTAAAACATTGCACGTTACTTCAATATCTTCCTGGCCAGTCATAAACACCAGAATATCCCCAGCAGGCTGTGAAATATGGATGCTTAGGACTTGCTTTACTGCTGAATCTACATAGTCTTCGCACGGATTTTTACTAAACATAATCTCGACAGGGAAAGTTCTTCCGGGAATCGTAAAGATTGGGACATTTCCAAAGAAGCGAGAAAACTAGAATTAATCTCCCGTTACCTTTTCTGAATTCATAGTTGCTGATGTGACAATTAACTTCATATCTCTTCTTCTGTTCATCACCCTTTTCAACAAACCCATCAACACATCAGTGTTTAGTGCTCTTTCGTGGGCTTCGTCCATGATAATGCAGCTGTACTGATCCAAGTCGGGAGAGGTGAGTGATTCACGAAGTAACACACCATCAGTCATATACTTTATGATAGTGTTTGATGATGTACAATCCTCAAAACGGATAGAGTACCCAACTCGATCCCCTAAATCGCAGCCCATTTCTTCACTAACACGCTTGGCAACCGACATGGCTGCAACTCTTCTCGGTTGAGTGCATCCAATAAGCCCAGCTTTTCCATAACCATCTTCTTCTAAAAATTGTGTCAATTGAGTGGTTTTTCCTGAACCAGTTTCTCCAACCACAACCACAATTCTGTTGTCTCTGATCACACGAAGCAATTCTTCTCTTACAGCAAACGCAGGTAAATATTGCCGTTGTTCTTTGAGTGTCTTTGTCATGGCGAATTCGGATATGGATTCATTCTTTGCGAGCAAATGCGTTGAAAACTTGGAGTCATCTTTTACCTCTTCATCAGTCATTACTAGAATTAATCGATACAGACCTTTCTCTTGCACTTCTTCCTTTTGCACGCCCATGATATTACCAATTGATGTGCCAGCCAACTGGAACTTTTTCTGGTTAGCTTTTTCACGTTCCCGCAATTCACGATTTTCTCTGATGATCCTACTGCCTTTTCTAGCAAACAGTGCTAAATCTCCTGAAGGATCCTTGACTACTTGAACAGCTTCCAATTGGGTAGTATAAATGATCTTGCCATCCAAGAAAGGGGGCCGTAAATCTCTAATGAGCAGCTGTACACGATTCTGCCAATTAATTAAAAATACCTCGTCTTCGTCATCATGATCGGGGTCTCTTTCAGAATTTAATACAATGCCGCTCTGTAACATTCTGTTTTTCTCCCATAAATCGTTATCTTTCTGATATTGTGCCTGCCTAGCAGTGATACGTTTCTGAATTAACATATTACTTACTGTTTGCTTTTGCTTGAACTCTTCTTCCTTCTTTTTATAATAGCCGTCAGCATCTTCAAAAGCTTCATGCTGGTTTTCAGTGGCTCCATTTTCTTCCAAATTGTACCACTCCCGATCCAATTTCAACTGTTCTGAATTCCATATCTCAGTGTTCATGCCTTCTGGTGGTAATTTGTCGTCTTGGTAAAAACTGTATCTTGGAGTTTCGGTTTCCCAGTTTGAGGGAGAGAGTGGGGCACCTTTTCTACTCTGTGAAGTCCATGATCCAGTACCATGTCTTCCTGAAAACTGTCTTTCCGAAGGTCTTCTGCCAGTGTGTTGTCGGCTATCTGGCCTAGTGGGGTTCCTTGGAGTTAGTCCGCCAGAACTAATTCTTCCTGGTGTTTGATCCCATTCACTCTTTTTCCTGTATTCTCCTTTCTCTCCAGTTTTCAATCGTTTGCTTCGATCCAATCCCAGCATGCTCTTTCCAGGCTCTTTAAAAACCGGTTGTTCAGATTTTTTACGAATCATTAACCCGCCCTGCATTGGAGTGGACCCTTTCAGTTTCTCGACTGCTCCTTTCTGAAACTCTGTACTATGTCTAGACATTTTTTCAAAAATGATCAAAAAAATTCACAGCTTAAAATCATTTTGCCGACTGTATTCAGAAAAGCTACCGGATATTATTAAAAAATCTGACTTGCAGTATCGGGTACTGGGGAAAGGGACGTCGTTTGATGATTTTCAAAGAGTGATATTTAAAGGAGGAAAGGGAGGAGATGGCTTTATTGCCTTCTTTAAAACACCTTCTGGGGAACCAACTGGACCGCCTAGTGGTGGTAGCCTTGTATTTGATGTTAGGTAACGGAGGAAATGGCGGTAATGTGAGAATAGTTGCGTCCAGACATTATACCTCATTGTCGCATATCAATGCTACATATAGAGTGCCCGACGGCAAAAATGGAAGACCAAAGCATATGCATGGAGAGAATGGCGAAACAATCGAAATTAAAGTCCCAGTTGGAACAGTAATCAGACAAGTGGAACCATGGAAAGTAATTCCTCCAAAGAAAGAAATCGATATACATGAAGACCCGAGGTTGAACTTGCTCGAAAAGCACTATATTTTCCGAAGCAACTATTTACCGCAAGAAGATAGAATCAGATTCCTTAAAGAGAGCATTCCTAGAAAACGAAAAAGACAGCCGTTGTTAGAGTTTGATTTGAAGAATGACGGAGATTCGTGCACTATATTTGAAGGAGTACGTTCTTGATTAAATTAGGGGCGTGGTGGTCTTGGAAATCCCCACTACCAAACTGCAACGATTTTATCCCCAGGATTTGCTGGTAGGGGAGAAATGATGGAAGATAGATATTATGAATTTGAATTAAAAACCTTGGCAGATGCTGGGTTGGTTGGACTGCCAAATGCAGGCAAATCCACACTTTTGAAAGCCGTTTCAAATGCCCACCCTCAAATTGCACCTTATCCATTCACGACCTTAAACCCCTATGTCGGAACTATTGATTTTGAGGATTATTGGACAATGACTCTTGCTGATATGCCAGGTATAATCAAAGGTGCACATCAGAATCATGGGTTAGGTTTGCGGTTTCTACGACACGTAGAAAGAAACAAGATATTTGTGTATGTGATAGACCTCGCCGGAGAGGCACCATGGGAAGATTTGGAAACTCTCCAATCCGAATTAGAATTATACAAAAAAGGTCTTACCAACCGACCAAGTATAATAGCTGCAAACAAAGCGGATATTTCGGAAAGCGCCAAAAAGAACTTGGAAATATTAAAAAGCAAGACCAACCTCCCTATTGTTCCTATTTCAGCCAAATATTCAAAGAATATTTTGCAACTAACTGGTCTGATGAGACATTTAGTTGAATCTGTCAAAGAATAAATTATTCATTAGTATGTCACCCCTCCTCTAGAGTCAGGTTATCATTGAACGATAAATCCAACCGCTTAAGAAGGGTCCTTGATACAAAGCTTCCGACGGCGATGCACCAAGGGGTCTTTACTCTTGCATCCTCAGTTACAGAATCCAAAACAATCTCGAAGGCTGTATGAAAGAATGCGGTACATGGGAAGCAATACTATCAGAGTTGGCACTCCAAGTCTACGAGAATTGCTCCATCATTGATAAAAAATTAAAAAAAAGAATTCCAACGCCACAAAGAAAAGCCACGGGAATCGAAATACAAGCGAAATCTTTTCAATCTCTTACAAACAATATGGATAAAATCAAAGAAGTAAAGGCGTTTTAATTGTAGAAATTGGAAAAGCTCAGAATTGAATCCGATGCCAACTTGGCTCGTGCAGAAAAAGCTGAAACTGAAGTCAAGGCTTTGAAGGAAACCATCTCTAAACAAGAATCTTCCATCCAAACACTCAACAACAAAGTTTCCCTTTTGGCTGGAGATTTGGAACGTGCAGAAAAGAGAGCAGATGAGGTAAGAATGAGAATCTTTACATCTCTTTCCTTGTACAGGGCTAATTCTTTAGCACAAACAAAAGAAGGCAGAATCTGAAAACAGCGATGCTGTTAAGGAGAACTTGGAACGTAAGATCCAATTGCTTGAAAAGCAATTGGATGATAAGGAAAGAGATCGAAAGGAAGCCACAGAAAAGTATGATACTAACATAGTAGGCAACTACTATGTAATTAGAACAGCTAACTTTTTAGGAGTCGTGAATTGTCTATAGTCGCTGAAAAGCATGAACGTAAAGCAAAACAACTTGAAGCTGAAAAGTCTGATTTGGAAAGACAATTGGCTGACAGTGCGGCTAAATATGCCACTGTCAAGGCTGAATTGGACCAAACTTTGAAGGATCTTGAAGGATTGTAAACCTCATCAAGGAATAAATCTCATGTGATTTTATCGTTTCTTTTAGCAATTTGATATACGCGATTGACATCATCGTCTTATCGCCTTTGTATCATGAGCACAATCTTTTAAGAGCAGTAAACCGTTGCTTCGTAGACTTCCTGCTCTTTTCCATTGAAAGTTACTTAATGTAAATAACAAAGTCGTCATTAACCGAAAGCAGGCAGAAGATGTCCTGATATCAGTGAGCTCAATTCCCAAAGCAAAAGCAGTCCCTTTATCCCAACTGTTCTTCTGAGATAAAACGAATTATTGTTCTTGATCAATGACGCGTGTTAAAACTTGTTTCCTCACTGGACTAGATGGGCGTCATTGCGATTAAAAGTGTATCAGAATTCGAATCACAAGTTAAAAATGCTTCACATGCAATAGTAGATTTTTACGCAGACTGGTGCGGACCTTGTATAACAATTGCTCCAATGTAGCCGTCATTAATATTAGGATAGAGCAGTTATCCGCGGAAAATCCGCATATTTCATTCTATAAAGTAAATGTGGATGCCGCAACAGTACATTAGATTAATCCAAGGATATCAGTGAATGTAACCAGGTACGCGCGATGCCAACGTTTAGCTTTTACGACAAAGGAAAGAAGACGCATGATGTGGTAGGTGCGGATATCAAAAAAATCAAGCTGTTGATTGGAGAAATCAACAAATAAATCTGGTCAGTTTATATTTTTTTTCATGAAATTTAAACTGTGGAAATCACAAAGAAGAATTCATATTGGCGATTTAGTAGCACTACAAAAGTAAGAATTATTTAATAAGAAAAACCGCTGTCTTGGGCATAGTCATTAAATCCCCCACTCCAACTAACAGCGGGTACTTGTCTTTGACTTCGTTTGGACATTTAACCGAGCATTCCTTGGATAATGTTACGTTTTCAAATCCAAAGTGGGCATACAGCTTGGATAATTTGGATGATTATCGAATACCACCTGGAATGACTGATTCTACGAGGGAATTACTGGAAAAATATGGAATCCCATTACACATTACAAAGCATTTGCAAGAGTTTCAGAGGTGCTCGCTTCAGTACAAGACGGAAATTGAAGCTACGGAAAAGGAAATGTACGATAGTCTACCTGGAGATGTTGATTTGGCCAAAGCAGCCCAATTTATGTTCAAAGTTCAGTCACCAACACCAGCAGAAAAGCTGGCAATCAATGAAATTTTAATGAAAGGAACTCACTATCAAGTAAAGCTTTCGAACGAAAAATCCAATCCGCTATTTATTAAACGCAGCCTTGAGCAAGTACAATTTATTGAAAGTTGTTTGGACGCAATGCAGTCAAGAGACAATAGAAACAGCAAGTTAATCAACTTTCTAAGCAAAATTAAGCCAGTAATAATTGCTACTCGAAGTGGCCAATTATTAAAAGTAGACTGGAGTGATGATGATTTGGATTTTATCAATTTCATCAAAGATTATCTACGCATAGGGCCCAACCAGCCAGCAGTAGAAACCAAGATTATCACGGTGGGAATATTAAAGAAATTGGGGCTATATTCCTTTTATCCTTCACAGCAAGATGCAATTAAACTACTTAAAGAAATCGGAGTTTTTACTCCTCATGAAGATTTATCATTGTATCAGTACAACCCAAAAGGATATTTGGGGCATCTAGAGTATCTTTCTTCAGTTGGCGATATTGCAACCCAAGAAGCAAAAGATGAAGCTGCGTTACTAGTCAACAGCGGTAGCTACGTTTATGAAAACTCTGCTTCGAGAAAGAGCAGTCCCACTTCCTTGGAATCAAAGCCGCTATCGGCTAATCAGGAAGTACAAGAATATGTAAAAAAAGTGGTACATAGTAGCTTACCTCTCGAAAATTACCCTACCAGTGATCCAACCGAAAAACTCCGTCAAGTTGTCTCTGAACCTGTCTACACCATCGATGAACCAACAGCCCATGAATTAGATGATGGAATTTCTTTAGAAGAAACAGAGACAGGCAGCTGGTTACATGTTCATATTGCAGATCCCACCGCATACATATTGCCCGGAAACAAACTTGCAAACTTGGCACAGATAAGAGGAACTAGTATTTATTTACCGCATATTCATTTTCCAATGATGCCTGATGTTTTATCCAATGAACTATTTAATTTGGGCAAATCACCTTGTGCCTTAACGTTAAGTGCTAAAATTGGAGAAGATGGTGAAATTTTGGACTACAAAATTACTCCTTCGATCTTGGAAAACGTCAAAATCACGCACTACTCCTCTGTCGATAGGGCACTTGAAAACGGATCAGAATCAACACTAGACAACACAGATATTTCCAGATTGAAGAAAATGCATGAACTGATCAGCAAACATCGCAAAAGTAGAATTCGAAACGGAGCGTTTATTCCGGATCAAATTGATTTGTCCATTAAAGTAGACGAAGAGCCATTGACGATTTCATTGAGGGATCCAAGAACCAATTTTTCAACTCCTGGCCATTTTGAAAAGAACACAATTACAGTGAAAACAAGCTCTTCAGTTCGCTCACTATCTCACCAACTAGTGTCAGAGTCAATGATTATAGCTGGCCGAGTTGCTTCCAAATTTTGTCAAGATAGAAGAGTTACTACTGCCTATAGACATCAGCCAGATATTGTGGATAATTTGGATGAACATGGATATCATTCATTAATTCCTACCGTCGAAAAGATTCTGGATAATGTTCGCAGTTCTATTGATCCTGATACTGGAATCATCCCTATTGCAGTTTACGAACCCCTTTTGTCATATATGCCTCCAGCAAAGATGATCATGAAACCACTTGGTCATTTCAGTATGGGTATTAATGGTGATTTCAATGGCTATGTAAAGTCCACTAGTCCACTTCGGCGGTATCAAGACATGTTGGTTCACTGGCAAATCAAGGCATCGCTTCTGAATGAAAAACAGCCATTTAGCGATAGTCAGATAGTAGAAATAACAGAAAGAATGAACGAAATTACTGGGAGTGTGAAATCTCTAAACAAAAGATCAAATAGATACTGGCTACTAGAGCATATTCGAAGATTGTGTTTCAACAACAGCGTGGACAACAAATCGGTCAGCGTTCTGGGAAGGAATTCATTAGAGCCGTATGTAAATGACGGTAGTGGACCTAGATTTAAAGGTGTTGTAGTCGCGAATTTAGGTAATGGAAATGTACTAGTAAACTTGCCAGAGTTTGGAAATTTCAGGTCAAGATGCTTAGTGGATCAACAACCGCCCATAAATTCTGAAATCACTGTCCAAGTGGAGAAGGTTATTCCTGACATTGGTTTTTGTTTAATGTCAAGTGTCCACTAGCACATGTTTGATTACTCATCGCACACCAATAAAAACTTACCATAAAATATCTCTAATGTTTGGAAAGTATCAAAAGTATTTACCATTCGTAAACCTCGTAATAGGATGTACGGCCCTAGGATTTCAAATTATGGTCTTGTATCCGTGGCACAATCAGCTGGATGCTGATTTCCATGAACTGAAGCAATTCCATGCTCAGAAATTGGCAGACTATCACCAAAAGAAATTGATGAAGCTAGAGGAGATTGAAACTCTACTTCAAGAAGGTAAAAAAAAGAAATAAAATATTTCTGGTGGAATATTTGAATTGTCTTAAATTTTTTGGATATTTTGGATTTACCAGCGATTGACAGATTCCTTGTGAATATTTATTTTGAATCTGTGTATTAATCCTCCGGAACAAATTTGGAGGAGGAGAGCTATTTGAAATGGTGTCCCAAAACGAGTACTGCCCTTGCCAAAAGTTGAATATATCGCTGTCGATTGAGGGCTTTGAAGATCTCTCAGGCTCTAATGTTGATTACCAGATTGGCGAGTTGCCATCTACTATTCAGCTGTTGTCTCTACACATGGGCTTGTTTGCTTGACATCAATTCTTCAAATCAATCGATCACTTTCAATATTAAACAAAATGGCTCCCCTCCACTTTTATTTGTGCCAATAAGGATTCACTCTTATATTTCCTTTTTCGCTGCAATTGTGTAAGTGCGTCCCATTTGGCATGTCACAAACATCCCTTCCGCCATATTTGATACCACCAAGAGACAGTATTGTTAAAAATAACCAAGACAAATTCGTTCGAGTTAAACTTGCGAAGCGCTACGACTTTATCTCACCAACTCACAGATTCTGGTGTTGAGTATTAATTCATCAATCTCCAGTCATTTTTTTGCTTTGCCACAACTCCTGACTTCCATAAAAGCCTGGATGAAAATAGTTGTAGTTTCAAAATGGCTTCTCAATCATCACAACCAGTTAATATCCCAAACAAGAACCGCGGAGCTAGTTACGCAGGCTCTTTTACCAGCTCCTCGTTTGCAGGTAAATCATTCAGCTGCTCTTCAAGAGAAGGCGTTTCTTATTCCCCAAAAAAGTATTCTAAATCTCCAGTAAAGCAGCCTTCGCCAATGGTTGCTTATCACGAATTAAAGGATACTGGATTGAAAGCAGATGTTAGAAACTTGGGACGCTCTCGCTAACATAAATATCTATGCTTAATAAACCTGTCTATAGTGTATTATTATTCTGTTTAAACTCTGTTTATAATATTGATGGTGTTTTGGCTGTATGAAATGCGGCACAGCGCAGCAATGAATAATCTCCCATTTTTGCTATATCATTGAAAACTGTTGCTAACACATTATGAAACTGGGTTTCATTGGGGGTGTCAAATTGATGTAAATAAAACCTTCTCCATCCATATGAACCAACTGCCTTATGAACTAGTATATTCAGTATTGGACCATTTACCTTTATATATGCTCAAGAATGTCTCGATACAAGTATCGCATATATGGAGAAAATGTGCATTGGAAATTATCCAAAGCAGGCTACAGTCTTACATCACGATAATTAAAGAATTTCCAAGTGAAAAGAGCACGCCAGATCTGATGAATGTTTTTGAAAGTGAAAGCAAGGGCAAATCGTTTGCAGCTTGGATTCTAGGTAATTTCGAGCATCCAGCAGAGTCGCAAGTGTTTACGGGAATTGAACTAGCTATTGATGGATTTGATGTTCAAAAATGCTCTCTAGTATTTAGGCCTACCGGGTAAGGGAAAGCTTAACGTTAGTAATGCAACATTTGGTATGTTTGTGGATCAACTGGGCTATGTTCCAATTACCTCTCTCTACGAATGGAATTCTTTCAACTTTAGAAAAACAGTTGCACCGGTATTGCAGTTATGGTTCCATATGTTAAATGCCGACCATGATTTCCCTAATATCATTCAATCAAACAATGTCAATTCAAAGCTTCCTCTTGGAACAAGATCTATCGCTCAAACTATCGGCCAACATAAAATGATTCTCAAAGATGACATTGGATATACCGGGTTTATTGAATATGAAATTACTAGCACTGGATTGCTCGAATCAAACATGGATATTCCAGCTGGGGCGGTTGGAGAATCAATCCTGCAATTCTACCAGCAGGAAGAACTAAAGGTAATCGGCAAGATCAAAAGCGTACATATAAACCCACAAGTATTATTCCTAAAACCATTATAAAGTAGAATGAAAATTTATTGGCTTTGATTTTCTGTTACGTTTTCTGAAATATTAGCTAGTTGAGAGGCTTTTGCATCCGGAAGAGCGGGGTCTAAATTATTGTCTACAGATGGAGTTTGTTGGGCTTTAACCTCGCTTGGATTAGTCGCTGTTTCCTTTGCTTCAGTTGCAGACTCTATCGCTTTAGTGGGTAATTCAGAGTCTGTCGCCGCTCCAGTAGGTGGAGTAACAGTCACCGGAGGGGCAGCAGATGGATCAAGTGGTTTGTCCCTTACGGATAAAACTTCATAGACCAATACTTCCTTTTGCTTTCCTTTGAATTGCCTGGATCCAACTGCTGCTGCTTCTATCCTATCCTTCACATATTCGTATGTATATTCCGAAATTAAGACTTGGTTCATTTTAGACATGGAGCAGATTCTGGATGAAGTGTTCACACTATCACCAATAACGGTATATTCTAATCTCTGAGAGCTTCCAATGAATCCAGCAAGTAAGTCACCTAACATTAGCCATTCATTTACCAGTATTGACACCCACACCAATAGAAATAGGCTCCTTGTTGAAACGTGCACGATCTTCATTCATATCCTTGATTGCGGCTTTAAATTCGAAAGCAGCAGAGACACCCCTGAATTCTGCATCCTTGTCGTCTTCTAATGTACCAAAGACTGCCATTAATGCATCACCAATGTATTTATCTACCACACCATTGTATTTGAAGACTATGCGAACCAGCTGAAATTAATTCGAAATTACTCTTTCAAAATAATCGTTCAGTAAATGTACGACTTCCACTGGAGTACTCTTTTCACTCATGTTGGTAAATCCACGGATATCTACAAATATAATTGTTCCAACCATTTGCCTGCCACCCTTTCGAATGATTTCAGATGGGTTTGACATTCTTTGAACTACATGCGGAGCCAAGAATCTAGACAAATGTTCCTTCACTTTTGCATTTTGTTCATACTCTGCCATTAAGATAGAGTTCTCTATGGCAATAGCAGTTTGGTTGCTAATTGCAGTTACAATAGACAAGTCCTTTCTTGAAAATGTGGTAATTGAATCGTCTGAATCTAAATGTATAATTCCGTGAACCTAAAATTAATTCTTGTTACCTTGTTGTGGCCGACAAGTGGTAAGCAAATAACACTGCGCATTTGGCTATGCATGACACTAGCTGCTGCTTGAAGAGACTTATCTTGGGTAGCATCAGTGGTAACTAAACATTTTCTAGATTCGTACACCCTCTTTAAAATTGTAGAACTGAGCACAATTTCTTTGCCTTCTTCTCCAGCAGACCTTAGTTTTACTTGATGCGTTGCCAGCGTGCCAGTATTTTGATCTACCAAAAGAACCACACCTCTATCAACAGGTAAAATTTCAAATATTAAATCTAGGGACTTTTCTAAATGTACAGATAAATCATTTGTCAGAGTTACTTTGGACAGCTCGTAGGCCAATCGAAGCTTCTCGTAGTCTTCACGCAAAACGTTTGGATCCGTTACCAGGTCAACCTTCTTGAAGTCAACATTTTCTTCTTCGATTTCCGCTTTGATGGCGATTTTCTCATCGTAAGAATTTAGAGATGGCAAGATTGTTACCAGCTTTAGATTGTCTTCTGTTCCCTTGGTGGCCTGCTTGGGAATTGCGGCCAAAGATTCGTAATACAGCAATTTGATGGATCCTATCATAATTGTGTCTCCTGCTCTTAGCGGTGTAGGGACACCTGGGGTAACAAATTGGTCATTTACTCGTACGCCATTCGAGGAATTTCTATCTACAACGGAAACTCTAGAATATTAATTATAATCTAACCCTTCTGGTTTTCTGTATAATATTGCGTGGAATTTAGAAATCGTTGCATCCGTCAGAATAATGTGATTGTCATCCTTACGACCAACATGCGTCTCTGCTCTTACCAAGGGATAATTCATATTACCTCCATAACTGGTATGGTAAACTAAATAAGGAGCAGTGTTTGGATCTGAAAATTCGTTTGGCTCTGGAGGTGCTGCAGCGACTGTTGACCGTACTACTAACTTTGGGTTGAGATTCTTTTCTGCATTACGGTTTGGAGCCATTGTATCAGTTTCGTCTTCTAATTCGACATTCTGCTTTTTCTTATCTGCTTGCATATCTTGTCGGGAATTTGACAGTGGTGTGGTTTCTCCTTTACTTTCGATACTTGCCTGTGATTTCTGACTCCTGAATCTCATTGGGAGATTTTTCAGAGACTTCATATACGACATTTTCTTTGTGTGTCCTCCATCAGTACCCATTTTATCGACTGTCAGGAAGGTGTGTAAAAACTCTTATTGCAAACAAAGGCAGTGACATATCACAAATTTTAGACAATGGGTATATCGTGGAAAGTGAATAGCCCTAGCTCATTTTCACTGCACTAGCCCTAATTGCAATTGTTTAGTTCCTGATTAGAGGTTCATGGAGATAGATTATGGCGGTCATAAATCCATCGTTTCTAATAAGACCAGCGCATAATTCTTTGCTTTGGTTTACAAACAAATATTAAGCCTTTAAACATCAAAGAGGTATTCATCAATGGCTTGATCGTATATACTCGTCTATTTGAGAAATACGCGCTTGGTAAACTTGTCCAACAGCAAAATGGCTGAATTTCTACGACTGCTTGGGGATTTATCTAACATGTCCAAGCAACTGCCAATCGGAATTTTGAAGCACCACTTCAACGATTATGACCCAGCACAGTCGAAAAGCTTAAAGGATTCTATAATCCATTTCCATATGAGCGACCTAGAATCATCGGATTATCGCTCCGCATATCATCAATTTTGCGACTGGCTGTACGGATGGAGTGTATCTGATGGAGCGGACGATGAATTCACCAAACGCACGCCAAGAGATATTAACATGGAGCATGAAAGGGAGAAAACGGACGCCCAACGTCTAATGAACACATTTGAGACACTCACTTCAGTCAGTCTTCGCCATTTGAAAGTGTGCTATGGTGAAATTGAATCTCTAATTCCAAACATTGGGAAAGGAATCGAAACAGGAACAAAAACGCCAGAAGAATATCTTTCGACAGATCTAACTGCAAACACAACACATCTAAAGGAAAAGCTTTGGGGAATGAATCTAGTTCACAGCTCCCAAGCTCAAATAGAAGAGTTTAAAGAATTTGAATTGGTATGCATGGGATTAATATTAGGAACCCGAAGCAGAAGTAAAGAAAGCTGCCAGCATTCCAAATACAGCAGGCTCCTCCACCTCGGATCTGAAAAGCAATGGAGATAGTTTGTACGAAAGAACAATGTCACTGGAAGACGTTCCATTAAGAGAAGGTGTTCTCTCAAGACAAGGAAGTTTCAAGTTTAGCGTTTCCAGGCAGCCATCGATGCCACTGGTAGCTGAAATTAAACCCCCACAACTGCAAGAAAAGGAAAATATCCCAGAGTCAGAAGAAAATCTTGCTGACAAAGAGGAAGAGCAACGAAAGAGAACTCATAATGACATCAACATTATTTACTCCAAAGTCGATCAATGCACTGAATACGCATTACTAGCGATGAGTGGAATCGCCGCGATTCTTGGGTTTGCTGAGCTACTAGGTGACAAGGAAACCTTTCTAAAAGCCAACTTGTGGGCACATGAAATATCGCAAGAATTCGTATCCAATACGCTAAAGACTGTGTGGGACCTTTTACATTTAGAAATACCAAAGCTCGTAACTCTCAGTAAACTGCGGGATCCTATGCAATTAAAGCTTCTATTTCAAGAAATAGGGCAATTGCGAACAGCCAGTGGGCTAGGTCCGAAGCTTCCTTCAAGAAAGATTTATCAAAAGTTTTCCACCTTGCATGATGCAATGAGACTCGCGGATATTCATATATTTCCCAATTTTGCTCATGTACACAAAGAAGGTCCCTCTTTTCTCATATAGGTGTGAAATGCGCAAACTTTTCTGCCTTTGACAGCTCCTTATGGTTAACTGGAGGGTACGACTGCATTATTAGAATAACGGATATCAGACCGCAAAACAAGCATATCTGTTTGGCACAGTACGTTGGCCACAAATCAATCATCACTGATGTTCAGTTTACCAGAGAGGATACTCATATAGTATCGTGCTCTTTTGATCGCACAGTAAAAGTTTGGAACTCTCAAACTGCTACAATTGACAAGAATTTGGTAGGCCATATTGACGCCGTTACAACCTGTGATGTATCTTCAGATGGAAGGTATATTGCATCTGGCTCGTTGGATAATACAATTAGATTTTGGGATTTCAACACAGGAGAGTGTATTACCGTCATAAAAAAGCATTCGAGATGGATTAAAAAGGTCAGATTTACACCGGACTGCAGGTACTTGGCTTCCGCGGGAATGGACCGTAGAGTTTACATCTGGGACACAAAGATACTTGTAAATTCCAGATCACCTTCCCATTCTAGATGTTTCGACAGTTTTAACGACTATGTTCTAGATATGATTCTGTTTAAACCCTCATACTTACTTACGACATCGAGAGATTCAATGCTACACTTGTTTGATTACATGTCTGGCCAAGAAATCTATTCTTACAGCTTGCAGCCTTCCTGGGCTTGCACACTATCTCTAAGTGAAAATGGGGAATACTTTGCTACCGGCTCTTTTGACAATAATATTAACATATTTAGAACAAGAGATTTTGTCAAAGTGCGGGAAATTAGAGCATTCAATTTGGGCATCATGTGCGTAAGATTTCCGAACGATCTCAGCTATGTTCTAGTAGGAACAGCTGAAGGTTTCATCCAACAAATTCCACTTTAATAAATGCTGGTAGTAGGATACAAAGAATTTATTTTACATCATGGGGAAAGTTCAATTGCTTCATAGATCATAACTTCTTTGTCTTTTCCTTTAAATTTGCTGTAACCCACAGGCTGGCACACCACCTTGTCTTTGATACAATCATAAGTTGCCTGAGAAAGTAAAACTTTATCAGCGGAAGCCATAGACTGTATTCTAGAGGCTGTGTTCACAGTGTCTCCAATACAAGTATATTCCAATCTCTGGGAACTGCCAATAAACCCAGCCAGGAGAAGACCTAGGATAAGCAATTACATACCAGTATTGATACCGACACCAATTGAAATCGTTTCCTTTCCTGCCCTGCTACGTTCGTGATTCATGTCTTGGATAGCCTTTACGAATTCTAGTGCAGCAGCCGCCGCTCTATACTCTGCTTCTTTTTGGTCTTCCAAAGTTCCGAACACAGCCATCAGACAATCACCGATATACTTATCTACAATCCCATCATATTTGAAAACGATTTTAACCAGCTAGAATTAATCATAAAGTACCCTCTCGAAAAATTCATTTAATAAGTTGACAACTTCCATTGGTGTACTTTTCTCACTCAAGTTGGTGAAACCACGAATATCTGCAAATACTACTGTTCCAGTCATTTCACTGCCTCCCTTTCGTATAATTTCTGATCTATTTGTCATCTTTTGAACAACATGAGGCGGTAAGAATCTGGATAATTGGTCAGTAATTTTTGCTTTTGCTTCTACTTCTTTAATCAAGTTCATGTTTTCAATAACCGCTGCAGTTTGATTCCCGATTGTTTTAACCAAGGATAAATCTTTGTTTGAATACGCATTGATTCTATCCCTGGAATCCAAGTGCAGTATTCCATACACCTTGTTGTGAGCGATCAGCGGAACACAAATAACCGATCGGATTTGCCCGTGTCTAACTGAAGCAGCCCTACCAAGAGTTGGATCTTCATATGCATCTGAGGTTACAAGGCACTTGCGAGTGTAAAACACCTTGTAAAGGATAGTCGAGGACAAAAGAATTTCACGTTTTTCATTTGCCAATCCATGTCTCAGCTTTACATATTGGATCGATAAATATCCTGTGCTAGGGTCCACCAGACAAACCACCCCTCTATCTAAAGGTAGAATTTCGAATATCATATCAAGAGACTTAGAGAGCAGCTTGTTGATATCATCAGTGACAGACATTTTTGATAGCTCATAAGCCATACGAAGCTTTTCATAATCGCCACGGAGTGTTTCCACATCGTCAACCACTTCAATCCTTTGAAAAGCAACATCGTCTTCGGCCTCCAACTCGGCCCTAATCTCTGTTGTATCGTCGTATTTACGTTCGGAAGGTAAAATGGTTACCAAATTCAAATATTTGTTATCCGAATCCGCATTAGATGCGGTATCTTGATGATTGTCTGCCTGGAATAACAGCGAAATAGGACCAATCATTATCACATCGCCATCCGTTAGCTTGTGTAATATATTTGGCTCGATCAAGCTGTCATTAATTCTAACTCCGTTCGAAGAATTGATATCTTTGATAAAGTAGCTAATTTAAAAAGCAGGTTACCCTTCTGCAGTCTTGATAACTGCCGCATGTCTCTTGCTGATTTTGAAATCGGGTAAATTGATGTCATTTGTATCCTTACTGCGTCCGATTGTAGTCTCATTCTTTCTAAGCGTAAACTCCATTTTTCCTCCATAGTTGGTGTGATATATCAATTTCGCCGACATCTGGTCACTTTCGGAACCTCTTTGTTGCGTTTGAATGATTAAATTTTGAACTTGGTTTGCAAGCTCATTTGGGGTATCAGAGCGTGAAGTATCTGTAACCACTGAAATAGTTGAATTAGAGCGCTGAAATAAATTGGTTGGATTTGTGAGTGTAGTGCGTTCTTCAAACGAAGAGTTGTTTTGTCTCAACCCTACGTCTCTGCCGGATGAGGATGTTCGAGGTCTGTATGCCATTTGATGCAAAAACGGAACTTTTAACACGCACAAAAACTAAAGGTGGCGTGATGAGCCCACTAGGCAGGAAAAGGGAATACAGAGCAGAATAAAGAATATCTCTGACATAATATTTTTATGCGCATATAGCTGGGTGATAGATTTGCCAGCGACTGTTCTGTTTGGGGCAGAAGATTATATTTGCTTACAGAGCCAGTAAAACCAAAGATTTCCATCTATATGACTCTGTATTATACCTGTGATGTATGTATTTTCTCAAATAAATCCTGTCATTGTTCTTCCTGTCAAAAAACCACCTGTTGCAAAATGGAGCCAAAACCCAACGACACATCTAATGAGATGGATGACAGCAGTCAAGGAAAGAAATCGAGGCAGAAAAGTATTCAGCCAGATAATACAGTGAGCGAGGACAAATCTATAAAGAAAACGTCCGGAAGTAAAGGAACAGTTGTAGGGAATTACCAGTTATTGGAGACTATAGGAGAAGGATCCTTTGCCAAAGTCAAAATAGCAATCCATCAACCAACTCAACAAAAAGTTGCGATTAAGATTATTGACAAGACAAAGATGACGGACGAATACTCAATCAAAAATGTACATAGAGAAGCCCAGGTCTTGCGAAGCTTGGATCATCCTAATATTATAAAGCTTTTTGAAGTGATGGAAACAAAAAAGAACATATTTTTGATACTGGAGTATGCAGAAGGAGGTGAATTGCTCGAATATATTGTCGATAAAGGAAAGCTGAAAGAAGAAGAGGCTAAAAGGTTAACAAAACAAGTATTATCTGCCATTGTAAGCTTCAGTTGACTGTAGGAACACGCACACTCGATGAAAATTGTCCACAGAGATTTGAAAGCAGAAAACCTACTATTAGATGACAACATGAATGTTAAAATATCAGGTTTGTCTATTCTAACACAGACTTTGGTCTCTCAAACTACTACGACCCAAAGAACTTTCTACAAACTTGTTGTGGCTCACCAGTCTATTCCGCTCCAGAACTTATTGATGGAAAAAGCTACATTGGGCCAGAAGTAGATATCTGGTCTTTGGGAATCAATGTTTATGCGATGGTGGTCGGCGACCTGCCCTTTGCTGACTCCAATTTAACTGCCTTGTATGAATCAATTCTTAAAGGAAAATACGAGTTACCGGAACATGTGACGCCAGGTATTCTAGGATTTAAATAAGATTGCCGGGATTTCCTAAGCAAGATGCTTCAAACCCA
Source organism: Boothiomyces macroporosus (assembly GCA_027604185.1). Lineage (NCBI taxonomy): Eukaryota > Fungi > Chytridiomycota > Chytridiomycetes > Rhizophydiales > Terramycetaceae > Boothiomyces > Boothiomyces macroporosus. The sequence goes on from JADGKB010000003.1 coordinate 126,011, forward strand.
GCCAAAAAAGAGAAGTACTTGTACCCAACTGATGGAACATATTTGGTTGACAGAATCATCTTCGTTCTTGGATCCAATGGAAACTGGGTATAGAGCATTTAGACCAAAAACTGAAGATCAAGTAGATCAAAAGATATTGGAATTAATGTTTGAAAAGATGGCAATTGACAAGAAAGCTGCAATTCAATCTCTTCTGCAAGGAAAGTTTAATCAGATAGCCGGCACGTACTACCTATTAGCATACCAGAAGCTAATTGGCGTAAAGAATAATATTGTAGAAGTAGCACCCCAGCTAATTCCAACAGCGGCAAATTCAAACAAAGGGGCTGATATTAGTGATGAATTGGCAAGAGTACTTTTCCAGGTGGAAAGAAATAGAAAAGTAGAAGACAAAAAACCAACCAACAAAGAAGCTAAAGCTCTCCTTGAATTCAAACACAAGGGGAGGCAAAGCTCAAGCAAAGAGGGAGGAAACGTGAAATTAGAGAAATTAGAAGCGCCAGGCACACCGATAATGCTGCCCCAGATAGCAGACAGTGTGAAATACACAAACTACAAGTCGCTCGGAATGGCAAATTTAAAAAATGCTCTTCCCCAACTCCCTCAAAAAGATTCCTTTTCTGTACCCAAATATGGTATGGCGAACAAGCCCCATAAAAGTATCCCTATAGATGATAGTCTGTATAGCGACGAGGGAACAGATCCAAATAGCGAAGTTCGAACGATAAGGTTTGCCTTTAATTGTGTCTGTTCTTCAGTGAAAACTCCAAAGTCCTTGTTTGACATCTTGATTGACATACTGGATAAGAACGATATCGTATGGTATCATGACAAGTACATCTGCGACTGTGAATGGGGAGATATCAAGTTTGAAGTGGAGATTTGTAAATTACCAAGAATGGAGAGCTATGGATTCAGACTCAAACGGAATTCCGGTGACATTTGGGAATTCAAAAAGATTAGTTCCAAGATCTCGCAAGAACTAGAAAAAGCAATATAGTATATAATTTTTTTACTTTTTTTTTCATGTCAAATTTGAATTTTGAAATTCACAATGCTAAAGCGGAAGAGGCACTGTTGATCAATTTAAAATTCCAGCAACAATTTCCAGAACATATTTGGCAGAACGAGCCGTTCCATGTAAAAGTAAAGGATGGAAACTGTTTGGAAGGAAGTTTGAATTATGGGGATGCAATCGAAGATGAATGGATTGTTGTTTACTTTCTAAGACAGCTTTCAGTTGAAGAGCAACATTATATCATCAAAATATGGGATAGCGATGGGGAGTTCTTGCTGATAGAAGCTGCCGAATTTCTTCCCAAAGATATTAATCCTGAAATAATAGATCACAGAGTATATATTCACAAAGGACATTTGCATTTAATTCCTCTAGAGTATCAAGATTTAACATTGGAAAAATCAATCCAACTGGTCTCTACAACGGAAAACACTAGGGCAAGTGTAAAAATCGAAGAGGCAGCCTTCAAACGTATAGAAAATTACCCATCAATTATAAAATCCAATATCCACCATGCTAATGTGATGATTCCACACCTTGCGGCTCATTTACTGCATCATTGTCCACAACTAGTAGCACCAGCAGTTGAAGCGTTTTACAATAGAGATGCATCAACTATGAAGCCATGCATGTACATGAAGGCTTTTAAGCCGTCTACAAATGTACCAATGACGGTTAGATTTACAAAAGTTTTATATTCAAAACTGTATTCTGTTCCTTTTGTAGCACCACAGCCATTCAATATGCCACCAATTTCAGATAGTACATACGAGGCATGTAATTTAGGGATGAAGTTGGCATGTGGATTTGAAATACTGTACCATTCTGCAAACTTTGAGAAGGTAATAGTTGCTAATTCCAGTTTACTGATTCTTCAAATACAAAATATGTTGAATACATAAATAGACTGGAGTCATTAGGATATTTTAGAGGAGAAATTCAAGGATCAGCATTGTATACCAAGCTGGAAAAGGCTGCTCTAAATGAGTTTCTGTCTCACCAATCTGAAAATCAATATCTTTTTGGACAGATGCAAGCGCTGATGGAAATGGAATTAACCCCAGTTGAAGATATTCCTTTATTCAAAGAAGATTCCAATGACTGGATGTCCATGGATCCATCTCAAGTGGATGACATGTTAAAAACGCAGGCAACCCCGTTTGATGAAAATGATTTGGTAATATTAACTAACCACAGTCGGATTTGGATAAAGTAGAAGAAAAAGAGTTTGAAGAAATGAAGGCCATGCTTGGTGGATTTAATCAATTTATATCAAAGAAAAGTGGTGTAAAAGGTGCTTTACTGCCTAGTGAATTGGATTCGGATGATTCAGAAGAATCAGACGGTTCGTTGGAGCCAGTTTCGTTTAATGCAGATAATTATATGAATGTTCTATCAGTTAATGGTGAGAATGACAATAGCAAAGCAGATATGGACGTTCTATATGCTGCAATGGATGAAGAACTCCGTCATACTGAAATTGGAAAGGACTTTGAATCAATTAGGGGTGTGGATGGTGAAGATGAGATTGATGTGGACCTGAATCTAATGAAAAATATGCTAGAGTCATTTTCGGCCCAAAATGGATTGGCAGGTCCAACATCTAATCTCATAGGCTCTCTGGGACTCAATCTTCCTAAGCTTGACAAGGAATAAATGTAAATTAATAAAAATATTGATAATGACATCACCATGATTGTTTTTGATTTTTTATCATGCTCGCAACTCAGAATCCCCCAGCATTACCAGGGAATGATTCAAAAAAAGACAAGACCTACACCTTTGCAGCAGAGCCAAGATCAGTTCAGCAAAAATCAAACTTTCATGATGAAGGAAACGCGAAAGTCCATACGTGATTACATGCTAATCCTAGTTCTGTCAATATAATGCATGATAGAAGAATTCATAGGGGAAATACGTACGCTTCTCCAGCTATGCCGTTGGTAAATTGAGTGCTAATCTAGAATGGCGTCGATCCAATCGAAATACAAAAACAACAGGAGCTGAAGAGAAAATTGAGGGCAAAGCGCAAAGCAGAAGCAAGACGCCGTGTAAGAACGCCTGAAGCAGTGGAAGGAAGGAAGCATATTGATGTTCAAACAGATTTATACCTGGAAGAATTGAGCGATAAAGTTCCAGAAGCAATTGCCATGACACAAACAGATGCATTCTTGAATAGAGCACCTTCACCTCTCTATATTCCTCAAAAAAGCGGTGTAGATATCGCAACTCAAATATATGATGGAGAATTATTTGATTTCGATTTTGAAGTAAATCCAATTTTGGAAGTGATAGTCGGAAAAACAATTGAGCAGGCTCTAATGGAAGTTAATGAAGAACAGGAGTTAGCCACTATTAGAGCCCACCACGTAAGAATTCCATAACCAAGCGCCGTTTCGAAGAATTAAGAAATGCTGAATATGCTGAAGTTCAAAGAATGGAAGATGCGGAGAGAAGACGAACTGAAGAAAAAGAAAGAAGAATAAAGGAGCAGCTAGCCATCCAGAAGGAAAAGGAAGACGCTGCAGAGAAAGTTGCGGCTAGGGCATTCGCCAAGAGTTATTTACAGACCCTAATCCCATCTGTCTTTGACAGTCTAGCTACCAATGGCTACTTTTATGAAGCTGTGGAAAAGGAATTGGAAATCTCCATCTTGCCATGGCTGAACACTGAAGTTGAAAAGTCCCTCAAAAAGTTTGAAATTTCTAGAAGATTGGCTGATGGTAAATTAAGCCTAACAATAGATATTATTATGTCTGCAATCAAAAAGTACAAAGGTGAGAAAAAGGACGGTATTTAACTTGCAAACTATAATAAATACAAATGGTTGGTTTTTGGATATGATCCCAATTTATTAAATGCAGTTACTTATTTTCAGGTTGAGGGGCAGGTGTTGGAATAGGTCCTTCTTTTGTTGCAACTGGATCTAGTTTTGAAGCCACGGTTGGGAGTACAGTAGTCTGGGGTGATTTTGCCCCGGTAGTACTTCTAGTAGCAGAAGTTGGAGAGTTAAGGCTGGAGATGTTACTTTGAACCGTCTTGTAGTCCCTCGTTGGACTGACAGCAGCTTTTGCGACTTGATACTGTTGATATTCAGAAATCAAATCAATTAAATTACTTTCAGCCTCTGAAAATTCCAACTCATCCATACCTTCTGCAGTATACCAATGCATGAAAGCCTTTCTCCTAAACATTGAAGAAAACTGTTCCATTACTCTGCGGAAGAGCTCTTGAATACAGGTAGAGTTTCCAATAAATGTTGAAGACATTGGCAATCCGCGTGGTGGGACATCGCAAACTGTGTTAATAATACGTTACTGGCTGTTTTGGCGTTATTTGGAATCCATTCCACAAATAACTGAGAATTTTTTTGCTGATAATTGAGCAGACATTGATCTACTTCTTTGGTAGATACCCTTCCTCTGAATATTGTGGCAACGGTCAAATATCTACCATGCTTAGGGTTGCAAGCGGTCATCATATTTCTTGCTTCAAACATTTGAGTAGACAGGTCATGGACAGTCAGGTTTCTGAACGGTTTAGAGTCTCTCGCTGTTAATGGCGCGAATCCAACCATAAAGAAATGCAATCGAGGGAATGGAACCATATTTACAGCTAGTTTGCGTAGATCTGCATTAAGTTGTCCAGGGAACCTAAGGCAAGTAGTAACTCCGCTCATTACTGCAGATACTAGGTGGTTCAAATCACCATAATTTGGGCTTTGGATCTTCAATGTTCTGTGACAGATATCGTACAGTGCCTCATTATCGATACAGAATATTTCATCGGAATTTTCAATCAGCTGATGAAGGGTCAAGGTTGCATTGTAGGGCTCTACGACTGTATCCGAAACTTTTGGAGAAGGGACAATTGAATAAGTACAAATCATTCTGTCTGGATAATCTTCTCGAATCTTATTTAATTAAATTTTACCTTTGAAAGTATTAGAGATCCCAATCCCGATCCAGTTCCACCTCCAAGTGAATGTGTCAATTGAAAGCCTTGTAGCGAGTCGCATCGCTCAGCTTCATGGCGAACACCATCCATAATTTGCTCAATCAACTCAGCACCTTCCGTGTAATAACCCTTTGCCCAATTGTTTCCAGCACCTGATTGTCCAGTAATAAAGCTATCTGGTCTAAAAACGCTACCAATAGCTGATCCCTGTACCAACTCCAGGATACCAGGTTCCAAATCGACATTGACACATCTAATTAATGTTTATGCTACCTTGGCGAATATCTCGACCCTCTGATTTCGTTAAAATAAACAGAGAGTTTTTCCCTTCTAATATCTTCTTCCCCAACGAAAAATCCGTCATTATCCAAACAATGTTCCCCCATCAACGTTTCCCAAAACTTTGAGCCTATTTGATTTCCGCATTGCCCAGCTTGGATCTGAATAATTTCCCTCATTAGATTGTAGGAAGAATTATCATATCCACCTTAAATAGTCCTGTGGAAATTGTGGTTTGTTTACCAAACAATATTGCCTACATCCACAGCATACAAAATTATCACTGCGGCAAAAATAATATACCACCATTTAATCTTCACTTTTGACGCGCATCATGGAAACACAATCTATGGTCAACATCGCACCGAGCGAGGAAGATACTGCGAACTTGATTAAAACCCTAGAGTTGGAAATTCAGGTTTTTACATTTTAAATCTAGACATTGAAGCAAGAGCAATCCAGATCCCTCGAGACCATTACACGAAAAAATGGTTTACTTGATACACAGCGCATTAAAATCAAGCAATATGAATTCGCAATTCAAGAGGCTATGAACTATTTGGCAAAACCTCTGAATACTTTTGAAGAATGGATGAATGGCGACACTGCAGAGGATTTTGAGCAATTTGCTGCCCTTGATTACAGGAAGGCAAAATCTAATCCTTATTTAAATCAACCACCTGAAAGCTCAAACAATTTCATACGTAGATCGCTGGGCAATACGCAAGCAAAACCACCTGGTATTACCTCCCATACGAAAAGCATATCTACACCACCCACTTCAGATAAACCAAAAAAAGACGTGCCAGACTTTTCCAAACTGGAAATTACATGCCTCGAGAGCATGAGAATTGGATTCAACTTTTTAAAAAACTGTCAGAAACAAAACAACGCGCTGGATATGGGCACCTACGTTTTACCAGAAAGCGCGGTGATCAAAGGAGAAAACGAAGCTCTTGCGCTGGCAAATTTTAACCCAGTAAATGAAGAGCAAATCGAAGTTGAACCCAAAGAATTGGAAAAACGCTCTTCTTTGTCCCCATCGCACAAAGTTTTTTCATATCCAAAAATTGATGAAGGTGGAGAAGGCGACTTATCGGCCACTGCGAACGATTCAGACTTGAAAAGCCCCATGTCAATACACAAATGTGAAAAGTGTCATGTTTCATTGTTGAAAATCGATGCATTGAACGAAAAATTAGATTCAGCAAACAAACTAATTTATGACTTGGAGGGACGACTTCATAAGGAAATCAAAAGCAAAAAGGCTAGCCAACAAGCAAAAGAAATGATGGACAAAGAAATTGAAGATATCACCGCAGAGCTATTTGCACGCGCCAACCAAATGGTTATAGATGAATCTCGAAAGGTGGAGGAATTATATGCAGCGAATAAAGAGCTAACAAAGCAAATGGATGATGCCGCAGCAAGACTGAAAGAAAGAGAATTGGAGTTGTACCAAGCCTCTCAATGTTTACATGAGCTTCAAAGCACAGCTATTCATTCTAGTTCATTTTCAAAACAAACCTCTATCAAAAAGCCAGGACAGGCTCATGAAATTCCTAGTCCAACACACAGGCTTCCTACAGAGTTTAATCACTCAGTAATTGCTGGATTTGACAGGTTCCCAACGTCAATGGCTGTTGACGGGTTTATATTCCAAGAGTTTCAAGAGCTCATTAAAGTAATAGTTTTATCCGCAAACATGCCGTCTTTGCAAGCGTTCCAAGCAATTCATGGAACTCTGTTTTTGAAAAGATGCCAAATAGAAGATGTAGAGCCTTGCTTGTACTATAACTACCAAACAAACAGCACTTTCAAATCTTATGGACCAGGGCTAACTCAATCATTCAAAAAGAAGATATTAGATTTGTGTATCCGCGGGCAGGTCCATCCGTCTGTTATTGAAGTATCCGAGAACTCTCCAATCCCAAAAGCGAAATGTCTGATGTGTACCGCAATTAGAGAATGTGAATATTTAGTGAAGCTTGGGCCTTCCGATGCTCCAAAGCAAGAAGTGGCCCATTCCTGCCGCGCATGCAGAGACAGGTTGGTCTCAGTCACCGATTTTTTCAACTTTATTACCTTTATAAGTGCAAACACCCAAGGTGCAACCATTCTATCCACTTTTAAACAAGTGCTTTGGCTAAGGCGACGAATGCAGTTGGCAAAGATAGGAAGTGGCAGCATGTTTGAAACGGAAGTTACCGCCATGCTTGGTCCTGGAGGAGCAGGAGATTGGGAGAAAAACATAGACGTCATATATTAGTGACTTTAAATAAAAATGGTATAAATATTTACTGTCGTTTTCCAAGTGGTCAAAGCCCCATTTGGGTTTTCCAAAAAATCCACGAAGCAAATGGTGCACCATGTCGTAGACGTGGGAAGGGTGAGAAGGAGGAATTCAATAACGGCAAATGCACCACTGATGTTTCCTCCTCCAATCATATCAGAAGGCGAAAGCGCTACAAATAAAAGGCACTCAAAAAAGAAGGTATTCAGTGAAATTACAGATTGGAAAAGTAAACTCGTTGGATATTTTACGGATATCCGATGGCCGCGGGTAGTGATTGGCATCCTGATTTTGATTATAATTTACCTGGTATTTTCTAGAGATAAACCCAGCGGGGTTCATTTTTATACAATCAAGGATTCCAAATACGATAACCTTGCATTTGCAGTAAAGACCGGAAAAGATATTGCCCAGAAAAGAGCCCCAATCCAGTTTTTAACTTTCCTTGCGCCAGTCAGAAACATCTTGATGATTGGAGAAGCCCCAGGTATAGCGGTTGGAGATATACCAATGATTGATGTTGTCTCGCACCTTTACGATGGAATTACGCTTCCTCCAGAAAAGAAGAGAAAGAAGAAAAAGCCAAAAACCAAGAAAACGATTGTAGGAGGTAAAGAAATAGTAGTGGAGGAGGTTGTCCCAGATGAAGCTTCTGAAGGTTGGAAATCGGATGCCCACAAGAATCTGCCTGGTTTTAGGCAACTGTACGAGCATTATCCAAATGCAGACTGGTATGTAATGATAGATGATGATACTTATGTATTTATGGAAAATTTACACTTTCGCCTGGCACATTTCAAGCCAGACAAGCCGTACTACTTTGGTTCCGCAAATGTGTTCACTGGGTGCGATAGTGTCAAGAAACTGGGGACAGGACCATTTTTTGCACATGGTGGATCTGGTATAGTCCTTTCGAAAGCAGCAATCAAAAAACTAATCCCTATTATTGACAGCTGTCTTCCAAAATACCACCAATGCTGGGCAGGTGATATCAGATTAGCATTATGTCTACGTGATGCAGGTATATTACTTGGTGATCCATTGCATTTCTACAGAGACCCACCACATGATAAATTCAATTATACCAAGCCATGTGCACTTCCAAATACTTTTCACCATCTGCTTGTCCCTCAAATACAGAAATTGTACGAAATAGAAATGGAATCTAGAAAAAAGTATAAACGAAACTTGGTTACGATGGATGAAATATTCCAAAATTTCATCAATGAAGATTTAAAGCAGGATGCAGATCGAAAAGGCAAGCCGTACGCCAGAGAGCCGATGACTGAAATTGAACAGTGCAAACAGTATTGTAAGACCGATTTGAATTGTGTATCTTACACTTTGGACGACGGGTACTGCTTTAAAAAGAACGAATCTAATCCTTTGATATACAAAAAAGGGGCAGTGAACGGTGTTATCAAAGACCATTTTGTCTGTAATCAAAAAGAATTTCGTTAAAATAAAATAATGTAGTTTGAATCACAGTAAAAACTAACAAGCAATCAATATTTATTTTTTTTCAGTTTTCTTGTGCAGGAGGTGGTGGTGCAGGTGGTTGCTCTCCAGGAAGGATAGCACCGGCAGTTTGGTTCCAATTTGGTGCTTGTGCATTCTGAACAAATCCATATGGACCTCCAGCACCAATGCTCGCGCTAGCATTCCAACTTGATGGGACAGTCTCTGGCCCAAGGAAGGGTGCTGTTGGAATTGCATAAGTGTTTGTTCCACCCAACTCAGCCATAAGATTAGCATACTCATCATCAAGTTTTTGGTCACGTTGGTTAGCAGCTTGCAGAACATTTGGATCGTTCTTGTAAAGACAGTCTAAATTAAAAAATAAATTACCTCTTGCCAAATGCCCAACACTGTTACAAATTCTACACACCAGGGTAGCAGTAAAGTTGGCAGCTTCTGTACATTCGAAACGACGATGCCCAACACCACCACAGTTGGTACAGATTTGATTTTCGTCATCTCTAAGTGTACCGTTAAGGGCTGCCAACTCTCTCAATTGATTACGCTTCAATTCGTTGTGACCTTCTGGAACACTTGTTGCCTAAGTTTAATATATAACCTACCGTTTCAATAATTTTGTTGATCATTACAATCGCGGCTTTCACACGATCTTCAGTATCACCACTAACGAGAGCATGTAGTTCTTCTTCCTCTCCTTGCTGACCACTGGTATCCAATCTTGCCTTTCCTTCTTTGACGGATCCCTTTCCACGAATACTGATCTTTGTTCCAGTTTCAGTTTCCATTTTCTTCAGTGTGTTTCCACGAGGTCCAATAAGCAACCCAATAAAGTTGATGTCTGGATAATCCCTTAATGGAATATAAACCTTTTCTGCCAATTTGGAAGGTCTCTTGTAATCTGCAGGAGGTCTAAATCCAATAATAGTGCGCATTCCCAATTCAACAAGAGCATGTCGTTCATCTTCCAGTATTTTACGATACCTTAGATCTCTAGTATTGTCTCTGCGGCCATCTGGACCATATGTTGGCTCTGGAGATACAGATCTATGATAAAATTTAAAAAGTTACCTTTTGTCATTTGGGACATAATCGCCCAAACGTAAACGCCTTCCCAATTCTTCAATTCTCATATGAATAATATAATTATCAATTTGTTCATTTGTTAAATCCGATGGAAGTGAAGTTGGTAATCCAGGGATATTAACCTTGTCATGGACTGATCCCCACCTTGTTTTTCGCTTTGGCGGTCTTCCTTCTCTTTCTTCGTCTGAAACAGGTGAATCATGGTGTTTAATTTCAGGCTGTCTTTCATGTTCTGAATGTCTTTCTCTTCTCCTTGACGAATGATAGTCATCCCTAGACCTTTTTCTATCCCTGTCATAGTCTCTTGAAGAGTGTCTGTCTTCCCTTCGGCGGTAATCTCGATCCCTGTCTCTTTCTCTGTAGTCGTCTCTTCTCACATCTCTGGAAGAGTACCTGTCTTCCCTTCTGTCCCTGTGTCTGTCTCTGTCCATTTGATTAAGAAAAAGATTTTTTGATCTCCAAATGTTTTACTTTCCGATAGCAGGACTAATTATACTCGCATTCTGTTTATTTTATATTAGAAATCAGAGGCAGAAGCATCTAGAAATGAATCGAAGGATCGCTGCATTAAGATACATGTAAAACCAAATTCAACGTTTTTTATACAGACAAGGCTTCAAGACAGGCATTGCATCCCCCGCCTTCTTTTCCGTCTTGGTAAAGTCCAATAAAACAAACATTTTGTTTTTTTCATCTTTTTTGGTGAGCTTGAATCCAAGATTTTCCACACCAACAATAAATTCTTTGAGATCCGATATCCGGCTTTTCACTTCACAGACTTTTAATTCAGAGCTACCATTAGTTTCATTTACCTTTTCTTTAGTATGCGATGGGCTTCATTGAGGAAATCCGTGAAATTAGTTCCCATTAACGACAAGCAGAATATCACCACATCTACAGACTCTTTTTTCAAAGGTACTTTACTAATATCACATGCGGTAATAAATTCATTTCGAGCTACTAAATCAAACGAATGAATTTTCAATTTCTGGTGTAGCTCTCTAGCGATTTTTGCTTCTCCGCATCCCATATCTGCAACTACAATATTTTCTTTTTGACGGAGGTAGTCTATGTAAATATCCACCGGGTTTGTTGGCCAGTCTTCCACTTGCGACGAAAACCCTTGGTGGTAAATGTCAAATAATTCTGGTTGCTTCTGGAACAATTCAATCGCATTCTTTGAAGTAGTTGTATATAGCGTTTCATTCAGCCACCTGAATTTGGATCCTGTGAGTTTCTTTTGGTATTTCTCTTGTAGTGTTGTGAGCTTCTTTTCTACCTTTTGCGGCTTCTTTATTTCATTTAATTTTGGTTTTTTCTCGATATGCTTGGCTGTGCTGGAACCGGATTTCTTTTTCTCTAATTCAACTTGATTCTGTTCTTTAATATCCTTGGATTTATTCAGTACTTTTTTTAGTTTATTTTTCAACATGAAAAAAAATTAAGGAACTATTTGAGAGTTTCTTCTGTAGCGAACAATTGCCGCATTGATACAGGAGACTATCATACCAACGCCAAAGGGTACCAAAGACATTAAAACAGCCCAACCACCTTCCCAACCTTTCCAAGGGAATTTTGCATTTGGATCAGTTGTTTCTATTGCAGTGAGATTATATAGTGACCCGTTAAAGTATTGGGTATCCACAGCTTTAAAGGCAGGATATGCATAGCATTCGAATTTATCCGCAGGATTGGTAATCATCAACCTTCCAGCAATATTAAGCCAAGAGACAAACATTAGGCTCCCATGAAGAGTTTTCAATGATATAATTCTTTCTAATGGAGTTCTATTTGCAATGATATTTCCTTTTTCTTGATCAATCGCTGTCAAAAGATCTTGTTTTTCAGAGATAGCAACATTCTTTACAGCTTGCTTGTACAAGATAACTTGGTGAAACATGATTGCTGTCCATCCAAGTCCAACCAACACGAAAGAATAGATTACTCCAAGAGGAAGTCCAGTGTTATAGATCAATAGTGAAAAGCCTGTTGCCCAAAGCATAGCAAGAATGTAGACTCTTTGAACTGAAAGATTGATTCCGGTAGCTATTCATTTCTTAGTCGTTTAAATCTTGATAATGCGGCTCAAACGGATCCATTCTTCACGCCAAATTCAAACTTTGCCACATAAATATTTTTTGCAAATGAAGAAAAAATGTATTGAGAGACACTTGGAAATAGCAGCAAATAGCAACATTCTGTCCCGGAAACTCTCAAAAGCAAAACGCATGCCTCTCAGTGTTGATCAATTCCTTCACATTCTGCAATTGGAAAACATAAATATTCTGGGAATATATCAACGAATATTGGCATTGACTAATATTGTAATATTATCTTACTTAGAATCAACGAAACCTACTCGAATTGGCTTTATTCTCAATCAAATTCAATGATATTGTTAGCATTAATGATAAATTGGCTGGATTCATTTCTTTATACCCATACAATGAGGATGCAGAATTACTGGGCTACGCAGGACTTGTATCACTATTGGTTTACCGGCGAAAGAGTAACAATAATTAATAGTAGAGCAGCCGCGTTACATTACCCAAGCAATACAATTATTGAAATCGTCAATCTCAATCTCACCCAACACCATGTTTATCAACGTATTAGAGGATGTGGTGGAAAAAGACGAATTTATGAAATATCTGTTAAAATTACCAAAGGATGACATGGTACAGCTTAAAATTGGTGAATTGAAAGGAGATTACTCCACTCTAGTTGAATCTAATCCTGTTTGTAATTTAGACATTTTCGTTTCGCATATCAAGACACTGGACAAGAAATCAATGATTGAAAAGCTGGCCAATAGAATAGAGTATGAAGATAGCCCCACTTGCTGGAAAATATTAATAGCCGCTTTAATTGACGGGTCCTACTACGGAACTGAAGAGTGCAAAGAGATATTTACTTCAAGGGACTGGTGGGTTGAATATTTTACAGGCATGTACTTTTTCATTGTCTTTGATCTGCTTGGTAAAGATCCCCAGATAACGGTTGACGAGCAAGAGATTGACGATCTGGAAATTTGGGAGCTGTATAACAATGAAATATATTAATTATCTTGACAATTTCATCTCCGTCTGCAGGCGCACCTTGACATCGCCCCTTTGGGCATAGATCATGGATAGACCATACACCAAGTTTCAATTATTCCCAGTGGGCTCTTTCAGCCTTTGTTTTGGCATTGTCAAAAAAGTCATGAGGGGAGAGAACATACTGGGGTCCCTTGAAATTTGGGTCAACGTGGCTGAAGGGTATATTAATGTGATGAAGATTTAAATTTTCTACAATGTTATCCCAACACGACGATATCAAACTAGGAGAAGCTTCAAAACCAGCCAAACCAATTGCATCTCTCTCTTCTGCAGATGTAATGGCGATGGAAAACACCTACGGTGCGCACAACTACCATCCATTGCCGGTAGTCTTCCACTCTGCGCAAGGAATATACGTTTGGGATCCGGAAGGTCGCAAATACATGGACTTTTTGTCTGCCTACTCTGCTGTTAATCAGGGCCATGCTCACCCAAAAATCATTAAAGCTTTGACTGAACAGGCAAACAGATTGGCACTCTCATCTAGAGCATTCTACAATGACGTCTTTGGTCCTTATGCCAAGTATATCACTGAGGTAATTATTTTTTGATCAAAAGTACTTTGGCATGGACATGGTTCTACCAATGAATACTGGCGCTGAAGCAGTTGAAACTGCAATGAAATTAGCTAGAAAATGGGCATATGTCCACAAAAAAGTTCCTGAAAACGAAGCAATGATTTTATCTTGCACTGGCAACTTCCACGGAAGAACTATTGCCATTGTTTCCATGTCTACTGATCCATCATCTACCGATGGGTTTGGGCCATTTGTCCCAAACATTGGCTGCATCTGTCCAGCCTCCAAGAAGAAACTGGAATATAATGACTTGGACGCTTTGGAAGCAGCATTGAAGGCTCACCACCAGAAAGTTGCTGCATTCTTGGTTGAACCAATTCAAGGTGAAGCAGGTATTTTCGTTCCAGATGAAGGATACTTGGCTAAAGCTTACGAATTGTGCAAGAAATACAATGTATTATTTATTGCTGATGAAATCCAAACCGGTCTGGCAAGAACCGGTAAACTCTTGGCCATTGACTATGATGGTGTCAAGCCTGATATCCTTATCTTGGGTAAAGCTTTGTCTGGCGGTATCTACCCAGTTTCTGCCGTCTTGTCCAGCAAAGAAATTATGTTATCCATCAAACCGGGTGAACACGGTTCTACCTACGGTGGTAACCCATTGGGTTCCGCAGTTGCAGTTGCAGCACTTGAAGTTATCAAAGAAGAAAAGCTAAGTGAACGTGCATTCGAACTCGGTGAAAAATTCAGAGCTGCTCTTCGCGACCTAAACTCTCCATACGTTTCTATTGGTAAGACTTTAGTTAACATTTAGTTAGAGGCAGAGGTCTATTGAACGCTATTGTCATTGATGAATCCAAATTAAATGGAAAGTCTGCCTGGGACATCTGTTTATTGATGAAACACTATGGTTTGTTGGCAAAGCCTACCCACCAAAACATCATCAGATTGGCACCTCCTCTCTGTATCACTGAAGCTGAATTAATGACTGGTGTAAGCATCATTGAACGTGCTCTAAGAGACATTGTTGACATGAAGCCATCCGACATTCCTGGTGCTGAACACCACTAATCGATTAATATAAATTATTCATCACAGGTTTATTTGATTAGATTTAAACATTATACCAGTTGTTTACCTTTTGACAGTTTGGCATTTGCATTTTTTGAGCTCGTTCCAAAAGATCCTTGTCTGTTCTGAACCAGCTGGTAGCTTGTCTAATGTAGTATGCCTGAGTTTCCTTTTCTTGTCCACATTTTACTCTAATATGATGCAAATACTAGTGTTAATATTGCAGTACGTCAGATTCTACTCGGTTATTTAATTCACGCTGTTTGTATGTAGTACCAAATCTTCTTTTGTATGATTTTGGATTTACATAGTACGGTACTTTGTGCGGCTCTGAAATCTTTTCCATAGAGTATTCGTATGAGCGTTGGAACGAGAATGGATCGTCCTCTGTGGTGAAAATTGACAGTCCCGTCAATAGGAATAATATTATTATTGGTAATAATTGAATTAAGGTATTGATACTGCTTCCTTCAGTGCTGTTGTATTGTTGCTGTCTAGTTCTGGTTCTGAATTGAGGGCCGGCATTGAAAGCTAAATTAAATATTAAAATACCAAAACCGTTCCCTCCAAATGCACCACCAAAAGCACCGCCACCCATAAACATTCGCAGCAGCTCTTCAGGAGTTACTTCTCCTTGGAAGCCAGGATGACCGCCGAATCCTTGGAATCCAGGATGGCCAAAACCTCCACCGCCTCCTCTATTTCCACTTGATTCGCTATCTATACCGAATCTGTCATAACTGCTACGCTTTTGTTCGTCTCCCAAAACAGTCCAAGCGTGACCAATAGCTTTGAAAGCATCATCAGTTCCTATAATAAATCTATTCAGATACCAGGAGCACCGCATTTGTCAGGGTGATATTTCAACGCTAACTTTCTGTAAGCTTTTTTAATATCATTTTCAGAGCATCCTTTCTCTAGACCTAAAATTCCATACAAATCGCCTTTGGCTTTATGCGCCTTGATTTTCTTTATTCCCTCAACTTGCTCTGGGGTGAATGGACGATTTGGCTCCTCTTTCTTTGCACTTTCAGCTGTCCTCTGCCTAACTTGTGGTTTTGCATCCGGTATTGCGCTCGAGGAAATAAAAGACAACCATTTCTGAGCTTCGTTGGTATCGCATAAGCGAATACTCTTTTCTGCGAATTTTACCGCTCCAGCTCTATCCCCAGCCTTCCATTTTTGTTTAGAAATATCTAGCGCTTGTAAAGCCGCATCCTTGTTCATCCTAGTTTTTTTACAGTTGAGGATTAGGTAATGAAAAAAGGAAAAAGCAAATGAAAGTGCCACATCTTAAAACACACTATTAAAAGACCAATAGGGAAATGCGGTTGAATTTCGACTTTTTCGTTTTATTTTTGCTTGAACTCTGCATTGTGTATTTCCGCCACACTACTAGAAGGTTCCATAAGCCTCCAGATATTTTCAAGCGGTAACTTCAGATGCGTTTATTGCATTAATAACCAGTTGACTTTGGTCTGAAAAGGCTTGAACCAATTTCTTGTTACCTCCAGAGATATTTGCGCGTTTTGATTCGGGTTTCTGATCTCGAATTCCCAGTTAAGCGCTAACCTAAACTCTGTAATAAAAGCGATGTATTTCCGTATATTATTAACGTTACCATCATTTGTTTTGTCTGCTAAACACGAAAAGCCGTGCAAAAACAGGTGACTCCAAATAAATTAACAGAAATTTTTCCAAAAAAACAATGGCAATCGAAGAGCAAGACTGTTTCAATATGGAAGAATTCCTGAATTTTAATTTCGCTGAACCTGTTGCAGAACCAGCACCTCAAGAGTCAGCTGCAGACGACTTGACCCTTTGGGAATCCTACCCTCCGCTCTGGAAGAAGGAAGAAGCTATACCTGCACAAGATCCCATCTCTCAAATTAACTTTGAAGGTGCTTCTTTGATTCAAGAAGATTTCGTTGATCCATTTGCTGTTAAAAATGAACCAACGAAGGTCGAGACTGGATTTCGGGAACGGTTAATTTCGAGAAGAAACAAGCTCGATTTATTAGCCAAGAATTTATCAAAGAAGAAACCTATTCAATGGGCTTATGAACCTCAAATGGATTGCAAGCAAGGTTCTAGTATGCAAAGAAACTCTTGGATCGATTTCAATCCAGTTCGTGTTCATTCTGTTTACAATATTGAATTCAACATTGATTCGCTTCCAGAGAAGGGATCCGTTGATACCAGCAAATCGTTGGAAGGATGTGTTTCTCAATCAATCAATTTATACAATAGTGCAGTTGGGGTTAGCAAAGAGGAAATGGAAATGGCTAATTCATTGCTGATGTTCCTTATTTCTCACATGTAAACTTTCTCTTCCTGTACATTCTTTCCTAATAAAAAGGAATCTAATCAACTATAATTTTTTGTGTTTGACATACTCACCAGTGCTGCACTGTGATCCATTTACAGTTAAGTAAGCCGCTTGAATGCGAGCAGAACTGCTGTTGGAATAGCATGGTGTTTGAACACGATTAAGGTGTCCATCTTTCGGACGCCCATCTAGATTCCGACGTTCTTTAAGAGACTATTGTGAACCGGACTGTAGCACAATTGCTTTCACAAATCTTGAACACCGAATAGGGATATTTGAAATTATAGACCCAGATAGCAGTGTATTAAATAGGAAGTGTATTTGATTAGGGTAGGAGATCAGGCAAGTCGATTTTCTGAATATTTGATCAGGCAAGTACACTTACCACCTACCAGGGAAATTATTAACCAGAGAGTGTGGATCTATTGATCCGAAAACTATCTCTACTACGCTCCCGTAAAAGATTAAAAGATGTTCACTCAAAAAGTCTCTTTTTCCATTGCAATCATGATTACCACATTCGCAAAAAAGCGCAAGATTTTAAAAGAGGATAAATTTGAGATTTATCTTCAAAAAGAAAAGAATCAGAATTTAAAGAATCAGGAAATCCAATTTGAAGAATCCAGAGATCTGGAACCAGAGTTACCAAAGAGGAGAGGAACCAAAACAAAGCCAGCCAAACAGAAATCCAATTCAGCAATAGCTGTAGAACTAACGGAACCAACTGCTGTTGAAAAGAAAGAGATACAAGAAAGACCAAAAATTGAAGTAGTAGAAGAAAAGCCTGCAATTGCGGATGTATTTTCAATGCTACTGTCTCAATCACCAACAAAGAAAAGAAGAAAAGTGGAAATGAAGATCCGCAATGTGTCTCAAAGCACCGATTCGCCTGACTTACCAGAAGAGACAGTGCAAATACAAGAAAAGAGTCCATTCTTGAACGATAGCCAGAATTCAAATTACGACGAGAGTGCCCTGGAAAAGATTCTCATGTCTGACGCCTTTGAATCCAAATACAAAGCACCCCATGTTCCTGGAATCAAGAAAAGAGGAAACACTTACTTGTCCGGATCTCAAACGTCAACTCAGAATGAATGTTTTCAATCGCAACAAGCTGAAATTCAATGTGACGACGATCTCGATGAAACAGAAGTTGATGAAGGGCTGGAATCGAGTGATGATGACGTTCCAAAAATTAAAGCATATCACCATCTCAAAGAGTCTGGAAACAAGCAGATGATATTGGATGAAATAGAATACTTGCTCAATGGATTAAACAGTAAGATTTTAAAAGTCAGGAGAAATTCATTATACGAACTGTATTACAAACTAAAAGGTGATTTTATGAATATGTTTTCCATACATGGATATCCTGAAAAGCTGTTTAATTTACTCTCAACTGTACAGGATGCGGTAATCAAATCAATAATTGTAGACATTACGTATACCTCTTACATTAATATTTTGCAAAATTAAAAGCGAGCTGAAGCAGTCTGATTTCTGCCGATGGCTGTTGAATTCAATAGATTATTATGATCAATGGCAATCAGGAAACTCTGCTCTAGCTAAAAAGAAACAGTCAGATATTGCGCACAAAAAATTTCTCTCTCAATTGGAATCGGATTTTAAAACTGTTGATATTAGAGAAATTATTGTTCGACACTTGGCAATACCTCAACTTCATTTCAAAGATATTGTCCTATCTGCAAAACAAGTTGATTATTTCAAGTCACTCATTCTAGAAAATTCGGCTTTAATTTATCCTGTCATTGTCAAAATGTCTAAAGATTGGAGACACGTTGATACAATCATTCCATTTTATGAAGCTCTAGATTCCTTGGATATCAACGGAGATGAATTTACTGATGTTCTTTCAATACTAATTAATCTATACTGTAAAGATAATATTGAATCAAATCTACCCGACTTGAATGTCGCAAAACTGTTCATCTACATGGAGAAAAATATTCCTAGCGATACAATCAACCTAATCACCTGCCTATTAATCAATATTGCAACAGTAAAGACTAAAAAGTACACCAAGAAGCAAATAGATATCCTCAAAAGGAATTTAACCAAAGATTTTCCAACTAATGCATACACGAGTATTTTAATGGGGTCAATCTACATTGAGCAGAAATTCAGCTTTGATAAAGATCAGGCACTTGCAAATTTGGAAGAGTTTTATCTTGTTCAAAGCGATATCGGGATCCAAAACAACCAAGTGTTAGACTTGATTAACAAATTAAAAGATTTGCCTTGATATATATTTCGAATTTGTATTTATGAAAAAGTATAATTTGAACTGCTTTTTGTGCTTTCTACTGTAATTGCAATGTCATTCGAGTCGCTACTCTTGGCAGTTGCTACATTAGTTATTCAAGTACCATTTGCTGACTCTAGAACAACTGTGGGTGAAAGACCTAATTTTTGTTCCACGATATTAGACTCTCCAATGACAATCTGTGGAATTTCAGGCTCTTTTTGATTGGGATTAGTCTTCAAACTCTCTTCTTCCTTTAACCTCCTTCTTTCTTTCAATTCTGCCTTCATCTGCTTCTTTTTTCGTCTGAAATACTTTTTCATGAATAGTATCCGGTGTTTCGGTCCATACTTTACCTCTTTCACAGGATTTTCTAGCGTTTCGGTGTCTATGCCGAAAAATATCTTTACTTTTCCCAGATCATGAGAAATGTCGGATGGTAGAGTGAATATATTTGGGGAATAGTTTGCGAAAATGTATTCAGATTCTTTTGATATTGCAGCGCAAAAGCTAAGGTTGTTTTTCATGGTTCTGTATGCGATATCTGTTGCTTCATCAATGTCAAACATTAGATGCATCCACCAAACATTTACTCCGCATAGCACTACCAAAGCTGCTACAAGTGCTTGTGTAAATGTCACCCAAAACTCTGGCACAATGAATACACCTGCTCCGATATAGCCATAGTAATCACACTGAACTTCAGCTGATTGATCAA
Source organism: Boothiomyces macroporosus (assembly GCA_027604185.1). Classification (NCBI taxonomy): domain Eukaryota; kingdom Fungi; phylum Chytridiomycota; class Chytridiomycetes; order Rhizophydiales; family Terramycetaceae; genus Boothiomyces; species Boothiomyces macroporosus. The sequence goes on from JADGKB010000003.1 coordinate 146,123, forward strand.
ATTGCATCAGGACATAATGGCTAGCAATTGCTAATGCATTACTAACGCCTTTCCAAGTTTTGTTTTCATAGTAGTACCCATCAGGAAGGGTACCTTCTCCTAGAATATTGGCAAAGGTAGATCCCTGACTAGGAGCAAAAGAAGCATTCGTAAAAGCATGTAGTAACACTTTATGCAATCGGCCAGTCAAATTGTAATTATCTCCTAACATTAGCTAAAGCTACCCGTCAAAACATTCGCAAAGTCAATAAAATTGACTCCAGTTGATTCTCTTTGAGTCACAGAGACATCTCCGACAACTATGGTTTCGACATCATTTATAGAAACCATTTCCCACTCGTCTGATATAAACCCCGTTTTGATAGATCCTTGCCCAAACTTTGTGACAAACATGCAGTCTTGTAGAACGCCATTCCCACGCTCTTCTTTTGAAAGAGAACTTCCCAAAGGCAAATACGCTCTTATCCTTCCCGTTAACGAATTTCCACTGATTTGATAACGATCGTAATTTAAACTCGACAAGTTTTGATGATAGGATCCAGCATCGTATGTATTCCCGCAATTTACAAATATTGCAAAGACATATCCATCGCCGTTCGTAGAAAATGCTTCCCCAGGATTTATTAGGGGCCATGAGCTCCAACCTCCCACAATTCCATCATCCAAAGGTATACCAAAATTATATATTAGTGCCAAATCTGCATCGCCTTGCATGAAATCACCCAAATTGGTGTATATTTGGGGTTCATCTGGATAAGTTGCTGGTGTGCATGGACCACTCATGAAATGGGTAGAAATTGGGGACCATAGAAAGTTCAGGGAAACAAATGACAATTCCACTGCTATCAATACTGATAGGAAATAGTTTGCTTGTCGCATCGAATATCCTGGCGCGTCACTTGAAAGAAACGTTGACTCTATTTCGCTAATTTTGGCACCTGCATGTGAAACTTTGGAACATACTATTCCCTGATGTATGCATTTCAAAAGCTCATCAGTTGCTGCAAATAACATATGTCCAGTCAAGATTGTAAATATATGTACACCTGTATTACAGCAATAGTACCATTAAAAAGAAGAATACTGTTCAATTGTAGACCAGGAATAATGTAAGTGGCTAATATTAAGAGCAGGTTTAGAAACAGGAAGAAGCTGAAGTTGAAAATTAAGCTTCTGCGATAGGTACTGTTTTGTAGACGAAACTTCCTCACTGATGGCCATTCCCATACTTGTTCAATAAATTCCTGCATCTTCATAAATATATCCTTGTCTTCATCATCGATAACCTCTTCCTCTCCCGAAATTACAGAGCTTCCACTACTTTTCAACGACATTGAATTGAATTTCAGAGTGGGATGAAGACGGTTGGGTTCAGGGACAACTTTGCGGCGTGAATTAGTGTCATGGTCTTCTTCATCGTTATCTGGCAGTGAGCCAAGGGAATTATTCATCATTAGGTAAATCCAGACGCGCTTAAAATCGAATGTACGTAATTCCACATGAACACGGCGCCTTTTACAATATTGGTAATAGTATGTATTGAAAAGCTAAATTGGATGTCCAAGTTATGTTAGTGATATCCCATTGTCAAGTAGTATTTTTAACAGTTTGGTGAAATACTTTTCATTCGAGCACTTACTACGTTTATAACAGTTAGAATGACTACATAATATTTGAAATTAGCAAATCGCCCTCTGGAGGTTGAATTGACCAGATGGCCTTTGGTTAAAGAAGAAATAGTACTTTTATGAATACCACTGTTTTACTTTCCAGCTTAACTTCTGCAAATACAGCTCTTAAGTCCAGAGATATGATTTCCATCAATGCTACACCATTAGCAACAGAAACACTTGACCGTCAGAGATCAGACTCAAGGGATACATCAGCCAGTGTCTGATGAGAAGAATAAGAGTTGAACATTTGGAAGAGGTGATATTCACAGAACCTGTATTCGTGCCTTTAGTAGCGTGGATTCAGGTATAAATAAAAGCTTGGCAGCAGTGCTACAGCAGCGAACGAAATTCAACAATTTCTTCAGTGATTTTTTATAGGATTTTGTTTTCACAAAAAAAAATAATGGACAAGGAATTCGAACCACCAGAAGGAATGGAGCAGGTCAATTTCGAACCATTCAACTTGAAAGATAGCGAAATATATTTATTCCGCCTCCCAGCAGATGTAACGGATAACTAAGTTAGGTACCATTATCAAAGTTGGAAGGTGTTCAGCTGCAGGATACAGTCGAAATTGATCAGAAATCCAGCAAGAAATACCAGATAGTTGAAATTAATAGCGATAATGTAGAGAAGGGAGAATTAAGGAATTTCAAAGTTCTGCTGCCGGGAAAGGACGGATTCAAGATACAAGATAAAGTATCAAAGTTCTATCACTTTGAACCAGTAGGAGAGAAACTTGTTCAAAAAGATTTGGAAAAGGCAGGAAAGAAATATTTGAACACACCGTATGTTGCCCGCACTCACCCTGAAGGTATGAAGCTGCAATCGCTTCCATTTGGATTTGACACTGGTAATATCCTTCTAATTCAAGACGGCCAAGCGTTGAAAGAGTCGTTGGAACGATACAAGAAAAGCGAAAAGAAAAGGAAATCAAAAGAATCTCCGCAAAAGGAGTCTCCAAAAAAGAAGAAGCAAAAGTAATAAAGTAACTTTCCTCGATAGTTTAAAATTTCCCCAAAAATTGTAATGCAATCAAACTTTTTACTCGCACCGTACGAGTATCTGGTAGAAAATCCTGGAAAGGATTTCAGATCAAAGCTTATTGCTGCCTTCAATCTGTGGTTGCAAGTCCCGCCAGAGAAATTGGAGCAGATAAAGGAAATCGTGGCAATGCTTCACACCGCCTCTTTACTGTAAGCAATTCTAATACAGCGTGGATGATGTTGAAGATGGATCAGAACTAAGACGAGGACAGCCTGTAGCTCACAAGATATTTGGAGTTGCATCAACGATAAATTCAGCAAAGTCAGATATTTCTAATAATAGCTATGTCTATTTCATTGCGCTAGAGAAAACAATGAAGCTGGGAAATAGCAAAGCAGTAGAGATATTCACCCAAGAACTCTTAAACTTGCATCACGGACAAGGCTCTGAAATACATTGGAGGGACAGTGTTACGTGTCCAACTGAAGAAGAGTATTTGGTTATGGTTTCCAATAGTAAATACAATTTAATTAGAAACTGGAGGACTGTTAAGATTGGCGGTTAAGCTAATGTCCCTTTTTAGCAAGGAAACAAAAGATTACGTAAGGCTGGTAGATATTTTGGGGATACATTTTCAAATCAGGGACGACTTTTTGAATCTATCATCCTCTCAGTACAGCGACCTGAAAGGGTTTGCAGAAGATTTGACAGAGGGAAAGTTTTCTTTTCCCGTAACTACATTTGCTTACTGTAGATTGTTCATTCTATTCAAACTCAATCGCCGAAAGCTTCTCAAATTATTAGTACTCTATGATTTAATTAGATATTCTTAGACAAAGAACTGTTGATGTAAATCTGAAAAAGTATGCGATTTCACTCTTACGTCAAAGTGGTAGCTTGGATTATTGTCGAGAATATTTGTTGAATATGGAGAAACAAGCATTAGAAGAAATCTATAATCTCGGCGGCAATGATATACTATTACAGATGATTGAATTATATTCAAAAGAATATAAATAAGCGATTTATTTCAATTCTTCTTTACTTTCCTTTGCAGCCTTCTCAAGATCTTCTAGTTCCCAGTCACTCAGCTCACGCTTGAATTCAAAGTGGTTCAACTCACTGGCTAGTGACTTTAATTGCCTATCTGAGGCTTTCTGAATCCAGATACAGTAGTCGGTAATGTAAACTCTATCAATCAAATACATGGACTCGTGAGCCTAAATTAATATAAATTACTTGAACCAAGCTCTTAATTGCCAAAAGACATTTCAAAAGAGAGCGCTTCCCCAATTTAAACAGTACTACAACATCTTGGAATACTTTTTGGGAGAGTTCAAAGGATCGATAGAGCGGAAATGAAATCGAGCGACGTAAGCAGCACTTTAGAACATCATTCAAGCTGGTAAAGGTTTCAAAACAAGAGAGCGTTCCAGATAGCTTACATATTGTCCATGCTGATTCAACTGTATCTTCCCCAAGAGTTGTCCTGTAGTTATAACAGTAGGCATAAATGATATCAATCAAGCCAAAGTAGATATAAATTTCTTCGTTAGCAGCAAATAAATCTATCTCAGTAATTAAATACAATTTTTGTTGGAAAGTTTGGAAAGCTGCTCTAGTTCTCCTTGATCCAGTTCTACTTGGATTTCCTGTAGTTTTTGAACTTTTTTCAATAGTTTCCAGGAATCAGGTTTGAATTCCAGCAACATTGGAATATCTTCATTCATTACACAATCATACATGTAGTATTCGTCATCAAATTTTAGCTCTTCTATTGTCAACCGCTCGTTTCTCCTTGTTTCGTAGGTCGAGGAATCTAAATCTTTGATGTCAATGAAATCACGAGCTAACTCGTTTATACTCGCACCCATCCCGCTATAGAGATTGTTAAACCCATAATTGGTGGATGTTTGAATTACAGGAAGTTCCTGAGGATGGTTCCAGTCGAATTCTTCCTGTTCAGTATTATCGATCGCCATATCAGACATAGGTTCCATTTTGGAATCGCCAATTTCTTCAATCAATACTTTCTTTTCAACAGGTTTTTCCTTTATATCCATTAATTTGGTGAGCAAGTCTAAATCCTCAAAATGCTGTCCTTTCTCTGCTTTCGGGATGTGCAAGAGCAGTATCCCGGTATCAGTGTTATAACTAGACTTTTCTCTTCCATTCTCAATCAATGAATGGGTAAAGTGTAGTCGCAGGAAGTATGGCTTCCCATAAAACCTAAACTCCTTGTCATTGACATCGATTTCAACCGATTGTGCCTGCGTTACTTTGAGTTACTTTAATATACGGACACTTCATTTCTATTATTATATATTCGTCATCCTGGGATATTTGGAATATTGGAGTGAGCATTTTTTCACAAAAAAAATTAAGGATGGATGGTGCTGTAAATGCAGTTCAAACACCTACTTTTTATACCAAAGCACAGCTTGATTCCATACGGCAGAAACACGGCCAAAGTTTACAACAAGAGAAGGAAATCAGGATTCGCAACACCCGCCATTTAACGAAAATCGCAAAACATTTGGGTTTACCATATTATTCCACCAGCACTTGTTTATATTTGTATCACAGGTTTGCAGCCAGTTACGATTTATCGAAATTCAACGTTGAGCATGTTCTTATTTCTTGTTTATCATTGGGAATGAAAATAGAGGAAACGGTGAAAAAGCTGGGTGATATCTACATGGCTTGTAATTTAATCATAAACGGAATATCATCAGAGCCGACTATACAAGTAATTGTTGCTGATTGCAGGATTTGCGTGAATTGAAAGACACTGTGATTGATCTGGAAAGATTATTATTGGAAGACATACAGTTTGACGTAAAGATTGATCCTCCGCATAGACTAGCGCTTTCATTTTGCAAAATGGCGAATAGTATTTTGTGCTAACTTAGGCGATTCTAGTGTTGCTGAGGAATGTTGGGAGATTTTGAATTCTAGCTATCAATCAACAATATGTATTCAATACCCAACTCATCTTATATCCTTTGCCTCAGTCTATCTTGCATATCAGCTCACTTTTCTCGAGATCCCACCTGCTATCCGATCGTTTGAACTTTTGACTAAATGCAGCAGCAAAATCGGTGAAATTATAGGTGATCAACCGACTAAAGTAGATGTGGTTATAGATATTATTGATTTATTAAAGTCTTTGTCCAGTTCTCCGGAGGAGCTAAAGAATTATGATCGAATCACACAAAACCTGTTGGAACTAAAAATCGAACAGGCAAATGAGGGTAATCAGGAATTGATTAAAGTTCACAAACTGCCAGAGAAAAGGAGAATAGAGGAGCAGAAAATTGAAGGAGAGAGGCGCTCACGACATGATAGAAATGATAAGCGACCTTTCGAAAGACATGACCGCGCTACTTATGACAGGCCAGTCGAACGACCGCATGCAGGTTATGACAGATATGAACGAAATGGAGACTGGGAAAGGAGGGAATTCAGAAGGGAGGAATATCCTCAAAGAGGTACAGCAAGAGAAGAGTTTAGAGAAATTCCTCATCGCCGGGAAGAATATCCTGAACCAGTGAATTCTTACCCGCCTAGATATAGAGAATATCAGCATCCCCCTAGAGATATTCAACGCCCAGTAGATCCAAGAGAATTCCGTGATCGCCATAGAGAACCCCCAAGGGACTACCCAAGAGAATATCGAGGAAAGCGGCCGCAAGAATATCGCCAGTATGATCGTGAATACCGTAGATAATATAAGTAATCAACCATTTTTCATTTTTGAAAAAACTTTTTGAAATTACAAATGCAATCCGACGAAGTAAACTCACCTCGAATCCCGCAGGCAATTATATCCGCAATAGCACAGATTCCCGGAGCTCCTAGACCTGGACATCCCAGCTATCAAGCATATGTGCAAGCTTTTCAAGCAAATTTAATGTCACAAAGACAATCGTCCATCAACTCTAGAAACAACCTCAGTAAGTTAAATTAACACAGGCGATCCGTCCATACTCCCAATAGTATCAAAAGACAGGATTAAACAGCTGTTGAGAAGGATTGACCCAGAACAAAGATTGGATGGAGATGTTGAAGATGTACGCAGGTTTTAATTTAGGTCTTGCTGGATTTGACCGGTGAATTTATAAAGAGTGTTACAAAGACTGCGTCGATGCTGTGTAAACATAGACAAGGTGAAGCGCTGGAAGCACACGATGCACAGATGATTGTGGAGAAGAATTATAATATCAGAGTGCCTGGATTCGGAGTTGAAGAGGTCCAAGAGAGGAAAAAGAAACAAAAGAATGAAGTGCATGTGCAGAAAGTAGCGGTCGTTCGTGAAGCTGCTCGCAAAGCAGGAGTCGTGAAGAGATCTTCAAGATTACGTGCTAGACAGATAAAACAGTAATTTAATATATGAATCCGCTTTAAACCACAGCCCTGATTTCGAAAGAGTTCCAAAATTGCATTTATTTAAACATAATACTATTTGTTTATTTATCCTTGAGATCTCCCTTGGTACCACGGATAAGACCAGTTCTTCTAGCAGCAATGAGACCAGCTTTTTGACCTGGTGGAGCATCACGACGGACAGTAGATGCATGACCAATGTGTTGATGGTTACCACCACCGTGAGGGTGATCAACAGGGTTCATAGCAACACCACGAGTCTTTGGCCATGAGTTTCTCTTGACACGGTACTTGTGGTATGCACGTCCAGCCTTCAACAATGGCTTATCGATACGACCACCTCCAGCAACGATACCGATGGTAGCACGACATTTGTTGGACAAAACTTTCTTTGCACCAGATGGGAGCTTAATACGAGTAATTCCTTCATCTGGGTTTTGGCCAATGATGGTTGCGTAGTTTCCGGAAACACGAGCAAGGGAACCACGGTCACCAATGCTGGATTCGATGTTTGAAATGATGGTACCTTCTGGCATGGCGGATAATGGTAAAACGTTTCCAACAGTCAAAGATGCTACAATTAGAACAAATGATACCTTTCTTTCCACAGTAGATGAATTGGCCAGTGAACATACCTTCAGTTGCAATGAAGGTTTCTTCAACCTTTCCATACTTGTATGGGTTGCGGAATACAACTTTGGCGAGTGGAGCACCACGGCCAGAGTCGTGAACAATAGATTTAACTAACCCACGAACATATCCGTTACGTTCAGCATAATCCAATGGACGGATTTTAGCAGCACCTTCACGCTTGTGAACATGAGATTTGAAAATGCCACCAGCACCTTTACGTTGAGCACGAATAACTCTTCCCATTCTATAATTAATGTGTTCCTTTAAAAAAACAATCCATTCCGTATGAAATATTTTAATTCTGAAAATGAAATATTGTCGAATGAAGCTGCATTTAACCTACCTTGAAAGTAAAAAGTGAAGAAAAAAAGAGTGAGGAGCTGCTTACCTTTTTTTTTCAAAAAAATTATAGCCAATTAAATTCTCCGAAATAATCACGTGACATGACGAATTAAGCTTGAACATTGGATTTGAAAATCGTGAGTGGTGATAGTCAGTTGAGCCATTCAATTTTGACTGAAACATAGAGTTTCAATTGTACTCTACAAATTAGGTATTAATCGACTCAATTGTACTCTACAAATTAGGTATTAATTGACTTTATTATCTTCGGAAAGCTGGCTTTCCTCTTGGTGCGCTGCGATATGCGGATCTCGCTCGATAAGGTGAGCGACTTGTACTCCTTCCTCTTGGAGGACTTTTGCTTCTTCCTCTTGGAGGACTTTTGCTTCTTCCTCTTGGAGGAGTGCGGCTTCTTCCTCTAAAGCCGTGATATCCTCCTCTTCTTCCTCTGCCTCTGCCAGAAAAAGGTCTTCTTTTCGTTTCTGCTAGTTGATCCAAGTGATTTCTCGTTAATACTTCAAATTTAACTGTCAGTCCATCGATAATGCTCCCATCAAAAGTCTTTCGAGCTTTATCTGCATCTGCAGCAGTTTCAAACTCTACGATTGCACATATACTCTTCTGGAATTTGATATTGTTGACAGGTAAATCAATCTGTTTTACTTTGGAATATTTTTCCAAAATTTCTCCTAGATTTTCCTTGTTTACATTGTAGGACAAATTAGAGATGTACAGTGAATATCTAGGCGGTTTTTCTGGAGAAGGGGATCTTGAATACACCCTTCTACGAGGTGAACGAGACCTGGGAGAAAATGAACGACGACGTGGAGAACGAGAAAATGACCTAGGTCTTCCTCTGAATCTGGGGCGATCTCTCGATCTTGACCTAGAGTAGCTTGACCTTGTAGAGCGAGAAAACGATCTGCTTCTTCCTCTTGAAATTGAAGAACGAGTATAACTGCTGTAGGAAGAACGAGAGCTGTAACTTCTAGTTGATCTGGATATACTTCTCCTCCTGCTTCTTCCTCTTGGAGACGGCGAACGGGGCCTTCGTATTGGTGAGAGTGATCTCTGTCTTTTCATTTTAATTTTTCAAAAATTTTCACTCTTCCAAAATATTCTTGACAAGGATGAAGCCCTTATTTTGTGTGGTAGGGACTACTGGAGTGGGTAAAAGTAGTCTGGCAGTCAAATTGGCACAAGCCCTATCTGGACATATTATTAATGGAGATTCAATGCAGGTGTACAAAGGACTGGATATTATTACAAACAAGCCAGATGCCCAGGAACAGTCCATGGCACCCCATCATTTGTTTGATTTTATTGATCCTTCGAAAGAGTACTCTGTATCAGAATATTTAAAAGACGCGCTGAATGTCATACATGATTTACATAAAGATTCACAGATACCGATTGTTGTCGGAGGAACCAATTATTATATTCAATCGCTACTGTGGAATAGTAAGATCATAGAGACGGCTGATTCACCTGGACTGTCGAATAAATTAAAATTGAGAGATAGCTGTCATCCGTCATTAGAGCCAGAAATCGCAGATACTTTGTTTTATCTACTTGACCATACCGATCCTCGAACAAACAAGCCAGATGCGATTACGGAGTTTTCAAAGACGGCACCATTCCATGAAACTTTGTGCAAGATTGACCCGGTTATGGGAAAGAGGTGGCATCCTCGAGATATTCGCAAGATACGGAGAAGTTTGGAAATATACTATACCACGGGGAAAAGGCACTCGGCTCACATAGAGGAACAGAAAAGTAATGAAAGCAGTTCAAAGTTACGATTTCCGACCTGCGTTTTTTGGCTGTATGGAGAGCCTACCGAATTGTACCCTAGATTAGATGCAAGAGTGGATTTGATGATTGAAAAAGGAATGTTTCAAGAAATGAAAGAGATGCGGGATAAAATGAAGGCAAATCAAGTTGTGGGTTTAGACTCTCAATACACAAGAGGAGTACTACAGGCAATAGGTTTACTTTGGGTAACAATAGGGTTTAAGGAATTTGATTCATATTTGAACTCGCTTGATCAAGGTATCGATTCCCCAGACCTGCTCAAAACTGGAATAGATGAGATGAAAAGAGGAACTAGACAGTATGCTAGGCGACAAGTTACGTGGATAAAGAACAAGCTTGCACCAGAATGCCTAATAGAGCATGAAAACGGAACTGGGGCGTTTTATCTGATTGATGCCACTGGTAATTGAGCTCTAAAACAGCCGCTGATGCAATGACTGACGAACTGGTAGATAAAGTGGTTGAGCTAGCTAAAAGCTTTCTTTTATCGAACGAGAACAGTCCACCTTCATTATTAGGTCCAAATATTAGTAGTTTGCTAGAACAACCTGTACAGGGAGATGATTGGGATCAATATATCTGTCACGAATGTGTATCTCCAGATGGTAAGCCAAAGTTACTGAATGGCCCAAAGGAATATGAAGTACACATGAACTCTTCTACGCACAAGAAATCAGTGAAGCGTAACAAGAACGCTGAAAAGTACTTGGAATGGAAGAATAAACAAAAACAGTAATATGGTAATAAAAAATATATAAAGTTACATCTTTTCAGGAGGAACATAGTCTGTAGTAGATGCCAATGAGCTGCCTAATTTCACTATAGAATTTCTAATAACAGTTTCATTCAGATTCAAGGCTTTCTTCAATTGGAACATGGTTTTCGGACTTGAATCGAATTTCATTGCAAAATATTGTCCCTGATCAAATATTTCTTGATGTCTCTTCATTCTATACGGCAACTGCTTCTGTCCCAAATTCGTAATTTCCCTGACTACTCCATTGTTATCGAGTACATGCTTTGCACAGAACGTAAGCAAGCTTTTGAGTTGTTCATTCTGGGCAGTAAGTTTGGTAATATCTCTTGTAGTGCTGCTTTTTGCAATCAACAGTAATTCATACAACATTGGAGAAAAAAATGATGCAAAAAAATCAAAAGTAAATTTTTTGGTTAAAATAAAGGCGATTGGCTCCATACTTGTGGTGAAAATTGAGGTGGGTTTCCCTGGTTAATTTGTTCTGCCTGTGTATGGACAAGTGCTATTTTGAAGAACTTCACACCAGCTGCTATAGCTGCACCACCAGAAGCTAAATAATTATCAATGGCTACACCCCATCGCATGTTGAGCTTGTAAGCAAATGCCCCAGAAGTTGTGTAAATATTGGTATCAATTTCAGTACCAATGGTCCGTATATTAATCGCTGTTTACAACAGTCACTATAAAATCCATGTCCTCCCAATTGTATCAGACTGATATAATTGAACATGAACGTATTGTTTGGAACTGTGTTTGATGGATGCCGGCTAGCAGGTACTAGGCAAGAAATCCACGTGAACCATTCGTCCTAGTGCAATCTCCACGGTTTCTATGATTCCAGGAATATGAAAATATAGAAACTAGGTAAATGTGATGATTATTTTGAGTTGTTCTCATCGTTTCATGTTACTCCGTTTAGGGTCACTGATGACGAACAGTGGATACCCATAGTGGTTTGCTGTCCAGATCTCCCTGACGCTGATCTTGTTCTTAATGTGCCTCATAGTTGTACATATAACTGCGGCGTTCATATCCATCTACGGATCATTTATCATGGCAAGCGATCATTGAGATATCCCTTATTCAATATGCAGATTTTTACAACCAAAAGAACTAAATTTTTGAAACACTTTTTCGCTGGTCCGAGTAAGTTCAATGCTTAAATAGCCTTTAAATTAATTATTTTTTAAGAATCATGTGCCTCAACCTGTTTAATGGCGTGGCTGAGTTAAAGCAAAAGAAGGTGTTTCAAAAAGGTTTGATAAAAAAATGTCTATCGAAGACGATATTCCTTTGCTTGATATCAAGGAAGACACTGGAGACAAGCCTACTCACAAACACTGGACAGGATTCAAGCACAAGCACAGATGCGATAGCGAAGAAGACCTTTGTTGCAAACCACCAGCTCCAGCGCCAAAAGAACCAAACGTAGAAGGTAATTTTCGATTTATTTCAGAACTAGATTTTTGGCAAGCAGCGCAGAGAGGCGCTTTGGCACGAGTTGCTAGTAATTTTTATTAATCTTAGCGTTATTGGAGGAAGGCAAAGTCTTGGTTTCAGACAGGGATTCTGGAAATGTAACTGCTTTGCATTGGGCTGCAATCAACAATCATGTCAACGTCGCAAAATATTTATTGGATAGAGGTGCTGAACTGGATGCTTTGGGTGGTGACTTGATTGCTACTCCGTTCCATTGGGCAGCTCGCTCTGGTCACGTCCAAATGGTTACTCTGCTGTATTCAAAGGGAGCAAATTTGTACATTAAAGATTCGCAAGGATATAACGCTCTTCACTTGGCTGTTCACGCTGGGCACGCTATGATGATTGTGTATTTGCTATCTATTGGGATGGATGTAGACTCGAGAGATTCAATGATGCGAACTCCTCTGATGTGGTCTGCCTACCAAGGAAACTCTTTGGAAGGGATGGATGAAATACTTCGAAATAACGCCTCGATTGACTTGGTAGATGTAACTGGATACACTGCTCTGCATTGGGCTGTAATTTCCCAACACTATGAATTTGTTAGAAAGCTGTTGGAAGAAGGTGCCTCACACACTATCCGCGACCCAGCGGGGAAATTGCCTGGTGATTGGGCTAAAGAAAGAGGAACTTTAGAATACTATGAAAAAATTCTCAATGAAACTAAAAAAACCACCAATGCCGGACTTTCTGAGGTAAAACTCAACTAACCATAGACAACCATCAACAGATTGTTATACATAATTCCATACATTTTGATACCACTCACAATAGTAATCTTTACTAAAATGTCACTGTTATTTTCGCTGCCGCTCGTTGCGCTTATTATCTACGGAGTTCAAAAGAACCTTGTGATTCAGACTTTGTTGGGAGGTGACTCGAGCAAACTATCAAATACGCCATTTATCAGCGCTATTGCACAGTCTACTCTTTTCTTTGTCTTTATTTCTTGGTATAGAATGGTCAAATGTAATCAATCCTTAATGTAGACACTGGGTTTTTGTACGGGTATCATGTGGTATTCTTATTCTCGTTCTTTGTTTGTGTATTCAGTTTCTACAAAGGTATTACATTGGATCCTGGGTTTATCAGACAATCAAGCACCATTGAAGAAAAAAATCAAATTGTCCATTCTTTAGCCAGCATCGGTAAACTCAATTCTAGAGAATACTGCGTCACTTGTAGAGTACTATAGATCTAATGTAGATTCGCAAACCTTTGAGAAGCAAGCACTGTAGAATATGCAACCGCTGCGTTGCTAAATTTGACCATCATTGCCCTTGGACCCACAATTGCATTGGCGTTAGAAATCATCGTTACTTTATGCTGTTTAGTATAGCTCTTGTTACTGGAACTTGGTCATTCTGCTATTTAGCATACTATTACATTGCAGAATTACTGATTGATGGCCCTACTCCAGTTGCACAGATTGGGGAATGCTTATTCCCAGCCCCAGTGTGTACAGTGTTGGGATCTGACACCTGGATCATTGCAATTGCTTCATGGGCGTTCTTTCAAAGTCTATGGGTGTCTTTCTTGGTATGCACGCAATCATGGCAAATCTTTGTCAACTACACCACCAATGAAGCCGTGAATCACCAGAGATTCGATTATTTGGTGCATCCTGATGATCTTCACGCACCAGCCTATAGAAAAAGAACAGTTAACCCGTTCGATATTGGCCCAATTGGCAACTGCCTTGATTTTTGGAGCAACGGTGCTGGGTCTCTTAAAGATATTTCTTGGTTTACTATTTATGAAACCCCAAGCTATTTACAGAACCAAGCAATGAAAAGAAAGGGATATACTAGAGTGGAGGTCCATCATGAAAAGATGGATGATTTGGTTTAATATAGAGTTTTGAAAAAGTCCGAAATGGCATTTCGTTTTTCGTCCAGAAATTTTTTCTTTTTGAAAATAATCTATATGTCTAGTGAACGAACAACTGAATTTTTTGCTAGTGAAGGTAAGATCTTTCTCACTAGAAATTATTCCCTTTGAATCAGAGATTCAGAATCCGATACAAGTAGAAAATCCTATACGGGTAGCTAATATTAATATCAGGAATTGATGAAGCAAAGGTGGATTCAAAAGTCCGAATATACCCCAGAGCTGGAAGTAGAAGTTGAGCTGTCAGAGAAGATTTCGACTCTTCGAAAGGAACTGGAAAGTGTCGCAACGATCAGGAAAGATCGTGTGTTTGATAGTGAACCAACAGAAGAAGAACTTGTTATTATCAACAAGAGAGTCAAACTTCAGCAGCTATTGGTAAATATTACTGATATAGTTTGAACAATATACAAAGAGAGATAAAATGAGGAAAATCTCTAGTATCAAACAATGTCTTGACCATTTGACGAACGAGGAAATACAGCAAGCTTTTGAACTGGATGGAGAAGACGAAGAGAATATTATTTGTAAATTCACACAACCGGATTACTTGAAGCAAATCAGGAAAGCGATTGCCAAGAAACACAAAAAATCTGGCATCACTGCTATGACCCCTGAGCAGCTTCAAGCATACAACTACCTCTTGGAAAAGAGACGCAAGTCTGCACCTAAACAAACTTTAGCCGATAACAAGCAGTAAGTCTTTGTAACTGTAGAAAAGTGCTTCGCCACTCAAAACTCAAATTAGATGAAGCTTTGGAACAGTTAAACAAGAATGATGACCCTTCAAAGATCTATGAGGGTTGGAGTGAAGCGAGAATCAAAGCTTATCAACAAATTCATACCAAACCAAATACCTACTATTATAGATTTAATGCACCAGGGGAAAAGCAAGGATCTGGAGCCTGGAGCAAAGAAGAAAAAGAACTGTTCTTTAAAAGACTAAAGGATGTTGGAGCCGACGGTCAATGGGGAATCTTTTCGATTGCTATTCCTGGTCGAGTAGGCTATCAAGTAAGTCGGCAATAACCTTAGTGTTCCAACTTTTACCGCCATCTGCTGAAAACGGGAGAAGTAGTTGACGAAAACTATTCAATAGATGAGAATGGAGAGCTGCACTATTTGTTTGGTAAAAAGGATGGCAAAGAAGGCTCTGTTCGTGTACACACAAAGAAAAATAAGAATTATATAGAAGAGAATCCACCTGTACCTAAACCACCAAAAGTCAAAAAGGAGCCTAAAATCAAGGAGCCAAAAAAACCCAAAGAACCCAAACAATCGAAACGTAAACGCAAACAAAACGATGAAAGCGATTGGGAACACTTTGACGAAGATGGTTCAAGTAGCTATAACACTTGGTCAACTTCCCGTACCAGAGCAAAAGTTGAAGAAAATGACATTTTAAATCCACTCCCAGGTATGATTGATCCAATTACCCTCCAACCTATAATTAAACCTGCTATTTCGCCATACGGGCATGTTATGGGGTACGATACTTGGTTGCGTTGTTTAAGTTCAAAGGAACAGAAGAATATCTGTCCAATGACTAAAAATCCATTAACAAAACGCGAATTGGTAATATTGACCTTTGAAAATATTGACGAATACCGGTAATTTGATGTTAATTTAGCGATAAAATAGTTAATGCGTAACCCTTTATCCAAATTTAATAAAACTAATTTTACTTTAGAGCCTTTCAATTGTTTAATTACTTTTCCATCAAAAAGGAGAGGAATGCATCCGTTCAATAGTTATACTTTTACATCAAAAAGGAGATGAATGCATCCGTTCAATAGTTATACCTTTCCATCAAAAAGGAGATGAATGCATCCGTTCAATAGTTATACCTTTCCATCAAAAAGGAGATGAATGCATCCAACTCAACAACAGCTATGCTGCTCTGCAAATTGCACTGAATAAGCCGTTATCACCCCGTTTCAACCTTGCGGTATCGTTTCTGGTAAGTGATCAGGGATTGCTCCCATGCCTCTTTGGAGGAAATCAACTTTTGTTGGAGCCTGTCCCAGGTGGAAGAGAATGAATCTCGCATGTTTGCCTGGAATTGCAGACTTTCACCTCAGAAACGAATGTGATTTTTGTCCTCAATCAAACTCGAAAAAAAATTCTAAATTGTAAGCTAGTTTGTGTAACCTGAAAACCAAATATTGAAAACTGATGTTTGAATGACCCATTTATTAAGCAGGAAGTTCGAAATATGGAACAACTAAATCGCCCCATCTACCTTCTTTTGCCATGAATCCGCTGTCACCTTCGGGCATGGCGCTCGTAATGGATCTTCGATGTTCTTCCTTTTGAGTTGTAATATGTTGAAGAATATTCGAAAAATGCACTGCAGCGGCATCCAACAGTTTCTTTGAAGTGTTCCTAGAAGGTGGAGGAGGAGCGCCCAATGGTCCACCAAGCGAGGATGGGAAGGGGGATGATCGTACAGGATTCGCAAGGTTATTTTGAATCAACTCGATGAGTGAATTTATATACGAAGGGGTTATCTAGGTAAGCTTGCAATTACCATGTCAGTTTGCCTTTCATAGAACCACAAATATCGTTCCAGAATCTCTACAAATAATCCAACGCTAATGGCTGGATCCATCACAGAATCTGCAATTTTTAGAGCTTTTTGAAGACATTCTAAAACCCTCTTACCGTTGCGATAAGCAGGCTTTTCTTCGTGCCTCTTTGGGGAATCGTTTGCCCAGAATAAAGGAGACACTAGTGCTATTCCCCTGCTTTGGTCTGCGCGCTTCAAAAGCCTCGAACAATGTACAGCACACTTTGTAATAAGCGTTTCATAATTTTCAAAACCAAATACTGTTGTCTTTTGCAAAGTAGCAATTATTTGACTGATTGCTTTGAATTGTGCTCTGGATTCAGATATAGACTCTTCATATACGGTAAATGCCTAGATCAAATTGGTTTTACTTCAACAAGGAATTCATAAGACATTTCTTCCTGTTCAGTGAGATCAGCCACCTGAGCACCTAAAAGATACAATTTTAGTGAAATCTCTGGGGGCGAAGACAAACCTTTCGCAATCTTTCCCGAGGGCTGGTAATGCTGCACTTCTTCATGGAAAAGAGGAGACTCGCTCTCTTCTTCTGAATAATATTCTCGAGCGCGAGCTAATATGCCAATTGTGCTGTGGATACCCTTCAGTATTTCATCCAAATGTGTCTTGTCTTCACTTTTAGTATATGATTTTGCAAGAAGTAGCATTGAATTGACAACAGGAGCTATGGTGAATCTCACACGAATATCACCACTTTCCTTAAAGTGGTTTCGTGCCGCCATCAATAGCTATGTTAATTTTAAAATTTACATTAAATTGATCTTTTGGTACTACAGTCTCTGCTTTAATAAGGTGGACCAATTTTGCCACCAGTTGCTGTTCTTCCACCACATCTTCCCAATCGACAGCCGTATCAAACTCATCCTTATGATCGTTTTCTTGCGCTTGATGTGAACTTTTCGATCCAAATAGATTTCCATCGATCTGGTCTCTGACGGTGATGCTGGCAATTTCTCCAAGGAAAAAGTTTACGCCGTTTTCAGTGGATATTGTAAAGTCGTTCTCAACATTTGCTTTCAATGCTGCCTTTAAGAATTCATGGGCGATTTTGCGCCTAATTCCAAATGGTAGTTGATAGAGTAAGTCAGTATAATGCCCCCCAAGATATGAAGTATTATTTGGAATCAAAATTCCAGCTGGTGACGATCTTCCTGATGGGAATTGTAAAAGTGTCAATAGATTTGCTCCATAAGTATTTACCGGCCCTTGCAACAGTTGAACTAATAGTGCCTTGGTGTTTCCTAATTTCAGGACATCGCTAAATTAGCAATAAATTACGGGTTTTCTTGCTGTGCCAGAATTACTTTTTCCCTTGCCATACCGAAAACTCTATCCATATACTCTAATCGCTCAGGATAACAATTGAGTGCCAAGCTATTCAGACTGACCAATAAGGCAATAACATCTTCAATAGTGAATTCTGGTCTGGCAAGTATCAAATCGTTGATTTGCACCCAAAAGACATCAAATAATTTTACATCATCGGGTATTCCACTGTGCGGTTTATCATCTTGTTCGCCTTCCGGTCTGGATGCATTGTATTCCTCTCTTGCTCTAGCAGCAAAATTTGAAAATCGATCAATAAGTGAAATAACGATTTGCTTTACGTTGACTGATGGTTGTAATCTTGCGGTTGCCTGTAAATATTGATCCAAGCATCTTATATGAAATTCATCTGGGAAAGCCTAATTTAATTAAAAGCTACTTGAATAATAACATCAAGTAAATACTCTTGCGCAATAATATCTCGGCAGCTGACAATTTCATCCAACAAACCCGGAAGAATGGTTTGCTGGTACATTTCAATAGTTGTCTCGTCCAACTGACTAAGACGAACAAGATTTGATCCTACTAGTAATCTTAGTTCTCTTCGTTCCTGCTCCCTTCTTTCACGGTCTCGACTGTGTCCTTGAAATTGCAATCGGACCCATAACTTGTTCATTTCAATAAAATTTTGCAAAATAAAGTTGATTGAATCAGATATTGTTCCCGAAGAACTAAAGTTACTCATAATTACCCTTTGCTGCAGTCTGGCAGAAAATCCCTGGTTTGCCCTGAAAGATAATATCGTAAAAACAATCCTCTGGTGGGGTGTTGTACTCCACGGGACATTTCCAACATATCGTTCATTATTTCCTTTACTGTAGGGATTTTCTTTGTTTTGGAGGATCTACCAGTAACAATCTCTTCAGGCGATTGCACAGCTATGGCATCTGGTCCAGAAATTTCAGTTACATTATTTGGAACGACTTGATTCTCCTCGTTTTCGTAAATTTCCTTGGACACTTTCATGTAGACAGAACCGACTGTAAGCATGAGATATAGTCTCGGAACAATATTTGTAGCGTATTGAACTAGCTCATAGAGATCAGACAAGTGATGCGATCCTGATTTATGAGCTTGGTACAAGTAATTTGTCAAATAACGCAACTCGTCAAATAGCGCCATATCTAATATCAACTACAAAATACATAGCTCATAATAATACTTTGGAAGAAGCGATGAAGTTTTTAATTCCGCAAGCATTGTGGAAGCGTGCTTAAGAGCATCATACAGCTGATCCGATTCGATGCATTTCTTCATATGGAATCCTTGCAGCTTCACAACTGCGAGAGCATCCTCCAGCAACTTTGGCTGTTGAGTCAATACTGGAGTTCCGGTTCCTGAATTAGCAGAATTTAGGGTGTATGTTGACATTCCTGATTCCCGATTCAAACAAGATTTCAAATAAACTAAAAAAGTATGGCGTTTATTGATGTGACCAGAATAAATATAAACGGGTCATTTAGGCCTAGGGATGAACTGTGAGCTAACTGTGGTGTGGAGCCAACAACTTGGTTCTGAGACTGGCCACTTGAGCTTCCTTGGGACTTCCCACTGTACGGCTCGCTATCTCCCTTGCATTTGGCAACCGACATAATCTTTTTACCAGTGTTTCTTATAGTTTTGATTCGGATGTTTGTAGCAAAGTTGGCGGTAGCATTTACCAGGTCATGGCCCAAGTCAACAATACCAGAGGGTCTGTTTGCTTCGAAAGTAGCTACCTGCTTTATAAAACTGGCTTCTGTTATAGCATTCGGGTTATTAAACAAGTGAAAGTCGCCAGTGTCCATCGCCCACAAGACATTCTTTAAACCCATTGCACTGATGATAGATCTCACTCGATCGTCAATATCTCCATATGGAGTTCTAATGTACAATGGCTTAACTCCTATAATGTCATGAATAATGTTGATGGTGTATTGTATTTCTGCGACGATATTAGCAGTTGCGACAGTTGTTAACGCTGGATGACTCCAGGTGTGGATAGCTATGTGATGGCCTTCATTGTAAGCGCGAAGAACTGTATCAGGATATCTTGCTGCTTGAGAGCCAACCACAAAGAAAGTCGCAGTCAATTCGTTAGCTTTAAGATAGTCCAACAAGATAGGTGTTGAAGGGGAAGGTCCTACAGTAAATATATCATGTACCGTCATCAAATGTCAACCCCCAAGAGACAGAATCTTCACAAAGCTGAATGTCTGTTGGCCTGGTACAGTTGCACACAAATGGACAATTCGGAGAACTCATACTAACGCATGCAGGAGGGTTATAGCTATTACTGTATACAGCATTTGGACTGTCCAGAATCTAGTATTATGCGGTGCTTACCTTGGAAAAGTCGTATTGGGCCATCATAGATGCATTCGCAGGAGCTAGCTTGTAAAGTGGCGGACAACTTTGGAAATTATAGGCAAATGCAGGTGCAATCAAAGAGCCAAATAGGAACATCAAAATCTATTTGCCCTTTATATATCAAAAATTTTTTGTGGGGTCTGGAATGGGAAAGCACACCATAATGAAAAAGATATCCCACAGCAATTCCGGGATTGGAACAAGACCGCAAGCAAATTGTTGCAAATCCGGTAGATACGCCAGCTTACCAGAGCTTTATACCTAGATTTTAGAATTGTTTTAACGAAAACGTTTTCACGCTTAAAAATTCGGTTGGCTCATTCTATTTTTGGAAATCAAATCAAATTAATCATCAGTAAAACGTTTTTTGCCACAAGCAATAATGTTGGATGTTTGATAGCCTTGAAATCTTTTTTGATTTACAGAGAGAATTCCAATTTCGTCTGTGCAAATTATCATTGGTTACCAGAGGTATTGCACGATATGGCACCAATTTCAATAAAAACTACCTAAATGGAGGTGTGATGGAGATGAAATCCAACCTCTAAAACGTTTTCCCATTATAAATTTAGTTGGTACAAGGAGTGTGCGGTATCAAATCTGACTCAAAACCAAGTTGGGCAGCTGGTATTAAACTTTGTCTTACTTGGTATCGTTCCCATTTCCTTTGGTTACGTTACACTCCTCAGAATGAATGCGCTTACCGTTAGATTCAATACGTTGCAAAGCTGATATGGCTCAACTTTATGACTAGAGTCTTTTGGAAGGCTTATTTTTAATCAGATTACAGGTGAGATTCTCTTTTATCAGCTTTATATTAAATCAACTTCTATTTTTACTATCAATTCAGCAAGGCGAATACGCTTTGCAGCTTTGATTGAACGGCATTCCTTTCAGCTACAGGGAGGTCGTGTAGCCCAAATGACATTAGCCCACTCTTTGATATTACATAGCCTGTCCAAGAAAGCACAGGAATATCAATATCAATAGAATAGGATATAATAACTGGCTTTGATTGTTCCGCCAGAATGGTGTTGTTGATGACATATAGAGTAGGGTCGTCGTGAGTCCCATGCTGGGCATATTTATAAGTTAATAATATTGGCTAAATTAATAACGCTTACCATTGTGAATTTGGTAGCAGCTTTCCCAGGGTAGTTTGTGTCTGTTAATAGCCCATCCCCATAAGAGTTGTTGCAAGGTTTCAAATCAAAATACAGCAAATCCAACTAAAATTAATCTCATTTACTCTTGTTTTAATCTTTGACACGAATACGCTGTAGTAATTTTCAG
Organism: Boothiomyces macroporosus; assembly: GCA_027604185.1. Classification (NCBI taxonomy): domain Eukaryota; kingdom Fungi; phylum Chytridiomycota; class Chytridiomycetes; order Rhizophydiales; family Terramycetaceae; genus Boothiomyces; species Boothiomyces macroporosus. The sequence continues at coordinate 167,643 of JADGKB010000003.1, forward strand.
AGTGAACTGTGTAATCAATAGCTACTTGCAGTGTAATTGAATCTAATCCTGATGGTGTGAAATTGACATGCAGTGCGTTGCTAGGATGAAGGACATACGGAGCGTCAATATCAACTTGGGGAGTTTTTGGATACAGTATTACTCCAGTTATGATTAATGACAGTAGAAATAGAAAAATTGTCAAGAGTACTGAACGAACACAGCTCTGTTTCGATTCAAAAATACAGCAATACCGCTTGTAATTCATTTTGATTGAATCTTGACGTTCCAAATTTTCATATGTGGAGTCGTCAAAGTAGATAAGTCCATTATACGATGATACTCTGGTGTCTTTGATCTTCTTTATTGGTGAAATTTCATCTTCATCAATATATTCAAGCGTTTGAGAAGAGTCTGATATGAATGGAGCTTCAATTGCGAAACGTTCATTAGTCCTTTCGTTCATGTTTACAACAAATTTTGACACGCGTTTTTATTTATCCCAAGTAAGAAACGAGCTGTGATATTTCAGGACAATCAACCACTTTATCAAAAGAGAATGTAGGATAGTACTTTATCCATGCGAATGCACCTATATCGAATAAGAGGGTGATTGTTGCATTCAACTTTTTGCTACCAGATAACCCACACTGATTGATAAAGGTAGCAAATGATGCGCTAGTGAGCAGAGAGTCTTGGCTATTTGAAATCATTGTCATATACAATGGTACAGGGATAACAGTTGATGTCCGTGGAGGAAAATCAAGATGGGTTAAGGTGCTGTTTGCCCACAAGTTTTGAATAACATTGCCATTGCTGTCTTTGAGAATTGTCTACATTAAAAACAATTACGGTGACATTTACTTTTCTGAACCCTATATCGATATAGCTTGGGGAGTAAATTGTGATGTTGATGGCGAATTCGTAAGACACTTGCTTTATAGGATTAGTCAAAAGCATCGTCGTACTATAATCAGCAGCGGGGTTGCCATTGATCAGTAATCCTTGAGCATTTTGGGGGGTGTAGACATTCCCCACGGTGACAGAAGGTGCACTTGGCATGACAAAATAGATTCCCAGCCCAAGCAAAAGGATAATTGCCAAACACAACAGCTTGCATTTGCAAGTGCCGCAAAAGCGTCTTCTTTTATTTCGTTGATCTTCGTTGTCAAAACGCTTTGACATCTTTGTTTACACTGCTACTTGTAAATATTTGACAAGAATTTATTAGCCTTCCCAAAAGGTTGGAAGTTGGTTTCCAGGCACAAAGATGCGCTCTACATTATCCTCAGTGATGATAGCCAAACGAATAGTACCGCCTGAAGAGCCGTCTCTGGACATTGCCAACGAAATAGCTAAGAGTAAATAATCACTTACAGTTCTTTACAAAGTCAATTGCCTCTTCTCTAGTCATATTTTCTCTGTAGTGCGCATCACAGTATCCGTAAATAAATGTTGAGCCAGATCCGCCAATAGCAAATGGCCTCTTGTGCAATGATCCTCCTAATGGGATAGAATATACAGAAGGTCCATTAACAGGCTATTTTAATAGTAAATTACATCCCATCCTCCAATGATAATTCCAGCCATGAGTGCGTTTTTATTCTCATAGCATAATTTTTGGAAAAGAGTCGCTGCTACATGAACTGTTGGTACTGTCTCTTCTTGTACACTACCATGAGACTTAAATATACCCAAATAGTTGTAAGTAGTAATGAACGATATCTGCGATAGCTTGAGTATCAGCAGCTGATCCAGAACGACAACAGAAAATTTTATCATGAATTTGCGTGAGCTTGTCAGTAACTCTGTTTGCTTTGGTTAAATTCGGTCGATACCAATATAGGATCCAGTGGTGGTTCTCGAATCAGCCCCAACAACAACACCACCAGCATATTGCACGGCCATAATTGTTGTCTATGTAAATTTCCAACTTACTCCTAAATTAACTTCGCCTGGTTTAAGTTTTGGCTCTTGCATATTTGGATTGACAAGGGTTGAGAAAATTTGAATTTTACTTTCAGATTTTTGTCAAGCCACAAATGCAAACAGTAACGCTGATGGGACAGCAGCTTGAAAACTGGAGTGAAATATTTCCGCAAATTCACACCGCAAGTTACCAGTACATCAAATCGCTCAATCTCCACTCTAATTTATTAAAGGTTTTAGATCCGTCGCTTTGCTTATTACCCAACTTGACCATCTTGGACATGTCCAGCAACCAAGTAAATATTGTTAATCCAAGATAGAGTCATTCGTGGGGATTAACCTCCCATCACTAAAGAGCATAAACTTGTCCAACAACAAGGTATCTTTATTTTAATACGAGATTAAACAAATTGGCGGATTGGAAAATTTCAAGAAGCTGGAATTCCTGAAACTATCGTTCAACTCTATCGAAAATCTGGAGTGTTTCAAAGCATTGCACGGGAGTCAGTACCCTCTTAAATACTTGGATTTGAGGGGAAACGATATCAGTGATGTGAAACAAATAGCAATGCTAAATGGATGTCTTCAACTACGAGAATTATTACTTGCTACCCAGCCAGGCTACAAAACGAATCCGGTTTGCAAGACTGCTGTTAATATATTTAGCATTCTCCCACAACTTACAATATTGGACGAACGAAACAGTTCTGGGGATTTAGAAACCACTTTATATGAAGACCCAACAGTAACAATGTTTGATTCGCTCCTGGAAAGCGATATAGGGACTCCACCAAGACGCAAGGATCTAGTGACAGATACGCCTTTTGAAAACATGATACCGTTTGAACATGAAGAGTTTGACACTATAAGACAGTATGCAAGGACACCAGTTGAACACAAACACCAAAAGTTACCTACGAATAGACTTTCCCCAAGACCAATAATTATTGAAAACAATAACGGTGAGATACTCGCAAAAATGCTCCAACTCCAAGAACAAATACAAAATATCACCCAGAAAAGTGCCAATAATGAATCTGAAAAGATTTCACTGCTGGAACGCCAAATACAGCAGCTGGCTGTTACGATTTCAAAGGAAAGGGAAAAGACTGTTAAAATAGCCACCCCAAAGATAGAACGAGTGATTCAAACTGAAACCGTCGAAGACCAAAAAACTGTCGAGCGATTTCAGCAATTGGAAAAGCAAATCAATAGTCTATTTGATTTTGTGAAGGAAGGAGAGAAAAGACAAGAAGAAAAGGAAAAGACTATGAAAAAAAGGATTCTAAAAGAATTACCAGTCAATGTAGAAATTTCTCCAGCTACTTCGGAGGAATTCATTCAAATTCCAACCAAGCTGCCAAAAAGAAAGACAAAAAATCAGTCTTTAGTCTGGCTGGAGGATGATTCTGAGGAAATAATTGACCTTTCAAGACAAACTCCTCCAAAGAAATTTGTCAAAGTCAGTCAAAATCAACTCAATCCAAACCCAAAAGTATCAAACAGTGTTGCTAATCTAAAGCTGATTGCAGTTCTAGAAGCTGAGCAAAGGCGATTAAAGGAAAATGAACAGCGATATGCTGAAAAGATCAAGGAATTAAATTCAGAATTAAACTCACTAAAAAGCTCCACAACAGAGTTCAATACTATTAAAACTGAATATACCGACTTGGTACTTGAGTCTAATATTAGAAAGCCAAGTATGAGGCAGTAAAATCAAGCCTCTCTGAATACAGGAAAATATCCTTGGAAAAGCAGAAGGAATTGGAGGACTCAATAGCTCAAAGTAAGAACTTGACGCTCCAAAATGAAGATTATCAGTGCCATGTTGATAAGCTTGATGCTAAAATCAAAGAATTGTCAAACAATTGCAGCCTGTTTCAGAAGCAAATCGCTGAATTGCAAAACGAATTTTCGAAAACAGAAAAATCAAACAAAATCCTTGAAGCGGAAAAGGAGAAACTCTACACGCATTGCAAAACTGTTGAAAACGAAAATTCTAAACTATCGGTCCGGCTAATCAAAGAACGAGAATCGTTTAAAGTTAAGTGTGCAGAGCTGAAAAGCGAAAAGCAACAAATCTTAGAAAACGTTGAAAAAGGAAATAGAGAAATTGCATATTTAAAGAGTTTGCTCTCCCAGAAAGAAGAGAGTTTCCGAAATAACGTTGAGAGCTTGATAACGTACCATACTACTAACTTAGCTCGCATAAAAATGAAATGGAAGCTGCTGTAGCTAAGGCTACAAAAATCGAAACTGAAAAACAATCGTACTTGACAGACTCTCTAAAGAAGCAATTATCACAGACCCAGGAGGCATACAAGGCACTGGAACTTGAATTCTTATCAAACATAAAAAGTGATTTCAAATTAATAATTAGAGGAACGGAAGGCTCGGGCAGCAGCAGAGGAAAAACTAAAAGAATCTCTTCAAGAAAAAGAAGAGTCGTTAAAGGTAAATGTTTCTCAACATAACAGAATGTTGTAAACCTGGAGAAAAAGACAAAAGAGCAAACGGATACTATCGCCGAGTTGGTGAAGATGGTAAAAGAACTCAAAGCCAATTTTGATTTTTTGCAAGAGAAGGAGAGGAACTCTACCCAATTATATCATGCAAGCATCCAAAGGTTTGATGAAAATGCTTCGAAATTACAACTGCTAAACAACGAGAAGGTTAACATTGAACAAAAACTTCAATCCGCAGAACAATCGAACAAAAGCCTGCTGGAAAACAACACAAAGCTACAATCTGAGCTCGACTCTCTTTTGAAGAAACTTTCTTCAATGGTACACCTCGCTTAATGTTAGGAATCATCCAAAGAGCACCAATTGAATGAAAAAGAAAAGCAAATTGAAATACTAAACAAAGAACTACGTGATATGCAGAGCAAATATGCTAATTACGATGATGTTTTAAAAATTAAGGAATCAATGTTGCAGGATCAAAATGACACAATCAAAACATTGAAAACTAATTTGGAAAACAAGACAAGAGAGTATCAAAATGTCAAGAAAGAGTTGGAGCTAAGTAGCGAATACCTTCAGGAATACGAACAGAAAGAAAAGTCAGAGTATCAAGAACTAGAAGATCAGGTGCGTGAATATAGAGAAAATCAAGAAAGCTATCGTGCAATGGCTCAAGATTATAAATTAGAGAGAGATGAACTGCGGCAGGAAGTAATAAGTTTGACTGAAAAGTTAAATCAACGAAATGCAAGCATAGAAATGATTGAAAAGGAAGTTGAAAAAGTCAAAAAGAACTTTGACCAAAAACAACAGGCATTAATAGATAAACAACAGTCGGAAGTGCAAGAATTGGAACAGAAATACTCTGCTGAAATGGCCGAATTATCTTATTACAAGAGCGAGAAGGAATCTATTCTACACCAACTTAGACAAACCCAATCGCTGTTGCATAAATGTACGTTGCAGAAAGACAATATTGAAAAGGAGCTTCGCTTTGTGCTGATGGAGATGGACAAGCAAAAGAAAGCCTCTGACGCAAAGATGGCGAAATTGCTCGCGACAGTCAAGGAGATGGTTTAGCATTCAATAAACTATTCAAATATACTCTGTATACATCCAGGTGCGGTTACCAGATTTTTCTCCAAAATCACCAGACCACCTAAAATTTTTTATGAAACTAAATTATATAATTAAAAGATTTCTATCGAATGCACAAAAAGCGAGAGAGAAAATCGCAGAAATAGATTCAAAATCTGCATTACCACTTACCGACTTGTTCAACAGACAGCACACCTACCTTCGAATTTCTCTGACTGAAAAATGCAACCTCCGATGCACTTACTGCATGCCTGAAGAGGGAGTTGATTTGACACCAAAAGAGAATTTACTTACCAGCCAAGAAATACTGGGACTGGGAAGAATTTTTGTGGAGAATGGCATCAACAAAATTAGGCTTACTGGGGGTGAACCAACTATTCGAAAAGATTTGATTGATATTGTTGGTAATTTACATTGACGTAGCCGGGCTTAATGATTTAAAAAGGATTGGGCTGAAAAAGATTGGAATTACAACGAATGGTATAGCACTGAAGAGGAAGCTCGTTCCTTTGAAAGAAGCAGGATTGGATCAGATAAATATTAGTTTGGATACACTTGACCCGCTCAAGTTTGAATTAATGACCAGGAGAAGAGGGCATGAGACTGTTTTAGGAGCTATGCGTTCAGCGGTTGATTTGAATTTTGACAGTGTAAAGTTGAATGTAGTCGTAATCAACAAAGTGAACCATTTGGAAATCATTGATTTTGTAAATATGACCAAGGATTTGCCGATATATATTCGGTTTATTGAATATATGCCTTTTGACGGCAATCGGTGGAATACTGAAAAGTTTATCTCTTACCAAGAAATGCTTCAATTGATCAGAGCAGTTCATCCAAATATCACAAAGGAATTGGACGATCCAAATGATACTAGCAAGGCATATAGAGTACCGGGGTTCAAGGGTAAATTTGGGTTTATAACTTCAATGTCAGACAATTTTTGCGGGACCTGTAATCGACTCAGGGTATTGGCTGACGGAAACATGAAAGTATGCCTTTTTGGGAATGCGGAGGTTAATTTAAAGCAATTGATGAGAGACGGAATTACTTCCACTGAATTGGTGGACGTGATATCAAGCGCAGGTAAAAAACATTCTGACCTAGTGAAACGAAAAAAGAAGCAGCACGCAGGAATGATTGAGCTCTCAAAAATGCCTAATCGTCCAATGATCTTGATTGGGGGCTAATCAATAAACTTATCCATAACGGTTTTGTTTGATTTTCGCAGGATTTGTGGCTTGTCGTTTCACAACTTGAAGAACCAGCCACACGTAGCTTTAAAAAGTTTGAAAAAAGTGAAACCAGAAAATGTTATCAGGTACGAAACCAGTTAGTAACATGTTTGACGTTACAGAGGAGCTTGAAGACATTGGCGGCCCAGCGATCATGCTCACCAGGCCAACTGTAAAGAAAAACGATAGAGTTATTCCTGCACAGACGGTTCCTTTCTTTGAAAACGACTTGAACAACATCAACGTCGGCAACCATCAATCTCCTTTAGAGCAATTCCTAGATCATCACTCTCCAAGATCGCCTGCCTTAGACTTTACTCAGAACGCTATTCTAAATACTAGAAGAGTTTCACAAGACGTTTTGGAATTGCAAGTTGGGATAAATACAGCCAACGCTGCGCAGCAAACATCTCCATTTCAGAGCCCAAATCAATTTGTTGGACAAGACCCTGCTTTTCAACAAGGATCGCCATTCGCACAGCCTGTTACATCCCCTTTCCAACAGGTGAACCAATTTGCTGGTCAATCTCCATATCAATATACAAACAACTTTAATCAATATCAACAGCCATCTCCTTTTGCACAGACTATCCACCAATTCACTCAAAATTCTCCATTCCAACAGTTGAATCAATTCCATCAATCACCATTGCAACCTGGAGGCAACTTTGTTAACATGCAGACCGGGTATCAACAATCGCCTCTCTCTGTAGCTAACGAGACCTTTTCCAATGCGTCTCCATTCTACCAGTCCAGCCACTTTTCGCAACAGGGATCGCCATTTGTGACAAACATGAATACTTCCCTCACACCACAACTGAATTACTTGAACGTTTTAAATAGCAACACTAACCAGTATTCTCCACAATCAAATGGTAACCACTTTTCACAACAATCCTATGAAGAAACCTTTGATGATGGTCTATCAAATAACTTTGATTTCGTCGCAAATACTTTAGATATTGAAGCTATACCCACAGACACTAATTTGAAGGCCATTTTTGATCCATCTGCAGAGGCAGGATCGCCACAGTCTTTGACCGAAACTTTACACGCAAAAGAGCTAGTATTTGAAAAATTGGAAAGAAAGGATATCAATGGCGAAGAGCATTTCAAGTGCCCAAATTCATACTGTTATAAATGTAAGAAATGGATTAACAAAAGGGTATAAAAAGCAATTCCACCTCGAAAAGCACTTTGCTACTTGTAAACCAACCGAATCTACAAAGAAAAGTAAAGCAAACCATCTAAACCAAGCGTAATTGTTTGTTAACCGTAGAAATTCTAATTCAACCTGTGAGATATGTGGTCACAACTTTTCGCGGAGGGATGCCCTTATCCGCCATTTGAAAGGCAAAAAGAATGCTTGTATAATACAAATGGAAATTAACAAAAAGCTGAAAGAGCAAAAGGGTATATAAATCCGCGATTAGTCCACGATAATATAATATACATTCTATTTATACAATCAGAATTTTTTATCAACCTGTCAACGTCAAATTAAACGATTTGAGTGAGAATCATTTTAAACTGCCAACCTTCAATGATAATCTATCGATATGCTGGTGGTAGCTGTGGTGGAACAGACCACAAGTGCTCACACTTATAATGACGTATTTAGACAATCAAGTGATTTGAACCTCGGCTTCCTCCTTTACCTTTTAAATTTAAAATGTATTCCTACACCAATATAAAAGTAAATTCCTCTCGCGAATCAGTATTTTCAGAGTCTACAACCTCAACAACATCATCAGCAAGCATTCATTTAAAAAATCGAAAATCCATCCCATATCGCTCACCAAATCAAGTCGACCCTACTCCAGGTCTAGTTATAAAGTTGGGGATTGGCAATTTGGGTGGAGAAATCGTACGATTGGTGAATTATGAGCCTTTGCCTGTCAAAAAGAGGAATGTACAGGAACCGTTGTTGAAGTTGAAGAAGCCGGTTGCTAAAAGGAGAAAGTCGTCGTTGCCAATTAGTCCCGTTTCGCCTGTTGCTAAAGAACGGGTAAAACGTAAAATGGTTCAGAGAACGAATAGGCGTGTCAGAAACAGTTTGCCCAGCCCAGTGATGGACAAGGAAACTCTACCATTTGAATATAGTGAAGTTAGAGAGGAAGCTTAGGTAGCCCGAGCTAATTTAGGTTTAAATTATAAAATGTGGTTACTATAAATAAAATATATTAACATTCTTTGGTCTACTTTGAAAAAATGCTGATTGCGGCCTGCAGTTGCGACTGCGATGGACAAGGGATCGCCTTATCCCATGTGTAGGAAGGTTTGATGCCTAACCAAGATATAGCACTGATATCTACTCTGAATGTAAGAGAAGCGGGAATCGTTCCCGAATTTTGACCTATGCATCTCGCTTCCATCAATTGAATTGCTGGATCGGTCGCTGGATTGGATGAAACGGTGTATGTTACGCTACTTGGCTAGGATTAGATTGTTATTACCAAAACAAAAGTAGTGTTCGCTCTCGGAGGAAAAGCTAAATCATTTGCTGAACCACCGCCAACAAATCCGCTTATTTGGTTACCAGAGGTATCTTTCACTGCAATCTATCGTTAGCTATCGTTTACATCCACACTCAACTGATGGATTCCAATCTTGAAATAGCTAAAGGATTCCACAGAAATATTCACAGCCATATTGAATTGGAAGGTGTTTGTTGTTGATTTGGTAGCTTGAGCCAAAGGCACGCCATTCAACAACACCCCATCAGTACCTGCAGGTACATAAAAGTCTGTACTGCTGACATTTGGGGCTTGTGGGACAAACAAGTAAATGATAACTCCCAAAAGAGCCAGCAAAATAATTGCGATAGTGATAATACAAGTAGATCTTTTGGTAAAACAGCAACAGTAAGTTCTAGGGATAGGTTTCAGTTGTGCTTCTTCTACATCTTCTTTTAAAACTACGGTATCGGGGGAAAAGAAATCCACTGGTCGCATATTTCTTTCACTTGGACGTGCGCTGTTGATTTTATTCCCTGATGGAGAATATGGACCAGCGCTACCATAAATATTCCCAAAATCTTTACTTCTTCCATTCGTTGAATTTCGTGAATATCGCTGCGGAGTATCTGGGTTTGAATAATTTGGATGTGAAAATAGTTTCTCCCTTTCTGGTTCTTGAACTGGTTGTGGGGTTGAAAAATCGTTGTAGCTCAAATGCTTTTCTGAGGTGGCCATAGTTGGAGTATATGGCCGCTCAGTAAAACTCTGAGGGGCAGAATAATCGTTGTACAACTGTTCTTGGGAATAATCATAATATTGATTTTGATATGGATACTGCCCATCATAATTTTGGTAGCCATTTGGATACTGCGCATACTGCTGGCTGTACCCAGGATGGTTTGCAGCTTGAGCGTCTGTAATAAATGGCGAATTCACTGGATCATAAGATGCATCTCTAGGAAGATACTCTGGGTTTATCACACCACTTTCAACTGTTGGCTGTAGCCTCTCCATTGTTTTTTGGATCGATTTGTTGTCCTTTAAAAATTCAGATACAGACTGCTGTTTGGACATTTTTACAAGATTTTTTTCGATTGATTTTCAAGTGAAACGCCTCAGCTTTAGATACAAGCTCACTAAATTTGAGGCAAAGCCTTTAGCTTATTCATCAATTAATACTTGCAAGCCATGACACCAAAATGGTGAGAGTGAAATCGAAGGAAGTTGAAGATTTCATTTTCCGGAAACAGCCGGATATTCTCTCATTCAGTTTTGTATATGCGACTATGAGTCCTTATTTAATTTTAATTCTACTTTTTCCTACTTTTAAAACTTAACCGACAAACACTTTTTTGTCATATGGTTGTGGCGTTTTGCCTCACTTCTTGAGAGTGAATAGTCCAAAATCGTACTACTAGAAAGACAGAGCAAAGGCATATTAGAGGAATATAAGTAGATGTTTATTTTTCAGGATGAGATACTTCAATATGCTTATTCACATTAAACTTGCGCTTGTACACTAAATTAGAAACAGCCTTACACTTTTCACAATATGGACATTTTATGTATCGCAGATTGTCAATTGATATAATTTGAAATGGTTTTGCTTTGGCGTGGTCAGGCGGAGCTGCTGTGCTATTTGCAGGCAAGAGCGGACTTGTGGGTGGTATCGGCTTATGAATGTGATAGAGTTGAGACTGGTATTCCTGATCGCAGTATTCCAGTAGTTGAGCAAAGCTAGGGAGTATATTACTTGCAACTTTAGGCATGTCACACCAAGTACCTTTTGGAAAGAAAAAATTTCGCCTCATTTTCTGTAGGACACTTTCCTATTCGAGATGGCAATAAAAATGACTCAACTCAAATAAAGTGGAAAACGAGAGCTAAGGTTTAATAAACAGAAGGCGGATAGCAGCGGCCGCTGAATCCGCTTTCCCGCCAAATATAAAAACTATCTTTTGGTTTGAATTTGAAACACAAAAATTTCACATTCCAAGGTATATTACAGCACGGCGGGCTTAATTTTTCCACCCGTTTTAAGAGTTGGGTTAACACCCATCCATGATAATGGGCTAAACTGGCCTAAAACAGTAACATTAAACTGCCCATTCAAATCCTGTTTGGTTATGTTAAAAGGGACCATGATGACAGTGGTATGTCTGGGTTGAGTGTCGATATTTTCAATAATTGAAGAAGGCAGATAACCAGATGCTAACTGAACCTAAAATTAGGGATAATTACAGTGACATTCAAACTTGTAAATCGGTAATTAATGTATGCAGGAGAGTACACTGAAATATTAACAAATGCTGGTATAATATCTGGCGGGTAATTTGGCAAATTCAAAGTGTAAAATAAATCAGATACATCGAGCTTGGGTAATTGAGGAAGGAGAAAGTATAAAACAATGCCAAGCACAATCAAACATCCAACTACAACAGCGCTAACAAGCAGGGTATTATGGTACCAACGTATTCTATTTTTTTGTTTTGCTACATTACCAGAAATACTATGGTAGTCATCAGATACGAGTAGGACCGGCGATAGTGATATAATTTCAATTTGTTCATCCGCAGGTTCATTCGATATTGCGACAGTATCAATTGACGAACGATCAGTAAGATCCGGAGCAGATTTATGCAAAGTTGGCTTTCTTTGTAGCGTATCGGCCCTGTACTCTTGTGGTTTAGGAACCATTATCGAGTTGGATTTTCCAATTTCAACACCAGAGCTTTCGTCATTGATGGAAACCAAAGATTCGTTTTCGCATGATTTGAATGATTCGTTTAAACTGACTGTATCCTTTTCATTATCTTTGAATTCCTTGTTTTGTTCCATGGAAAAAATAATGGCTGTGGAACAAAAGATCAATTTCTGGGGACCTTTCAAAGGGGATGATGGAATTAAATTACAGTGAAATTAAGCATAGAAAACAACTGCGGAATGAAATTGACATAACCGAAAGAGTTAAAATTATTTTAATTAATACGAATATTAGCAAGAAAAAGCTACGCTCTCTTGTGAGCTGCTGTGATGTGCATGTTTAGTCCAGAGCGTTTTTTGAATGCTACATTAGTAAAAAGTACCTTTTGGGCATTGGTTGCATTGAAAGTGCTCGCTGTAAAGCTGCTGATCATTTTTCCAGGAAGCACTGGGGTGGGTTGATCCAAACTGCCTAGTCCAAGTAGAACTGTGAAAAGTAGCTGGCGCAAGCAGTTGCTTTGTGCGATGAAGTTCAACCAAAGCATAGGCGGCTTCCAACTCTTTTGCATCAGTGTGTGGGTGGGTATTGTGCACAAAGGAGTTGATGCTAGGTAGTTTTGAATCGTTGCGTAATAGTTGTTTAATAGGAGGCAACTGAAAATCCATCTCTTTAATTTGGGTGAAATGATTTTGAATCGTCTCACACTTCAAGGGGCCTCCCTTGTGTGACATGCCAAATTGGGGCTCTGCCAGCATTCCTACCAAAACAACTCTTTTAGTTTTATTAGTGGAGCTGTGATAGGCTTCAATTGACAATTATCTAATTGCTATCTTCGATGCCAGCAATATCCCGGTGATGTTGGCTATTGTTTACATTTTTCACAGCTTGCGGCAGACTACGGTCAAGCCGCTGAAAGAAACAGGTGAGGCTGAAAAGCCGAATGCCCATTGACAATTAAGAACGCCTTTACAAATCTCAAAATAAAATCCCAAGTTTATTAAATCTACTTGTCCAATCTAACATTAGTTGATATTACCTGCAAATAGGGTTTCTGGCGACCATTTCCAAATCAAGCTTGTGCCCAAAGAGCTCTCTGATATTGTTCAAACCATATTTGATCATGGTTGGACGTTCAGTAGAGAGACCCCAGGCAATTACACGAACATCCTCTGGTAGCCCCATTGGAAGCAACATTTCTGGTCTGAACATACCAGAGTTTCCAATTTCAACCCACTTGTTGAGTCCCTCGTGCCATGCAAAGATCTCCATACTTGGTTCAGTGTAAGGGTTATATGCAGGTTTGAATCGAAGCTTTTCCATGCCCAATTTTTTACAGAAACCGTGTAAAACACCAATTAAATCTCCCATTGTGACGTTACGATCAGCAATCACTCCTTCAATTTGATGGAATTCAGCCAAATGAGTAGCATCGAGGGTTTCGTTTCTGAATACTCTGTCGATAGAGAACCACTTGACTGGTTTGAATTCCTTTTGTTGTGCCAGTTGATAAAGCAAGTTGGAACTAATAGCAGTGGTATGAGTACGAAGAACCATTTTTTGAGCTTCTTTTATGTCCCAGTTGTAATTATAACCAATTGATCCATATCCACCTTGAGAATGTACTTTTTTCACTCTTTCTAGGTATTCTCCTGGCAAATCGTGACACACAGCAGGCTCAGATAAGAAGAAAGTATCGTGTGCATCTCTAGCAGGATGTTGCTGAGGTTGGAATAATGCATCAAAGTTCCAGAATGAGGATTCAACATATTTGTTGGTTGGCATTTCTGAGAAACTGAGTTAGGCTAATATTACCCCATTTCAAAGAAAATTTGCTTGAATTCATCTCTCACTTTCAAAAGTGGGTGCAGATGGCCCCTGGAAGGTGGTGCACCGACTGCTTCAAAATTATATTTTTTGAAAGTTGCATTTTTCCACGCTCCAGAAAGCAGCATTTCTGCGGTGATATCAGTTTCTTCCTTGACGATTACAGTGCTGAACTTGATTCCTTTAGTTACTTTGTAGAAAGTAACTTTTCTAATATTAATTGAAGGTACAATGGTGAAATCAACTTTCTCTTTTTCAAAGCAGCGATAACTGATGCATCCGGATGAGCTCCAGTATTTTTAATTAGAGTCAAATCTATTTGAGATTGATCGGTAATGGAGTCCACCTTTAATTAGATTGTTAATACTGCACGGACGATATTTCCAGTCGAGGTTTTAGAGATCCATTTGGCTTTGAATGCTGCACCTTGACCAAACTTGGCCGCATTACCTACAATTTTCTGAATTAGATTCTCATTACTGTAATTTCTGGGATTGAAATTCCTTCACTTCCAGCTGGGATTGCATTGAAAACTCTTGCTTCGTGACTTCCAGTTTCGCTGATTTCCTTTCCTTCTGCTGTCAACTCCCATTTCTCTGTAACTAGAGATTCGTATTCAACCATCTACATTAGGCCAAGTTACTTCTCTACTTTTCAAAGCATTCAAAACTCCTAGGAATTCCAATTGATTAATTGGTTTTGCTTTTCCATCAACGGGAATTGTGAGCCCATCAGTAGTTGGAATTTCTTGTTTTTCATCTAGAAGCTTCAGAATTAAATCTTGATATTGCTGTCTTTCTTGAGCCATTTTGCAGATTTGAAAAAGCAAAAAGATTTTTTTTATTTTAGATGAGTCGAGTGATTATTTCCAAATGGATGATTTGCCACTCGCATTGGCTGAATATATAATGTTGAGTTGAGGGTGAAATTCATTTACTGCCGGAATCGCGGTCAAGTTATCATCCAGCGATGCCATTCTCCTGCCTAGATCGTCGAATATATCAACAGATCTTTTCATATTTCCAATTACAAAACAGCTTTCTACAGATGAAGGTTTCCAAGTAGCCTTGAATTTCTGCACCCAGCGGCCTAGAATTAGACGGAATTACCTGTATTGTTGTTATGCTTTACAGATACATGAGTAGATTCCCCCAACACATTTCTCCATATTCCTACAGTATCATCAAAAGAAGTAGAAAGGATGTGTTTACCGCTTGGATCCCAAAAAGCACTATTGACAGATTTTTGATGTTTGAATGAATAAAGGGATTCGTTCTCTTCTTTCAAATATCGCTTGTCAAAAACCTGCACATAATTGTCTAGTCCACTCACACAAAAGTAATCTGTTGACATTGGATTGAAATGTACGGTATTCAGCTTTTTTGCACTAACAGTGTAAAGCTGAACTGGTTTTTCGCGCTTATCTGTCATTCCTACCTCGCCCTGGTCAGTAGAGAACCAAATCTCATTCGTTGTTTGATTAATAAATGTAATCATACTCTCTTCTGGATGAACATACACCTGCTATCAAAAATAATTACTTCATCAATAATATTTTTATCAATATCCAACGATCTGACTGACCCGTCAACCGAACAAGTGTACATCTTTTTTAGATCGTTGGCGTCATACAATATTTTGTAAATTGGAGAGACGTGAGGTTTTACGGTGTGTACAACAGGCTCAAAGTCCTCTTGGCCAACATTTGATAACGTATGATCGACATCCCAAAAAATCAGATTTCCCTTCTTATCACCAGCAACTGTGAGTAATTTTGTCGGCGAAGGGTGGGGTGCTAAGGTGTATATCATTTCCTTGCATAGCTTCACCGTCCCAAATGGTATTTGGTTCTTAAATTCATCGTATTTCGACGGTATGGATTCTATTTTCTCCTCTATATCCCCAATCATATCCCCGATTCCGATATCTTGAGGCAATTCAATTTTTCCCTCGATACGCTTTCTGCTTTGTTGATATTCCCTTTCCTTTTCCTGCATTTCACTTAATACCAACTCTGCTTCTTTTCCTTCCGGGTCTTTTCCTAATGCTCTTAGAGATCTTCTAGTTGGCTCCAATACTTGTCGTTTTGAGGGTTTACTCGCCTTTGCTGGTGCCTTCCTCTTTTGCGGAGCTGCCGGCTCCATCTTGATTTTATTCAATCCCAGCTCCGCCAGGAATTTGTTGTTATTTTCTATATTTTCGAGCCTTTTTAATTCGTACTCTGAAAGTGACATGGTGATTAGTGGAAAAATAGTTTTATTTTTAAATAATTTATCATCTATATTTTACAGGCTTGCCATCCCGCTTGGCTCTAGTTCTAACGGGCGAATGAATTTCTTTAATAATTTTATGTTGCTTGATAGCTCTGCTCTTTATCTTCTTCACGTTAGGCGAAGAAGAGGGAGAAGGCGAGCTATTTCCAGAGGAAGACGAAGAGCCAATCGTTCTCAAGAACCAACCAGGCATTTCACCGAAATCCAACTGAAAAACTACTCCTGCTTCATAATCTTTTGAGCCTCTTGGGGCAGATCGAATAGGGACAGATTTTCTTTTTTTTGGAGTAGTATTATTCTGGTTGCAGAATAACAATTTTGTTTCATATTGAGTATCGGTTGAATGCTGGGAATTCATTTTCTGAGAAAATTTTAGAAAGCGGAAGACAGCTTTTATAGTCTGAACGTGATAGGGTGAATGTCACGCCTACAACAAATATAGGCCCCTGAGTGTATACAAGTACGCGAAGAATTCAAAACAAATTTCAATTTCCGCCTGTCGCTAACCCGTTGCAGAATTTACCATGCTGGATATTTTTAGCGGAACCGGAATATTTGGACCAGCTTCACAAATCTGTCCTACAATCCACATTAGGAAATATCTAGCATTCCATTATCACAGTATCTGAAGGAGATTTTCAGTGGGATATTGGCTATAACTTTGATATCCCCTTCAATACCCAATGTAGATATTTTGAATTGCCACAGCTTAATTCAAGACATTGTATTTCAACTTTGTTATTGTTCAAGTTGACAGTCCGTATATAATGATTTAATAATCCTAAATATCTTGGATCGTTGCTGAAGAGTTTTCCTTTTGTTGATCGTGTATTTTGCTGTTCTGGTTAAAAAGAATTCGTTTGCTGTTGCTTTATTCATGGGATCTTGAAAATTATCTGTGAACTAGAAATAGGCGGGGGAAAAATCCGCTAAATCTATTATTTATTCTCTAAATATTAATTCTTTGAGTAAAATTGTGTTGCATATGTGGGCAAATAGCGGATCTTGTAAAGAATTACAGATAGTGTTTTGTTAATCTTGCAATCAGACGTGTCCCCGCTCAATGCCGCGATTTCAAAAACACTGCAAAGAAATCACTTGGAATTAAGCTTGTACGAATGCAGTATGTGGAACTTGAAAGTTGCAACTTATCCCTTAGTGGTTTTGGAGATAACGGATCAGAAAACAAGACAGATAATGCAAAATGAATTCTAATAAATACGTTGTATTGTACAAATTAACTCTTTCGAAAGGATTCACGAACCAATTGTATTTCAAACTCCCTTGATAAATTAGTAGGGAAAAGAGGTTTTTCGAATACTGTTCTCAGAATAATTTTGAAGGGCTTGGTATATACGCAACTAATAGAGCATCTATGGATTAGCATTACCTTACGTATCCATGTCGATCACTTGGCACTGCAAGATGTGGTCTCCCATCACTTTAATATTAACATCATCAAAAATAAAAAAGATATTTGGGTTTTGGTCCTCAGGATCTATCAGTACCTGACCTTCGACTGTAAGATTTCCAAACATGTTCTGACTGAACGGCTTTTTGGAATAAGGTGTGTTACGTAGATTCGAAAGGATCTCGTATCTATCACAAGAATATAAAATCAAATTACAAATCAAATTCAATGAGCGCAACTAGCTTTAAACACGTATTACTTGAGATAAAGTCCGGGGGGAATTGAATACTGTTTGAACTATAAGCGCTGGATATCTAAATTAGTGAGAAATACAATAGACTTTTGATGTAAGGCTGTTTGAGTCCAGACTCTCTACCTGACAACGGTTCTTGTCTGATTCTGATTTTTATTTCTTGTTTCATTAAAATTTCCTGGATCGTAACCTCCATATCTCCTTGGCGTGGCTTGTTGTGTATGATAATCAGTCGAGGTTTAATTAGATCTGATAGGCGACTTTGTTGGAGATTTAGACTTAAGGAGCGAAAAACGACAAGAGCTACGAGCGCCTATATTTTTCCATCTTTCCATGTAGTTGTAGTATTTCTTCCGTTTTTTCACGTTTTGCTCTCTACGGGACTTTCACCCCACTAATTAATACCCTACAACAGATGATAGCTCGTGACCAATAGGGCTTCTTTTGATTATATCAGATTTAGCACTTCAGGTTTTATTACTTTACCGATTTTGTCTAAAACAAGGGATTTCTCAGCATTGCTATTAATATACTTGAAGAAGATTATTAACCTGAAGCTGCATAGCCTGGTCAAATAGAAAACTGATTTACGCGTTTTTTGATGAGCAAGATAAAGAGAAAACCAATCACACCATCGGATGAACCCCCAGAATTACCAAAAAGAAATACTCTCAGTCACAGTGCCTCCTATGCGTCATCAATAAGTTCAGATATGGATATCAGACCATCGCTACCTGTCAGAAATTCAACATACACTAAACAGTCACCTACAAAAACAGAAGATTTGAAGCGATTAAATACTTTCTTGTATACTCCAAAAAGATTATTTCCAGGAGATCACATTAGGTAGCTATAGCCTGACAAAGAACAAATACAATTACTCAGTTTGACGCTAATCCTCAGGTCGAAGATTTACTTGTAAACTCAACAGGACTTAAGAGGTCTTCTACACTCAAGGTTACCGCAAAATAACAAAGGATTTAAGAAGACATGTTAGAGATAGAACAAAGAATCCTGACGATGCAGCATCAGTAGATTCTTCAAAATCCACCAGGGAAGACGCTGCAAACAAAATCAAGACCGCGTTTAGCGAGCTTGAAGCACTGAAGCGAAAAAATGAAGAGTTGGAAAAGAAGCTGTCCAAGTATGGTAATATTTATCTGACAAGAAATGAAATCAGATAACAAGGAATCGAATGTTAAACAAATATGGGATGATATTCAAGTAAAATTCGTTAATGTAGGAAATGACAAGCTCGATGATGAAAGAGCTAAAGTTATCCAGAGAAACAAAGGACAAAACACACGAGGAACAGGTCAAAGAAGCGGTGATTGCAAAGACAGAAAAGCCGCCAAATACAGATTCTGAAAAATTACACGTCAAGACATCAAAAACAGCGTCTCCAAAGCTAGAATCCACCGAAATAGAGAAGGTCATACGAAAACAAGCTTGGGTTGAGCCTTTGAAACCAGAAAAGATTCAAGATAGTACAGACACGTTGGACGCACAAGATCCGGACCTTTCCTCGCAGTTCCACTCTGATATGCTAAAAATGATGACCAGCTTTGGCTTCTAATATAATATTAATTAGATTTTTGTTGTCCGAAATTTTTCAGAGATCTTTTTATAATCTGCGAAATGTCCACCTTTGGGAGAGCAGCAGTGAAGCGGTTTACGGACTCTAGTAAATTACATATTTAACCGCAGTATCTGAAACACCAGGACCCACAGCATATTCGGTTGATCAGTCTTCTATTGTAAATAACGATCCAAACAAACATTTTGGATTTCTAGAAAAGAAGGAAAGATTTAAAGACCTTGTCAAGGAACATGCCAATCCAGAAGACACAGATTACGCCAGCGAAACCTCTGAAGTTAAGCCCACTGTTCGAAAGTGCAGTGGTGGCGAAAAGGAAGAATTGGGAAAGCTCAAGCACAAAGTAAGACTGATCTGATGTAGATGGAAAAGCTGGAAGAGCAGTATATCAGAAAATTACAGCTAAAAGAGAAAGATTTTAATTTTATTCAAGAAAAACTTAGTAGAGCAGAGCAACAATACCAGAACGCAATCAAAGAGAAAAATCAATTCCAATCAGCGGCTCTAGTGAAAGAAAAAGAACTTGCGGAAGTCAGCCGTAAATTGAGTGCCTTAAAGTTGAAGGTAGGTCAATCTAACCATAGTTGGACAAGGAGGAAAAAATCTCTGCACACTTTAATGAAAAGGTAGCAATGACTGATGTTCTTCAAAGAAAAGTTGAAGAAATGGAAAAATTGCAAGGGAAGCAAAAAAAGTTGGCAGATCGCAAGATGCTTCATGAAAATGAAACTTTAAGCTACGATTTGCAAAAGTACAAATCAAAAATGGAAGCCCTTGAAGCTGAAAGACTCAGACTTGATTCTTCCGTATTGCAACTACAGCAAGATCGAAATACATTGAAGAGTAAGCTTTCTGCTTTACAAACTACTTTTGAAAATGAAAAAGAAGCTTGGCGATCTTCAGAAGATAAGTATAAAGAAGAATACCGTGAAATCAAAAAGAGATTTATTGCAGAAAACGAAAAAAGCTCCTTGATGAAAAAAGAGTTTACGGATGCACTTTCATCGGAACAGCAGAAACTCAGGGAAGCAGAAAAGAGAAATGAAGCCCTCAAAACATCCCATGAAGCCCAAAAGAATGCTTACTTGGCACGAATCCAAAACCTTGAAACAGATTTGGATATTACTGAGCGTGCGCTTACCACAAAAGAAGACAATCTTGCAGCAATGGTCGAAGAAGTTGAAGTATTAAAGCAAACAATCACAAAAAGAAAGTTGGAGTATGAAGAAGAAATCAAAATTCTAAAGAACCTGATTACTCAAAAAGACCGTGATCTAGATAACCAAGGCCATCAAATTGCAGAAAGATTAAAGAAAATACAAACAGAAAAAATGGAGCTGCAAGCGCAAAGAGAAAGCGATGCAGATAAACTTGAAAAGACTATACTGTCGCTTCAAAGTACCATTCAACAATACCAAGCTGATCAAGCATCTTCAAAGAAGGATTATGAATTTCAAATTAGAAATTATGAACAACAGACCACTCTTTTGAAACAAGAGTTGGCCGCGAGCAAACAGGAGCTTCAATTACAGAATGATAACTGCACTAAACTGCGCGTGGAGCAATTAAAGTATGAAAAAATGATCAAGGAACACCGAGAGTCATCTGATAGCACTGTCAGTGAATTGAAAGCAAAGTTCGCTGCATTGTCCGATGATTATCAGTTGCTTTCCAAGAAGAATACGACAGAAAATCAAAATCACACAAAGGAATTGTTTGTATTGAAATCTGAAATCGAAAGGATTACGAATGATTTTGAAGCCAAAATTGCAGTGCTGAATCAGGACAACCATGAGCTATCTGAGAAATGTGCATATCTGGAAGAGGAACACAACAATTTAAAAAATCAATACGAACAAGAGCTTTTCGTGTTTGAAGAAAAATTAGCAGTTAAAAACACTCATTTGGAAGACATGAACGTGAAATACGACTCTTTGATTGCAGAAAATAACAGTACTTGCATGCAGTTTGAGAGACAAGTAGCAACGCTTGAGCACAAAGTGCAAGAGCTCAATATCCAGTTAAAAGAAACGGAAAACCAATATATGGCGAAAGATACTGGATCTAGGGCTGAAATCGAAAGACTCCACAGAACACTCAACCAGATGCAAGCAGAAAGTAAACTTCGAGAAGACAATTCTCTTATTCAAATCGAGGAATGCAAAAAAGAAATTGATAAATTGCGATTTGAAAACGAAACTTTGAATCAGAAATGTGTTTCAAAAGATGAAGCTTTAGCAAAATCTTGCAAAGAAAGAGATGCTGAAAGAGTACGAATGCAGAAAAACTGTGATGCCTTGTGCGACAAATTGAACGCGAAAGATGATATTATCCAAGGAAGAGATCAAAAACTTGCTGAGCTGACAAATGAAATCTCGTCTTTAAAGCAATCGAGACAACTTACTGAAATCAATCACAAAAAAGCACTTGAAGAACTTGGTAGGCAAGTAAAAGAAAAAGATTTGTATGGCCAAAGTTTATTCAAGAAAATTGAACGGTTAGAAAAGGAGCTGCAAGATGAAAAATCCAGTGTGGATGACAAAGATGCAAAGATGGCGAAATTACGAAAAGAGCTGGCTGATTCTCAAAGTGATAATTTGGAATTATCAGAGAAAAACTCTCAACTTGATAGTAGAGTCAACAAGTTGGAGCATGTTGTACAAGATCAAAAAGACCGCCTAAATGACCTAGAGTCGAATTGCAACAGTTTGGAAACTGCTAAAGAATCGGAACATCGAAATTATGTCAATGCTATGCAACAACTCAGAAATCTGGAAGTGAGTAATCAAGACTTGCTTATTCAACTTACCAGCTCCAAATCGGATGTCGAAAAAACCAAAGATTCATTGTCTGTCGCAAGAACAAAGATCAACGAACTAGCAGAGGAAAATGAACACCTTCTAATACAAGTCGAAACTTTGGAACTTGCCAAAGCAAAAACTGAAAAGGAGATTGTGGATTACAAATCTGCATTAAATGAAGCTACCCAAGAATCAAATGCCTTGGCGGAGGACAAGAAGGCACTCCAAAGATCATTGCATGATACCAAAAAAGAACTGGAAGAAGCAGTAGCTGCAAACGAGTTTGCCAATAATGAACTGAGCCAGTCGAAACAAAAAGAAAAGAAGCTTGAAATGAAACTTCACAGTCTTGAAAGTAAACTGACAACTGAAAGCACCGATTTACACTCTGTGAGAAAAGAGCTCGATTTGACAAAATCAGAACTTTTGGATAAATCCGAATCTGTGGATCGTTTGAATACTCAACTTTCGCAAATGAAGCAGGATTTATCCAAGGCAAATGAAAAGCTGAGCAAAACTTTGGAACAGCTCCAAGATGCAAATATCTGTATAGCAAAGAACACAGAGGACATGACTACTTTGAAAATGCAACTACAAAAAGCAAGTCAAGAGAACCAGTCAACATCTGAACTGTTGAGTATGGAATCAGGCAGAGTCAAGGAACTATCACAAAAGTTGGCAACTTGTGAAAGTGACTTGAAAAGCGTCCAACATCACAACTTGGAATTGATGGAATCGTTAAGCAATCAAGTTAAACAGTTCAATGAATGCCAGCTTAAACTTACAGAAGAAATTGGAGAAAAGAAAGCATGCATTTTGAAAGCAAGCAGGCTGGACGAGCAATGCAAAACATTACAGAGTACTGTTGCAGAGTTGGAAAGCAGAATCAAATCCCTCAATATGGAGTTTAGTAGCTCGACTAAAGACCACCAATCTTCAATTGAAATGAAGGAGCGACAAGTACAGAGTCTCACAGCGAGTCTCAAGTCTCTGGAAGCTGACTATGGGGAAATTCAGAAAAAGTTCTCTGAATTGTCCAAGCAGTTTAGCCACGAAAAGTTCATTTTGGATAATCAAGTTGAAGAACTAAAGGATGAACTTCGATCCAAAAACGCAAAATTAACCAGCTGCGAAGAAAAAATTAATGCATTAACAGAACTCAACAATCTGCGCACCAGGGAACACGAGGAACTAACAGCTGCCCATGAGCTGTCAACCAAAAAGATGAATGACAAATTCCATACGGAAAGGGAAGAGCTTCAAAGTAGATACGCAACCCAGCTGAATGAATATAAAGCAGGATACTACAAAGAAAAAGCTGATTTTGAAGAGAAGGCAAAGGGAATGCAGTTGCAGATCAGGGAAACCGAAGCTAAACTTGCAGATTACGTTAGCAAGTTTGATACCTTAAACTCTGAATTCAATGATTTGTCGGTTTTGAATCGCAACAGCAGCTCTGAAATCACCCGCTTAAATGCGCAAATTGAAAATGTTCTTGCTGAAAAAGCAACCATTGAAAGAGAGCTAACCCATGTAAAAGAGCTGTGTAGTGAATACAGAAATAAGGTTGGAACTATTGAACTTGAAGCTCAAAAACATGTAAGGGAGGTTCAAGAACTAAAAGCTAAATTATTGCACGAATCCGAATTGAAAGCAATGGCTCAAAATGATTACACAGAGCTGCGCGAAACATTCAAAGTCAAATTCAACGACCTTCATGAACTAAACAAATCCTTAGAAAAGGAAAAGCTAATGCTTTCAAAGAAATTCGATGCTGATGTGCAAAAATTGTCTGAAAGGCTTGCTGAAAAAACCTCTGAAATACAGCAACTGGAAATGAAACTAGGAACAGCAACTGGAGCAAACGAACGATTTGAACTGAAACTATCAAATGAAATTAGTTCCAGAGAAATCAAAATTAAACAAATGGAAGCAAAGCTGAACGAAAAAGTAAAGGAAACTGAAAAGCTATCCAGCTCAATCGCAAACCTGATGAAAGAAAAAGAACAACTCCAGAACTCGCTCAATGCTGAATTAAAGAAA
Source organism: Boothiomyces macroporosus (assembly GCA_027604185.1). Taxonomy (NCBI): domain Eukaryota; kingdom Fungi; phylum Chytridiomycota; class Chytridiomycetes; order Rhizophydiales; family Terramycetaceae; genus Boothiomyces; species Boothiomyces macroporosus. Next base: position 191,714 of record JADGKB010000003.1, read on the forward strand.
GAAGTTGAAAAGCATGCTGAATCATTCAAGAGGCGAGCAGATGCTGAAAAACATGAATTGGGATTGGTGATTGAAGAATTGAAAGCAGCCGAGTCATCAAAGAATGCTGAAATTGCTAGGTATTTGATTTTAATGTAGATTGAACAGCCAACTGCTTACCACGATGAATGATTTGGAGACTTTGAAAGATGCTCATAGGAATCAACTGGAAAAGTTCAAGCAATTGGGTAAACTAACTGCTCAAGAAATTCAACAGGTAGCATCGGAGAAAGCAAGTTTGTACGGGCACACCAATGTCAACCAGAAAATCAAGCATCTTCAAAAGATTTCCGAAGAAAACTTGAAGCTGAAAGCTGTAACTATTTGTTAACGATAGGAAAAAATTGAACTTGAAAGAGACCGAGATATGCACAGAAGAAGGGCTTTGAACTTTGAGAGAGAGCTTGAAGCTCAAAGGGCACTTGGACCGAACGAAAAGTCAATTTCAAGAGTAGCAAGGAATTTCAAGAATCGCCCGCCTCCCAAGCAAGAAGAAAATGCGGTTGTTGAAGAAAAGGAAAATGTTGTCACTCAATTGGGTGCAGCTAGCGGAGGAGTTAGTTTTATGATTGAATGAATAATTTGGTTTCTTTATTTTCAAGCTTTTAGTGATAAATCAGGACCATTCCATTCCGGTACAATTTGATAAGGGTTGATTTGCTTGTGAGAAAGATAATAGTGCTTTTTAATGTGCTCCATATCAACAGTTTCGGCAATTCCGGGCATTTGGTAAATGGTTCTTGCCCATTTCAAAATATGAGGATAGCTATCAGAGATAGTCTTTTGGTTACATTTAAAGTGAGTGTGATACACAGGATCAAATCGAACAATAGTGGTGAAGAGTCTGATATCAGCTTCGGTAAATGTATTTCCAACCAAGAACTTGTTCTTTGACAAAATATCTTCAACCCTGTCCAAAGAAACAAACAATTGGTTCACATTCTTTGAGTATGCCTGTTGAGTAGTTGCAAAGCCGGATTTATATACCCCGTTATTAATAGTGTCATAGATCCAAGTATTAATTTCATCAATCTGATCTTTGAGGCTATCCGGATAATAAGTAACGCCAGGATTAGAACTCCATTCGTCAAATTCAGAGTTGAACATGCGAATAATTTCAGATGATTCGTTGTTTACAATGGTTGATGTTTCCTTGTCCCACAATACTGGAACGGTAAACCTGCCAGTGTATTCAGGAGTTTTAAGATAGAGTTCGCGGAGGTATTCCGCACCATTGACAGTGTCCAAAGTAGCTCCTCTAGTAACAGATGGGTCGCTGAATTTCCAACCATTTTCACCCATATAATAGTGCACAACTGATACTCCAATAATTGATTCAAGCCCTTTAAGCTTGCGAACAATCAGTGTACGGTGTGCCCACTGTAGTTAGTCTCAATTTACTGGACAGGCAAGGGAAACATAGAGATGGTAGCGGTTTGCTGCTGGTGGATACTGAGATCCTTTCTTGATAATGTTGCGGAATGAAGAGACCTGTCGTTTGAATTCACCGTCTTCGCTCGCCCATTTCAAAATGCTTGGGAGTTGGGTTGTCATTTTTCGTTGAAACTTTGAAAACATGAATTTTTCCACTTACCTGGCATTAAGTTGGTAATGAGAAATTCTTTACTCTTTCATACGCCTGAATTGTTTTAAAAATCAGCAAGTAAAGTTTCTCTGAGAAGTAACCCCCTAGCTATAAAGATAATCTGATTGGTTAAACTTTAAATAGAATAATCATCAACTCTAATTCTTATATTTATACTGATAATTTCAATGAGGCGGATTGCTAGTATTTCAGAATTTCGCAATCTGCTTTTTGCACATGATCTCGAAAAGCACCAAAGGTAAGTAGTCAATATCACCACCATCAAGAGCAAATCTAACGATAGAGTCGCTTTCCGCTTCATTGAGGATACTCATTCTCGCTTTGATTTCAATTCTCGCATGTTCCAGTCGTTTGTTTTCTGTGTTGCGTTTTGAATCTATTATTCATGAATTTGACCCGTGGTTTAACTACCGCACAACTATTCAGTTAGTAGAAAATGGATTTTATGATTTTGCAAATTGGTTTGATGAATTATCGTGGTACCCACTAGGAAGGGTTGTGGGTGGAACTGTTTACCCAGGTATTATGGTTACAGCGGGCTTATTTCACTGGATTGTAAACAATCTCAACTTTCCAGTTCATATCAGGGAAGTTTGTGTCTTTTTAGCACCAGTTTTTTCAGCCTTTACAGCAATTGCAACTTATCTGTTGACAAAAGAACTCAAGAACTCTTCTGCTGGTTTGTTTGCTGCCGCATTTATTGGTATTGCTCCAGGATATATTTCCAGATCAGTTGCAGGGTCCTACGATAACGAAGGGATTGCAATTTTCTTGCTGGTGTTTACTTTCTATTTATGGATCAAAGCATTGAAAGTTGGATCTGCATTTTATGGAACCTTGACTGCCTTGTTTTACTTTTATATGGTTTCAGCATGGGGTGGTTACGTTTTCATCATCAACTTGATTCCACTTCATGCCTTTTGCTTGATCTTGATGGGAAGATTTTCAACCAGATTATACATTTCATACTCCACTTTCTATGTGACTGGAACTCTTGCCTCCATGACCATTCCTTTTGTCGGATTCCAGCCATTGAGAACTAGTGAACACATGGCTGCATTTGGTAATCCTTGCTTTTATTATAGGTGTCTTTGGATTGTTGCAAATTTTAGCATTCTGTGAAATGCTTAGAAGCCACTTGTCTGCTAATGAATTTAAATCCTTGTTCCAAGTATTCATTGTAACCGTCGCAGTTGGTGGTCTTGCAGGAATTGTTGGATTGACATATGCTGGACTCATTGCCCCATTCACTGGTCGTTTCTATTCATTGTGGGATACCGGCTATGCAAAAATTCACATTCCTATCATTGCATCTGTTTCTGAACATCAGCCTACTGCTTGGCCATCATTCTTCTTTGACTTGCAACTTTTGGTTGCTGTGTTCCCAGCTGGTTTATACTTTTGCTTCAAGGAATTGAAAGACGAGCATGTGTTTGTTTTGGTTTATGGATTGTTTGCTTCCTACTTTGCAGGTGTTATGGTCCGATTGATGCTTACCTTAACCCCAATTGTTTGTGTTGCGGCTGCAATTGCTTTTACAACACTATTTGATACTTACTTTGCTGATAATTCTGCAATCGCAGTGAACGAGGATGAGATTCCAAAGGAAGATGCAAAGGAAACAGAACCTAAAACCCCTGCTAAAAAGGGCAAGAAAGAAGAAAAGAAGGCAGTAAAGGAAAAGGAAGAACCATATGGATTGAAGATTTCTTCTTTGCGTCTGGTTCTCGTTGTTCCATTCTTTGTAGTCTTGGCAATGTTTGCATGGCACTGTACCTATGTCACTTCCAGTGCATACTCTTCTCCGTCTGTAGTTTTGGCATCCACCAACAGAGATGGATCTATGCATATTATTGACGATTTCCGTGAAGCATACTTTTGGTTAAGACAGAATGTAAGAAATTAGATTTAACCACAGACTGATGAAAAAGCAAAGATTGCTTCCTGGTGGGATTATGGATACCAAATCACAGGAATGTCTAACCGTACTACTCTGGTTGATAACAACACCTGGAATAACACTCATATTGCAACGGTTGGTAAAATCATGTCGTGTTCAGAAGAGGTTTCATATGAAGTAATGCAAAAACTTGATGTCGATTACCTTTTAGTGATTTTCGGAGGGTTAATTGGATATTCTGGAGACGATATCAACAAATTCTTGTGGATGATTAGAATTGGAGAAGGTGTTTACCCTAATGATATTTCTGAACGAAAATTCTTTAATGAAAGAGGTGAATACGCTGTTGGAGCTACAGCAACCAAGACTATGAAGGATTCGTTGATGTACAAAATGACATACTACAGATTTGCAGAGTTATTTGGAGGCCGAGGAGCTAGGGACAACGTCAGAGGGCAAGAAATTCCTTCTACTCCAATCAAGCTTTCTACCATCGAAGAGGCATATACTACTGAAAATATGATTGTCCGTATATATCAAGTCAAGAAACCAGATAACATCGGAAGACCTTTATCGGTCGCTTCCAGCTTTGGTAAAAAGAGAAAGCGAAAGGCTAATCGTTCACAATAAAATATTTGTCTGAGCATTTTTCAATTTGATTTTTTTGAAAAGCAATGCACGATTCAACAGTGAAAGGAATTGAATTTGCAACCAAATCAGCCGGAAAGGATCTCCGCATTTTAATTGGTAACTCTTTAGTTAAAAAGTTCACACTCGCTGGAATTCTCCAATTGTCAATCGACTCGTTGAAGGAGCAAAGCAAACCTTGCTGGAAAGCGGTGTCTTGGCAGAAAATATCGTGCTGCACAATGTTCCTGGAGCATATGAGCTTCCGTTCGCCACTCAGAAGCTCTTGAAGGCAAGCGCTGGTTCAACCAAACCATTTGATGCAGCAATCTCAATTGGAGTTTTAATTAAAGGATCAACTATGCACTTTGAATACATTGCCGATGCAACTTCTCAAGGGCTAATGAGAGTTGGTTTGGATCTTGGAATCCCAGTTATATTTGGTGTTTTGACTTGTCTTAATGAAGACCAAGCATTTGTCCGTGCTGGCGACTCTTCAAGAGGTTCAAATGCCCACAACCATGGAATTGATTGGGCCCATACCGCAATTGAAATGGCAACTTTGGGTTAGATTTCCGCCCATTGTTCCCACATAATAAAAACTGGAATATTTTTCAAACCTGGTTTATGCACTCAAAAAGACCAACAAAGCCATTACCAAATGAATTGATAGAATTAATATTAAAGAAAGTTCCCAAATCAAAACTTGTTGATACTATGTGTGTCAGTAAATCCTGGCATGCAACGTCTTCGGAGGTATTGTATTCAAGAATAAAATTCACCAGTGTGGATCAAAGAGAGCGGTTCTTTACTTGCTTACAGAATATGGGCTGCTCCAGACGTGGGACTAGCTCCAGACCAGCGTCGGCATCCAGACACTCACCTCTAAAGCTGTCACCTACAAAGCACGACAATTCAATGCCACCCCCAGTTGTGTTGCGAAGGAGAAACTCCCTTAGATCACATACAGTTGCACCAATGGCCAAGTTGATCAAAAGCTTAGATTTTGGACTGGCACCAAATCCAATTGCCAAAGTCGAGCATAGTTTACCATCCAAGAAACCAATACTTTCGACTCCAAAGACCCCTAGTTTGCCATTATCTGCGCTTTCACTGGAATCCCCAATTCCATTTGGTTCTGAAAGAAGAATGTCAACAACCGTGCCACCTAAACATACCCAATCTTCACCGTCTTCATCAAATTCAAAACTAGAAAATATAAGGGAAAAGCCAAGTTTACATATAGAAACAGAAATCCAGGTGTTTAAGAAGGAAGAACTTAAATCACCATATGGTTCATGGAGCCATCGGTTTGTATCACCTTTGCTTCCGTTAGTTGCACAACTTATACCACACCTGAAAGAAATATCACTTAAAGGATGTCATGTAAATGCAAGTGATTTTACCATTCTATTGGAATCCCTGACTCAATTAGAAAAGTTGGATGTTTCTTACTCTACTTTGAAAACCCAAGGCCTTTCTCAAATTTCCAGATTCTGTAGACACAAGCTAGTACATTTGGATATTAGCGGAATCTTTAAACTAGGAAGAAACAAGAGTGACACAATATTGGATATCTCTGCCTACTGTACTGGTTTGACAAAAATCGTGGCTTTTGATTGTCCAGAGATTTTTGATGACATTTTGGAAGACTGCAAGGCGTTAAGTCAAAACAGAATTGAATTTGTCACTGGACCATCGACTGAATAAAATCCATATTTATTACTCTAACCAGTCTACTATTGAAGTAACTGCATCCAACGGAAGCCCAGCCCTTAGAACGTGTTTGTATTGGATTTTCCTTTCTGGAGGTAATACCATCCCTAGTTGCAAACCTACTGGTACTTTCTGTCTATCTTTACCTTCCGGTATTAGCATATATAGCGTGTTCACAATGGACTGGAATATCTGATGGATCGAGTCCAAGTCATCTGTGACACTGGTGTTAGAACAGAATACCTCGTTTCAAAGTACTCCATTTCATGTGATTGAGCAAATTCCGAAGCATCTTCAAATAGTATCACTCTTCTCCCAGGCTGATCAATCTTGTTTCCGATCAAGAATGAACGAAAGCAACAATAGTCCTTTCCCAAAGCTTTCATGCCTTCCATCCAAGGAGTCAGTTCCTCCAGTGCTGATTTTCTAGTAACTAGGTTATCTACCGTCTACCATCTATAAAAAATATTGTTGCTGCCAATCCAGATATATATCGCGTCGTTTGCGGAATATCGGAAGGATCATCTGGAGCGTTCCAATACTCTACCCTAATTGCATCCTCTCCTATAGCATACATCTTTGGAATAATATTAATCCTGGATTTTGGTTTCTCTACATCCCTTTGGATCTCCTTCTCCAAGATCTTTTCCTTGTCGCTCTCAAGTGACCCAATAACAGCTATACAGAAATTCGCATCGATATGAGTAATATCCTGGACAGATTTTGCCAGTGTCGGTAAAGATTTTTGAAGGAAAGCTGAACCGATTTTTCCCAACTCCATTTTTCCAAAAAGTTTAAAACATGGAACCGTGGCTTTCTATTAAAGAAAGCTTCAAAGCAGAAATAACTAGTAATAGATTATTAAAAAGGTCCTATCGTATCGATTGAGCGGATAAAGGATCACAATATCAAGAATGTCGAGAATTATAAACAGCTGAACGCACAAGCACAGGGATTAGTGCTGCAAGCTAGCCAACTCCAACAGCTTTGTAAGCAGTGCTAACTCAGATGATAAAATAAACCAGTCATTCAGCCAGCTGGATCACATTGAGCAGGCGATCAGTACGTACGAAAAAATAGTTGCGGAAATGGAAGAATATGTAAATGAATTGAAATAAATGCTCTGTACTTCATGTTTCTTGGTGCATAAATTCCGATTGTGAGGTGTTTTCGCTGTCGCCATTGTGCAATTAAAATCTAAAAGCGATGTAGAAATATAAGTGGATTTCAGTCAAATATTCTATTTCTGTCAACTCTATTCAAGTTGGCATATTCCGGAAAATTAATTTCAGCCAATTACAGTGCGTGGCGCATGTATTTTCTTTTGGCAGAGAAAAAAGAGAAGTCGTTCAAGGAAGGTTTACTTTTTAAAAAATGGCAGGTACGAGTTGTAGGTAACAATTAGGAAAAAAGAAGTGGTCAAAAGGACGTGTAAAGGACAAGGCAAACAATGCAGTTGTCTTCGATAAACCAACTTACGACAGACTTTTCAAGGAAGTCCCAACATACAAGCTCGTCACTCCATCCATTCTTGTCGATCGTCTTCGTCTTAACGGATCTGTAGCTCGTGCTGCTATCAAGGAACTTGAAAAGCAAGGAATTATCAAGGCTGTCACCTTACACGGTGCTCAAAAGATTTACACCCGTGCTACCAAGGTAATTGTATTTATTAAACTTTAGGCTGAAGATGAAGCTCCTGCTGAAGAATAAGCTTTTGTAATATCAATAAACTTATCACAATTAAATCAGGGTAAATTATATTGGGGATTTGGACTGAATTGGATTTTGTTTTTTGGAAAGTTACTTTTGAGTTTGTATTTTTACCCCAATTAATATTTCCTCTGTCCGAAAGTTTTTTGTAAATCTAATGACAAGTGAAATCAACAAGCAAGCTGCACTTGAAGAAGCAAAGAATATCATCGTTCAAAACATAGAACCTAAAAAGCGTAAATATACCAAGAGTAAACAATGCTGACGTAGGAGCCAAGCTACAAGAGAATCAAGATCCATCTGAAGTCAAACCCAAGCGCAAGTACAACAAAGGTATGGTATCAGTTGACTGTAGCTCCAAAAGATCCAAATTTACCTCCAAAAGAAAAAAAGACTGTAAGTAATTATAACGACAGAGAGCAGAAAGAATTAGAGATGGGGATCCCATCAGAAAATACACAAAGAAAGCTAAAAATGAATCGCCTGCCCCATCTTGGCCGGTGTTTGACCCAGAAGTAGTTGCAGAATTTTCAAAATTAAATCCAGATCCTGTTCAACCAACCCCAACTCACACTCATGCAAACACCGGGATTGCGTTTATCAATGAAGCAAATCCATTGGTGCATGTTGACGATGCAAATATCAGGGATAGAGGTATCCAAGTCTAACAGAAAGTTGCGATAACTGGGATGTCTCTGTCACCAGATGGATCATTTTTAGCTACATTCTGTAATGCAGGAACAGCATTCATATGGGATATGAATACCTTTGAAAAGTTACAGTGTTTGAAAGATGAAAAGGAAACTAATATTGACGAGTTTTACACTGGCTGCTGGACGTTTGATTCCAAACATATGATAATTGGAGGAAAGCTGAAAGATCGACAGCGATGGTCGGAACCTGATGACGATAATCACATCTTACCTTGTCCATTAAAAGTGTTTGATGTTGTTGAAGGAAACGTAATCCAAACATTTCATGGCCACTTTGAAGAAGTGCTATCTACTAAATTGATTGAGTTTAGAGGAAACCAGTATTTATTATCTACGAGTCAAGATGGCTATATAATCAGTTGGAAAATCGATCCCAGCTTCAAGTACTTTTAATCTAACAAGGGAACCTCCGGAAAAGAAACAAATAACGGATGGATATACGTGTATGGCATTTACCACATCATTCCTGCCTAATACAGGAAACAAATATTTCATTGCTTCTTGCGATGATAGTATCAGATTGTATGATTTTGAGGAATCTAGGGTAACTTTGATTAATCAAGCTGTTGCAAACGTTCCCAAACATTTTTTCCTGTTATTGCGATTTCAGCACTTTCCTAAACTGTCTGGATTATGAAGCTTGTCCCACTTGGGATCAATTTTCAGAGGATAACCCAATGTTCTCTTTCTTGATTTGTCGAGGAGTGGAAGTACTAGATGGCGAAGATGAAACAATCAGTATTATGTATTTAACTTTGACACAATCCCAAACTCTGTGATTTTATATAAGCTGATCTATCCAACAAAGAAAGGAGATAAATTCCAGTTGGAGCTGGTCCGAAAATTCCAACATTCAGAGTATAGATCAAATTCTTGGTTGGTTAAACTTGCAACAAACGGGCGTTATGTAGCAGCTCCCACTTATGATGGTAATATTTTTCTATTCCATCTCTTGACGGGCCAAGTTGTTGGAATTTTAAGGGATCATCAAGGTAAATATTAATTAAATTGGAAATCGAACTTCGGGACGTCTTGTTCCATCCAACTAAAAAGTTGTTTTTGTCTTGTGGAGACGATGGGATTGTTCATGTCTATTCTCAGGATCCAAAAGTTAATGCCACAACCTGTATGGACGACAATTCCAGCGTCGAATTTTAATATATCCATAATTTTCCCAGTTCGTATTCAATGGTGTATAATCTTACGTTCAAGCATATTTCAAACTTTCAAAGAAAATCCTTGGAAATTTAAATTAAAGATGGTGGAAATGCAATTGCGAAATAGTAGTGTGACCGTCAATTCTCCGCAAGCAATCGCGGTGTATAGAATTAATCACGCGAATATCACCATTAGCACTTCGCGTAAAATAAAAACTAGATATATGACCAGTAGAGAACCTGAACTTCCAGCACCACAAGCACAGCCAAATACCGTAGATTTTATAACCTTGCAGCATGAATTTAATATGACTGGAGCTGGCAGTACATTTCATCCTTCAACTCATAGACTAAGACAAGCAGCAGCTCAGGCATTAGCAAGATCGCATCATAACAGATCGGGTAGAATTCAAATTCAACAGATTTCACCTAGAAGAGCAAGCGCTTCAAACGGGACTGTCAATCCGTCAATTCACCCTCAATTTAGAAGCAAGACTGTTTGTAATCTTTACTGCAGCCATTGCGAATCTAGGCTATGTGAAAGAGGAATGCGTGCCATTTTGTTGGGCAATACCTCGGTAGAATTATACTCGACTGATCGACCGCCGTTTGGCGTGGCTCTGGTGGATAAAGATTACTTTACCAAGAATTGCTCGTAATTGTGTGCTTTACTATTAGATGTAGAATTCGCGATGCTGCTTGTTTAGGTTGTGGAAATGTAGTAGGATACCATGTCACTCACCCGTGCGATAGATGCCTTGATTCGTGTAATAATGGTATAAATCGCTAATTTCAGGCCATTTTTGGATGTTTTTAAGCGATGCTGTATGGTCAAAAGATAGATTAGAAAAATCGGGAAATACTATACTCAAATGGTCTTCGCTTGCTGGCGTTGATGATCCGTTAGACCATGGATCCCATACGGAAAAGGAATATAACGCTCTCTGCCGTTAATTAAGTTATTTAAGAGGAATAAATCTTCAAAAACTCTAATCTTTTATTGAATCGTCAACTACTCTCTCTGTGTCTGAATCTGTACGTTCTGTCTTGAATGATAGTATCTGCACAACTCTTTTCATCGCTTTAATTCCATTTTGGGAATTTAGGAAATCATTATTGTCTGGTATCACACCAGCGCCGAATTTAACCTTGGCTCCAAGAACAGAATCATCCGTAAGTGCGAAATGCCGAATGTGATGTACTAGCAGTGCGTTAGATTCTCTGTCGCCTTCAATTTTTTGCTGATATGAGGTCAATCTGAAGGTTTCAAGCTCAGCGCAAATAGAAAACATATTGTAATATTTCTGGAAATTGATTTTTCGAGTTAATTCTGAAGTTTCTTCTTCATCAAGATAACCTGGAGAATTGTTATATACAGAGATTAGATCTAAAAAGTAGGGAACTTGGTCAATAGGATCTTACCTAAAAACGGAATTCCAGGAGGGTTGGTACTTGTAATTGCATCCCAATATTCGTGATATCCATTGGTGTAATCCATTAACTGATTAATTTCTCTGAATATATCTAAATATTTCGTTGGAAGTGCCTTCAATTAAAACTATCTACCTCCCACGCCTGTGACCAAATTAAAACAGAAGGACGTTTCAAACCATAAGCGATGGCAAAAGCGCTATTGTAATTTCCAAGTTCCAAGCAATTGCGAGCAATTTTGAGTAATATCTTCAAAGCAGTGGTTTTCTTCTTTGTGGTGTCTTCTTTCAAAACAACAGTGGCTACGTAAGCTACAAGCTAATTTTAGAGACTATTTACGGTTCTAAACCAAGCACAATAATCGAGTATAGTTTTAAGAGGTAAATTATATCCTCCTCCAGCTATATCTGCAGGAACGGCAAGCAGCTGAAGGTACATGTCCGGCTTAACTTGTCTAAAAAGATAATGCTCGACCATAGTGAGATTGTCTGCAAAGAAATAAGGCTCCCATTCAAAAATCAAAGGTCGAGAAAAGTCAGGGTTTGATCGGTCCATGGTAAACATTGGAATATACTGCGATGTATACCACGATAAACGCTATTATTACTTTAGTATTACTTGCTCTCGAACAGCATGAACCAACTTTTGATTATTCCCAAACGATTCGGTGGCCAAAGTATTGATAAAATCATTCAAAGCAGAGTACAGCTTGGGATTTACATGAAAATCATTCCAATGATTTCTAATCCATACTAGCAGGATTCTCAGACTTCTTTGTTGGACATTCTTTTTCAGTTTGCGGTAGTTGGCATCTGATGCAGGTTTCTGGCCAGGTTCGAGATCAGAATTGTACCAGCCAATTAGGCATTCAAACACTTCCATACTAGAAACAAAAAACCGATAATTGGCCAAAAATATTTCTGCAAATGACATGTCTGAATTAGAAAATCTTACCTTGGTCAATTGGGAATAGCAAGCTGTCCAGTAGGCTCCTAACATCACCACTAGTAATCATCGCCATTCCAGAAAAAGTAGAATCGTCGTACACTACACCAGGAATCACCTTTTCTGGACTTTGATTCAGTGTCTTTGGTGGAATTAAGACTGGCTTTTTGTCAGCTGCAAAAAGATTTGCAGTAGATCCTGTATCGCCTTTAGTACTCCAAGTCTGGTCTCTTCGTGTCAAGTAATAACATTTTGCTATCCACATCATTCTATCAATTGGGTCGATGATTGGATTTTTCCTACCGAAAATAGCCATGAGGTCAAATTGAGTGGGTGTAGGATTATCGTCCAATCTATTTTTGTACTGAACATCATTAGCTAGGTCAATAACTAGGAACCTTTCAATAAATTGATGTAAAACTCTTTAAATGTCTTTGGAGGGAGTGGTTTAACAGTTTCAGGCGATGTATTCAGATTAATGTTCTCTCCGCTTCCCATTAATGTCGACATTCTTGTGTTTCTCAAATTACTTATTGCAGTATAAGGTGCTGTCATGTTTTCTGTTGGAGTACGCGCTCTGGATCCATCGCTAATTGGTGTCAGATTCGAAGTTTCTACAGGAGTAGCCGAAGTAGCTCGTTTTGAACGATATTTTGTATGCTCGCTAATTGATTGTGGGTTATTTACAATGTCTTGAGTAAAAGTTACTCCAGTGGTTAAAAGCGATGCTCTGACGTTCTTTTGCGGGACTGGTGTTGCCAAAGACAGTTCTAGCGATTCCTTATCTTCAAAGTTTCCTCTGTTCTTACTTGCAATCCTTTGATGATTTAGCAGTTCAATAGACTTGTGATGCGCTTTTTTCTGACTCTGGCTTCGAGTGAATATCTGAGTTCGAAGTAGTCCAACCCCAGAAAATGATGCTGGCATATCTGCAACGATAATTTCCTCTAGTTGCGTGTCATTTATGGGAATTATCTGACCTGCATCAATTCTGATTTCTGGACCTTCTGTTATATGTTGCAACGCATCTGCTGATAGACTGTATCGAATTTTCTTTCCATCTAATGAGTTTTCGCTAATTGACACCTCCTTTCCTTCCAGGTTACCTACGCTTCCACCCCTATCGTCACTGTAGCGTCTAACGGGTGATACGGGGACCTCCTCTTCTGGACTGGCAACTGTTTGCGGTTGATTTTCCTTTCCGTTCTTCTCCAGAGCTTCCTCCTGTTGTTTCTTTTTAGCTTTACCTCGAAATAGGTTCATATTTCGCGGTTGTGGAAGTTTTCAAAAAAATGTTAAAGCTGACGTTTAATATCCGATTCAAAACTACCATAGCAACGCAATTGAGGGAAACGATGCGCAAGGTGCCCTGCCCTGGTATTTTAATATTCATAAAGTGATTGTGGTTTCTTGTAATAATGGGAAAGAAACGAGGGGAATGACCTGCTCCTCATTCAATTCAATATCCTTGGATCCGCCGATAATATCGTTCAGCATCAAGAAGCCGTCAACCACTCTTGAAGTGCTAAAATCATCTCCAAAATTTGCAGTCCATATTTTATCTTCAAAACAAATTTCGCATTCAATAGCATTCTCTTCACCAAAGACTCAATCAGATTTTGGAAAGTTTCCTCATTATGTGGATGGCCTGAATAGCGATTTACCAATTTTGCAAGGTTGCTTGAGTGTGCTCATTTGCAAGCCTTTCAAGACTGATGCAGTTGGGGATCATGACGTATGGTACGGTGAAATAGTGGATATTCAAGCAGATGGGATAAAAATAATCCAAGGGGAACGAGAACCCCTGAAACCTCTCCTGTACTTTGATTCAAAATATCGCAGCATCGGAGATGAAGTATTTATTGAAGCATTCGAAAGTAGCAAGTTAGATTTTCAGGATTGGACCCATAGGGCACATGTAAGGATGGCCTGGATCTACATTCGCGACAAATCGTATTCCCAAAAAGAGAGCTTTGAAATGATAAAGTAATTGCTCTTAACTCTAGGAAAGGAATCATTCAGTACAATAAAGCCAATCATGCGCGAATCAACCATGGTTATAACCACACCATCACGACGTTCTTTTCAAAGCTGGTGGCAATGGCGCTGCAAAATGATTTACAAAATGGAATAGAAAAGGATGATTTCCTAGAATTCCTTGAAAGATATCCTAGATTGGACACTTTTAATTATATCTTTGATTATTACGATAAGGAAATCCTTTACAGCGAGCAGGCAAAGGCCAAGTAAATTCTCTTAACCGCAGATACATTGAACCCTCAAAACAGCCAACTATAGAATCTCTCAAACAATAAATCTTCATTTACCGAATTTTTTGCCGAATTAGTGGCTGGTGTGTGGCGTGAGTGTGGCAGTTCTTTAAGTTCCAATTTACTTAAAGGATTTGTTTGCTTCGAGTTTTTGTACTGATGGGCTTGACTACGGAAAGGATCAAACAGCTTCAGAATGAATTTGGCCAGTCAAAACCAACGCTGATTAGAAGCTACAGCAGCAAATCTATACCAAAAGTAGAACGTGTAAACAAGGATGTCTGTAGCTTGTGCCTCGTTCCATATTCGCAGGATAGTCAGAAAAATTCATACCAACTGAAATGCTGCGGGAACCTTCTCCACCGGGATTGCTATTCAGTGTATAGGTTGAACAAATTTGAGCAGTGTTTGTTGTGTAGAGCAATGCTACCAGAGTTTTCAGAAGAGGGCTTGTACAAATCTTTTCAAGTAGAGGATGAATCACTGGAATTAATTGAACGTAATGGTTCAGTGGATTTTGTTATCGCGGCTGAAGGGGAATATGTTGATGGGCAATTGGAATGCCTGGTAAACTTTTCTGGTTATAAATCAAATAATACCAAAGCTGAAGGATTGGATTTGGTCCTCATTGTGGACGTCTCTGGAAGTATGGCGAATGCCAAGTTGGAAATGGTCAAGGATACGATTTGCTATTTAATCAACCACCAACTTCAAGATCACGATAGACTTGCGATTGTTACTTTTAACGAACACGCAAATCTGATTTGTAATTTCACACGCATCACCAGCGAAAATAAACAGGAGCTGGTCGGACTTGTTAATGGCTCACTTGTTGCCGATGGCGGCACTAGTATTATTGAAGGTATAAAGATGGGTCTTGGCATGCTCGATTGCCGAAAGATTATCAATACAAATAGTGCAATGCTCCTCTTTAGTGACGGAGAAGATTCAAAACCAGATCATAAATACTTGATTTTTCAGTATCTAGAACGAGCCAGAAATAGTGGGCTTCCAATTCAATGTTTCGGGTATGGTGAAAATCATGATTACAAATATTTGAATGATATTGCTCTTGGAAGTTCAAACGGAAGCTATTCGTACGTGGAATCCGAGCAAGATATTAGCTCCAGTATTGTGGGCTCAGTTGGTGGAATATCCTCTGTTATTGCAAAAGATTTGGTTGTCAGCCTTGATTTTGGAAGTATGAAGGTGATTGAAATTTCGTGTGGATCATACCCGGTTCACATTGATTCTCATTCGGCTAAACTACACCTCAAAAACCTGTATAGTAGAGAAATCAGAAACATCAGATGCAAGTTGGAATTCGGTGGCGATCCCCAAACCACTTGTATTTGTCAGTTTGCTGCCAACACACCAGATTGTACTCCCATCCCATTCAAAGTGGATATTCTAGATTCTTCAGCTCCCCTTCAGAAACAAAAAGCAGAAGACTATCTGAGAAATGAACTTTCAAAGGCTATTAGTCTTGCCGAGGATGGAAACCATTTTTTGTCCAAAAAGACTTTGGAAAGCGCGCGGGATGTACTGTCTCGTACAAGAAATGAATTGGGAGCAAAGTATCCCACGGCTGATCTCGAGTTTTTCGATTTACTTGTGAATGACATCAATCGCTTGCTTGTATCCTTAGATCCGCAATTGTTCAAAAAAGGCGGCAAATTTCTTGTAAGCCATATCCATTCCGAATTGTCACAACAAAGAACATTGAGGCTTCAAAGCAAATACTTTTCGTTGGGGCGGTATGTTTCAGAGCCCATCAAAGTCAGTATCAACCAACGACTGCAAACTCTTAAAAGGAATAAAATTTAATAGTACCAGTTGTCAGCCAATCGTTGGTGTAACACTAGTGAATCGGGACAGTCCCAATAGGGTAATGAACTGCTCCCTTTGCGGTGGCGCACAAGCTGAAATTCGCCTTTGATTTTTTATTCTCCAATTACAATGATGGCCTACAAAGGTGATGAATTGCTGGAAGAGTTGATAGAGCCGTACGAACATAATGCACCGGAATTGATTGATCTATTGTTATCCCATGGTATTTTTTCCTCATGTCAGATATGGAACTAACTCAAATGATGTTAATTTTGTTTCCACTTTACATCCGACCAGCGGATTTAATGGATGTATTATTAGATAAATTTGATACTGTAAAGCACTTGAACAATTCTGCTTTGAAACTAAGGTTATTTTAGAGTAATTACAGGATATGCAACGTTATATTACTATGGGCTGACCTTTACTGGAATGACTTTGATGACAAGATGCGCTATACTTTGAAATTCTTGTCCAAGAGGATTGCGCTGGATGAAAGCATTCTGGAAATTGCAGCCAGGATGAAGGAGAAGAGCAGACAGCATTTGGAGCTCTGTGAATATGATTTTGGATTCCTGGAGAGGACTGCCACCGAGCCATTTACCCCAATTACCCAAGAAATCGTTGGCGGAAAAATGAACTGGATTGCTGAAATTGACAGTGATGTTATTGCAAGGCAGTTGACCCTGTATGAATGGGAAATATTCATTGCCATCAATGTATTCTATGGTTAACAATAGCCTCGGGATTTTCTACAGCATCATAGAGGGAAAACAAAGCCTGTTACGGCCCTCACAAGAGCAATCCAGCACTTTAATTTTATTTCATCATTGTAAGCACCATTAATTTTAGAGTAAAGACATTAATATTGGTTCAGGAGACTCTAGAAGCCAGGACTCAAGTCCTTTTTAAATTCATCAAAATTGCTAAAAACTTACGTACAACTAATAATTTTAATACTCTAATGGCTGTCATGGGAGGCTTGAATCATTCATCAATCACTCGCTTGCACAAAACCCATGAAGCGGCGCGTGCTTATGCACTCTACGACGATTTCATCAGCCTACAACGACTAGTGACAGGAAACAATGGATACTTTGCATATAGACAGGCGCTAAACATCAGCAATCTGCCATGTATCCCATATATTGGATTATTTTCCAGAGATATTTCAAGAACTTCAGAATTTAAAGATAGAAACCCAAATTTGACAGACTCTATCGATATTACTAACGCAATATCAATGGGAGATACACTAGTTAGATTTGAGAGCTTCAAAATAAGGTGCTTTGTTGTTAATCTAGACCTTACAATATCGTGAAAGACAGTCAACTAATTACCAATATACTTTCATCTTTAACAATGACAGACGAAGTAATTATTTTTAACATAGATGGCATTGAAACGATCAAAGCATTTAGAACCTAAACTAATTTAATTGTAATATAACTCTTTTTAAATTTCAAATTATATTAAGAACACTAAGAAAATGGAATTCTACCACTGAGTCTCTTTTGTAATTGAGGTTGAGCAACTTTGGAGCTTGCAGGTGATTTCAATTCTGGAGCACTAAATGACGGAAATACAAGCAATCTGCCAGGAAACTCCTCCAAATCAAGACCTTTAGCTTTCGCATGATCATACAAAGATTTGTACTGAGTAGATGCCTGTGCGGTCCAAGTGTCAACAGTCGATTTGATTTCGCTGATTTTCCCTTTTAGCGCGTCATTCTATATTAAAACGGAGTACTTCGGCTTTAAGCATTTCTACAACTGTTTGTGAAGGTGGGATGTCAGAGGCTGAAGTAAGTCTGGTTAAACTGATGTTAGCGTGCTAGTACTTTTCGGTCGAGGTGTATCTGCTCTTCATTTGGTTTGCTTTCAACTCTTCTACTTGCTTTTGTAGCTTATTTACAATGCACTCCTGCTCTTGCTCCAAAGTAATTTCCATCTGTACTTTTTCCCTTTGAAGCTGATTCAACTTTTTTTGCAACTGGTTGGTGATTTTTTCTTCTTCTGCTTCAACTTTGACTAGCAACGCCTGCTTTTCCTTTTGCAGCGTTTCGATTCTTTTCAAGAGCGTGTTTGAAATGAACTCTTCCTCTTCTTCCGCAGAGGTTTGGATTTTCACCATACTCTTTTTCAATTCCTCATTTTGAGCGCTGCGATTAAACTATTTTACAGTAGTCTCTGATTGCTTTCGTGGATCGAGTGTAATTCTGATTGTGTTTCTCCTAGCGTAACTTCGAGCGCGGCAATACGCTGCTGAAGGGCTTCGGTAATTCCGACATCATCACTACTATAAATTCCAAACTACTTTTTGCACTGTAACTCTTTTATTTTCAACTCAAAATCTTCACGTCGTTCTTTCCTTTGAATTTCATAATCTCTCCAATTTTGCTGAATAGCATCGTTTTCCTGTTTAGCCTAATCTAAGTCTTTATTCTACCCGTTCCAAATCTGCAGCCAGCTTTGTATTTACTTCTTCCGCAGAGTTGAGATTGATGGACATGCGCCAGACTCTTGAAAATTCTTTTACTTTTTTTGCGGACGGCAAAATGTTATGTAAATTAATATTCAAGAGAAATTTTTCTGTAGCTTCAGACCCTTCATTGATGGAGAAGCTGCAGGGAGTAATCAACGGCTTCAATGCACCGATTAGATATGCAGTGGCATACGGGTCGGGAGCATATGAACAAAAAGGATACGAGAAAGCTAAAGCCGGCAAAGTATTTTGCTCCTTAAATTAGGATGTTATGGTCGATTTTATATTTGGAGTTACGCATGCCGAACACTGGCATTCATTGAATTTGAGACAGCATCCGCATCACTACTCTGCACTCAAACATTTTAAGGAAGGTACAATCGCACATGTGCAAGAGAAATACGGAGCTAGAATTTATTATAACCCGGATATTATAGTGAACGGAGTTGTAATTATTGTATAATCATAGCGTATCAAGTATGGAGTTGTCTCAATGCACCATTTGTTACGCGATTTGGAAGAATGGGAGACGCTATATTTGGCTGGACGACTACAAAAGCCCGTAAAAATCCTAAGAGATGATGCAAAAGTAAAGCTGGCAACAAAGCAGAATCTTGAAAATGCTGTCCGCGTAGCTTTGTTGATGCTGCCAGAAAGATTCACAGAAGAGGACTTGTTCTTGAAAATAGCTGGATTATCGTACAGAGGCGATTTCCGTATGCTATTTGGGGAAAATCCTCATAAGGTTTACAATATCGTGTATGCTCAGATGGATGCCTTTCATGAAAAGTACGTTGACATTATCACCGAGCTACCAAATGTAAATTATTTGGCCGATGGGTCTTTGGAGGTTATTTTCGTTAATCTTAGCAGGACATGTCCATAAAACTCAGAGGAAATCTCATTCAGAAACTGCCAAAGAATTTTCAAACATTACTTCAGCATCACTATTTATGGTCTATTTCTAAAGCTGGCGGTAAGAGTGTAAACAGAGAAGAGCCTTTCTATTCACAAGGCATTGCCGATTCGCCTTATGTGTCCAACTGCGTCGCAAAAAGTAACTTGAATTCTAATCTAGCTGTTCGCGATATAGTAGGACAACCCGCCATCACTCAAAGTATAAAAGGTATCTTCACTGCCGGTCTATCGAGAACATTCAAATATTCAATGGAGAAATTTAACAAGAAGCTAGGTGCCCAAAAATAAATTACGTCACGCAAATCTTTTGTATAATTTCATTATGAATTTAGACTACTACAAGATTCTTAATCTCAAGAGAGACTGTGAAGATGCGGAAATTAAAGCTGCGTACAGGAAGCTCTCATTAAAGGTTGAATTTCAACTGACGTAGTTTCATCCAGAGAGAAACAGCGCTCCAGGCACGAAACAGATCTTTATGAACATTGCTGAGGCTTACGATGTACTTTCTAATGGTAGCTTCTACTAATGCAGTTCAAAGAAAAGCTATTTACGACCAGTACGGAACAAAAGGTTTAAAAAACGGGGTTCCAGAAAGAGAAGGTTACTATCACTAATTCAGAATTTGAAGGTAGTATGCAAGGATATGAATTTCATGGCGACCCAGAAAAAGTATTCAATGAATTCTTTGGAACCAAAAATCCATTCGCCGATTTCTTTGTTGGGCAAGTAGACTCCAGCAATACGGCCACTTTTGGAAAGAAATTTAATGGTTTACACGGGCTTGCTTCCAACAATTCTATTTTTGCTCCTACGCAAGATCCAACGTTGGAGTTTGATATTAATCTGACTCTGGAAGAGTTATACACTGGGGCTTTAAAGAAGATCAAAATATCGAGAAAAGTACAGCAATACTGATGTAGTTATTGAATGATGATGGAATGACAACCAGCGTCAAGGAAAAAATATTGACAGTCGAAATCTCGTCTGGATGGAGAGCAGGTACCAAAATCATTTTCCCAAAGGAGGGAGATCAAGGACCAAACAAGATTCCATCCGATGTTGCATTTATTGTAAAGGAGACCAAACATGACAGATTTACACGAAAAGGAGACGACTTGATATTTGTTGCTGAAATCCCACTCGTCAATGCTTTAATTGGCCACCATGTAGAAGTGCTCACTCTCGATGAGCGTATTTTACGCATCCCTGTCAACGAAACAATCAAGTAATCATCTTTAATATAGCTTGGAAACGGTAAAAACAGTCAGAGGCGAGGGAATGCCAAATTCTAAAACTAAAAAGAAGGGCGATTTGATCATAAAGTTCAAACCAACATTCCCAAAGTCTTTAACCGATCAACAAAAGGCGCTATTGAAAAATACCTTTAATATGAAGTAAACTCGATTGAAACTGTTTAATTTTTAACGTTGTTTTCGCTAATGTTATAACTGCGTTCCCATATCGTAATGAGATGATTCGAATAATCAAAGCCAACATTAATTCAATGTTTAGCAAAAGTCAATAGCAGACGGCATTTGTTTTGTTTTTAATTTGTAAACAATTAATTTGACACTTGACAGGAGATGGCAAAGAAAGGCAAAAAAGGAGGAAAGAGAGGAAAGTCTAGGAAGGGAAAGGAAGCGCCTATTCCCGCAAGCAAAGCAAATGAATTCATGACCGCCATAAAGTAATCTTGATTTAATTGCAGAATCGAAGCGTGCAAACTAAGCATGGCCAACTACAGACACCAGTACATGAAAATGTAACTTTAAGTAATATAGCAAAGAAGAAATGAGGATATCAAAAGAAATATTTACCAAACTGGAAGATAAACAGTTCAGGGATATCAAAGATGTGCTAAACGATATTGACGGTGCAGAGACGAAAACAAAAGAAATGGGGAAACTGGATTTAAGAATGCAAAAAGAGATGGCTTTGCAATTGGAAAACGAATCTAAACAGCAGCAATTAAGAGTGAAAGGTGACTATGTTTAACAAAGACCTTCAAGATGTAATTGACAGGTTAGAACGAGAATTAGACACGAAAGCCGATGATTTGAACGGACTAGCAGAATTCAGGACTAAAACCGATCAGCAATTGAATGAAATTCTTCAAGGATGGAAGGATAAAAAGGCAGCAGCAGAACGAGACCACGAAGTTGCAATGAATAAGCTAGTAGCGAGGCATGCCACATGTGTGCAAAACAACAATATCAGGGCCGAAAGGATAATTAACGCAGCAGAAGGAGTAGCCAGTGGAGTAATTTATTTTGACATTAGAAAGAATTGGAAAGAATGCCTGATGCAGCATTAGAGGAAGAGCGGCTTCATCGAAGACTAAAGGACCAAATATCACTGTTAAAGTCTGACTTGAAGAAGCTTAAAGAAATGGTCTTTCAGTTAGAACAAAAGAACATGGAGCTGATCAAGTGTAATCTATCGATAGACTATGATTTGAAATACCTTCAGGAACCGGTAGAACAAGACATTGGCGATTCGAATTTATCCCAAGCACTACCAGGGCTACCTCCTTTGAAAGAAGATTTTGCAAAGAGATATCGAACTGTCAAAGTGAATGTTGCCAACCACGCGGAAACCGCCAAAGAAATCGTGGTCCTAGAGATGGCAAAGAGGAAAAAGGAAAACGTTGGGTTGATCGGAGACAAAGTACCCCTAAATCCTAGCACCGAGATGGGCCCAACGAGGTTCTACTCTCCACTAGTAAAGCTAACACCATTAAAACCAAAATAGGATATACGTTTAAATTTATTTAAAAAAGGATATACACTGTCCAACATTTACATTCTATCTAATATACACTAGCTTAAAATAGCTGGAACAAGTGCTTTAGAATATTTCGTTTTTCACATTTCTGTTCATAGATTTCTTCTTCTTCTTCTTTGTCAAAGACTGACTTGCGCTCTTGCGCGGATAGCTGCTCGTGGATGGAAAGCATCTGGAATTCGAATCTAGTTTCTCTGAATTGCATTTTGACTTTGTGGGGCACCTGCCATCCTTTTATACTTTTTCCTGTTTCCGGTGACACATCGATGCATTTTTCCACTCATTATTCCGAGATTTGTCCGGTCGGGTTTGAGTGATATCCGACGATTGATAAAATTGAGCGGAAAAAGACTGCATAAAATTACCAGGAACAGAAAAGAATCATTATCTGTTACTAGAGCATAAATTCTCATGATTTGTGTCAGTGACGCTCATTCTTGGCATGGAAGCTGCTGGAACTTTGCCATTGTTTTTGTGGAAGAATCTGATTGGTCACAATTTCCCTCATCAAATCCAGGACTAATTGCGCCATACACCACAAGGCCGATAAACTAAATGTGATGGCGAAATAATGGTGACAACTGATCAGTATAGTATTAGATGGCGAAATAATCTTTAATATTGCGCAAGCAACTTTTTCTTCCAAAACGCTTGAATTGAAGAATAGTGTAAACTACTGTCGCCGCTCACTTGCGTGTCAAAATACGCTCCATCGAAAGCCTTGTCAACAGTAATTCAAATGGCAGAGTACTTTTATTTAAAATATTCAGCACAGGCTTCTATGGTATCTAAAAAGTGTAATAACTATTTACAACATGCTTTACAGGAAAAAGATTAGGACGAACTGGCCCTCGCTTGATGTTTTGCTTTCGATTTTTGTAGTATCTTTCCAATACTCGTTCGCGGGCAGCTGCTACTTCTTCGTAAATTTCATCAATGCTTCGTTGTTTCATGGTGTTCATTTCGCCTGTTTGCTTTTAGGCACTGAGTGCGAGGAAATCTTTTGCTATTTAACTGCCGCCCCAAGTCACCTGACTCGTATTCATGCATAGCAGCCACCCTAGAGCCTTTTTGGTTCCATTCCGTTCCAGCGCATGATCACTGTTTTATGTGATAAGAACAACTTTTTTTAATTTATCGGAAATAAGAGACGAGGGTGGTGTGATTCCCGTAATTCCTCTTGTCACCTTTTTATTTCTGGTTACTTGATCCATAAATGGAAGTGCATATGATATTTTATTCAATATTAATATTTGATTCAGCCCATTGATTCATCGTTCATACGGCCCTTTCCCTCCATACTTGGATATCAAGAATACAGAATTTCGCAATCTGCTTTTTGCACATGATCTCGAAAAGCACCAAAGGTAAGTAGTCAATATCACCACCATCAAGAGCAAATCTAACGATAGAGTCGCTTTCCGCTTCATTGAGGATACTCATTCTCGCTTTGATTTCAATTCTCGCATGTTCCAGTCGTTTGTTTTCTGTGTTGCGTTTTGAATCTATTATTCATGAATTTGACCCGTGGTTTAACTACCGCACAACTATTCAGTTAGTAGAAAATGGATTTTATGATTTTGCAAATTGGTTTGATGAATTATCGTGGTACCCACTAGGAAGGGTTGTGGGTGGAACTGTTTACCCAGGTATTATGGTTACAGCGGGCTTATTTCACTGGATTGTAAACAATCTCAACTTTCCAGTTCATATCAGGGAAGTTTGTGTCTTTTTAGCACCAGTTTTTTCAGCCTTTACAGCAATTGCAACTTATCTGTTGACAAAAGAACTCAAGAACTCTTCTGCTGGTTTGTTTGCTGCCGCATTTATTGGTATTGCTCCAGGATATATTTCCAGATCAGTTGCAGGGTCCTACGATAACGAAGGGATTGCAATTTTCTTGCTGGTGTTTACTTTCTATTTATGGATCAAAGCATTGAAAGTTGGATCTGCATTTTATGGAACCTTGACTGCCTTGTTTTACTTTTATATGGTTTCAGCATGGGGTGGTTACGTTTTCATCATCAACTTGATTCCACTTCATGCCTTTTGCTTGATCTTGATGGGAAGATTTTCAACCAGATTATACATTTCATACTCCACTTTCTATGTGACTGGAACTCTTGCCTCCATGACCATTCCTTTTGTCGGATTCCAGCCATTGAGAACTAGTGAACACATGGCTGCATTTGGTAATCCTTGCTTTTATTATAGGTGTCTTTGGATTGTTGCAAATTTTAGCATTCTGTGAAATGCTTAGAAGCCACTTGTCTGCTAATGAATTTAAATCCTTGTTCCAAGTATTCATTGTAACCGTCGCAGTTGGTGGTCTTGCAGGAATTGTTGGATTGACATATGCTGGACTCATTGCCCCATTCACTGGTCGTTTCTATTCATTGTGGGATACCGGCTATGCAAAAATTCACATTCCTATCATTGCATCTGTTTCTGAACATCAGCCTACTGCTTGGCCATCATTCTTCTTTGACTTGCAACTTTTGGTTGCTGTGTTCCCAGCTGGTTTATACTTTTGCTTCAAGGAATTGAAAGACGAGCATGTGTTTGTTTTGGTTTATGGATTGTTTGCTTCCTACTTTGCAGGTGTTATGGTCCGATTGATGCTTACCTTAACCCCAATTGTTTGTGTTGCGGCTGCAATTGCTTTTACAACACTATTTGATACTTACTTTGCTGATAATTCTGCAATCGCAGTGAACGAGGATGAGATTCCAAAGGAAGATGCAAAGGAAACAGAACCTAAAACCCCTGCTAAAAAGGGCAAGAAAGAAGAAAAGAAGGCAGTAAAGGAAAAGGAAGAACCATATGGATTGAAGATTTCTTCTTTGCGTCTGGTTCTCGTTGTTCCATTCTTTGTAGTCTTGGCAATGTTTGCATGGCACTGTACCTATGTCACTTCCAGTGCATACTCTTCTCCGTCTGTAGTTTTGGCATCCACCAACAGAGATGGATCTATGCATATTATTGACGATTTCCGTGAAGCATACTTTTGGTTAAGACAGAATGTAAGAAATTAGATTTAACCACAGACTGATGAAAAAGCAAAGATTGCTTCCTGGTGGGATTATGGATACCAAATCACAGGAATGTCTAACCGTACTACTCTGGTTGATAACAACACCTGGAATAACACTCATATTGCAACGGTTGGTAAAATCATGTCGTGTTCAGAAGAGGTTTCATATGAAGTAATGCAAAAACTTGATGTCGATTACCTTTTAGTGATTTTCGGAGGGTTAATTGGATATTCTGGAGACGATATCAACAAATTCTTGTGGATGATTAGAATTGGAGAAGGTGTTTACCCTAATGATATTTCTGAACGAAAATTCTTTAATGAAAGAGGTGAATACGCTGTTGGAGCTACAGCAACCAAGACTATGAAGGATTCGTTGATGTACAAAATGACATACTACAGATTTGCAGAGTTATTTGGAGGCCGAGGAGCTAGGGACAACGTCAGAGGGCAAGAAATTCCTTCTACTCCAATCAAGCTTTCTACCATCGAAGAGGCATATACTACTGAAAATATGATTGTCCGTATATATCAAGTCAAGAAACCAGATAACATCGGAAGACCTTTATCGGTCGCTTCCAGCTTTGGTAAAAAGAGAAAGCGAAAGGCTAATCGTTCACAATAAAATATTTGTCTGAGCATTTTTCAATTTGATTTTTTTGAAAAGCAATGCACGATTCAACAGTGAAAGGAATTGAATTTGCAACCAAATCAGCCGGAAAGGATCTCCGCATTTTAATTGGTAACTCTTTAGTTAAAAAGTTCACACTCGCTGGAATTCTCCAATTGTCAATCGACTCGTTGAAGGAGCAAAGCAAACCTTGCTGGAAAGCGGTGTCTTGGCAGAAAATATCGTGCTGCACAATGTTCCTGGAGCATATGAGCTTCCGTTCGCCACTCAGAAGCTCTTGAAGGCAAGCGCTGGTTCAACCAAACCATTTGATGCAGCAATCTCAATTGGAGTTTTAATTAAAGGATCAACTATGCACTTTGAATACATTGCCGATGCAACTTCTCAAGGGCTAATGAGAGTTGGTTTGGATCTTGGAATCCCAGTTATATTTGGTGTTTTGACTTGTCTTAATGAAGACCAAGCATTTGTCCGTGCTGGCGACTCTTCAAGAGGTTCAAATGCCCACAACCATGGAATTGATTGGGCCCATACCGCAATTGAAATGGCAACTTTGGGTTAGATTTCCGCCCATTGTTCCCACATAATAAAAACTGGAATATTTTTCAAACCTGGTTTATGCACTCAAAAAGACCAACAAAGCCATTACCAAATGAATTGATAGAATTAATATTAAAGAAAGTTCCCAAATCAAAACTTGTTGATACTATGTGTGTCAGTAAATCCTGGCATGCAACGTCTTCGGAGGTATTGTATTCAAGAATAAAATTCACCAGTGTGGATCAAAGAGAGCGGTTCTTTACTTGCTTACAGAATATGGGCTGCTCCAGACGTGGGACTAGCTCCAGACCAGCGTCGGCATCCAGACACTCACCTCTAAAGCTGTCACCTACAAAGCACGACAATTCAATGCCACCCCCAGTTGTGTTGCGAAGGAGAAACTCCCTTAGATCACATACAGTTGCACCAATGGCCAAGTTGATCAAAAGCTTAGATTTTGGACTGGCACCAAATCCAATTGCCAAAGTCGAGCATAGTTTACCATCCAAGAAACCAATACTTTCGACTCCAAAGACCCCTAGTTTGCCATTATCTGCGCTTTCACTGGAATCCCCAATTCCATTTGGTTCTGAAAGAAGAATGTCAACAACTGTGCCACCTAAACATACCCAATCTTCACCGTCATCATCAAATTCAAAACTAGAAAATATAAGGGAAAAGCCAAGTTTACATATAGAAACAGAAATCCAGGTGTTTAAGAAGGAAGAACTTAAATCACCATATGGTTCATGGAGCCATCGGTTTGTATCACCTTTGCTTCCGTTAGTTGCACAACTTATACCACACCTGAAAGAAATATCACTTAAAGGATGTCATGTAAATGCAAGTGATTTTACCATTCTATTGGAATCCCTGACTCAATTAGAAAAGTTGGATGTTTCTTACTCTACTTTGAAAACCCAAGGCCTTTCTCAAATTTCCAGATTCTGTAGACACAAGCTAGTACATTTGGATATTAGCGGAATCTTTAAACTAGGAAGAAACAAGAGTGACACAATATTGGATATCTCTGCCTACTGTACTGGTTTGACAAAAATCGTGGCTTTTGATTGTCCAGAGATTTTTGATGATATTTTGGAAGACTGCAAGGCGCTAAGTCAAAACAGAATTGAATTTGTCACTGGACCATCGACTGAATAAAATCCATATTTATTACTCTAACCAGTCTACTATTGAGGTAACTGCATCCAACGGAAGCCCAGCTCTTAGGACGTGTTTGTATTGGATTTTCCTTTCTGGAGGTAATACCATCCCTAGTTGCAAACCTACTGGTACTTTCTGTCTATCTCTACCTTCCGGTATTAGCATATATAGCGTGTTCACAATGGACTGGAATATCTGATGGATCGAGTCCAAGTCATCTGTGACACTGGTGTTAGAACAGAATACCTCGTTTCAAAGTACTCCATTTCATGTGATTGAGCAAATTCCGAAGCATCTTCAAATAGTATCACTCTTCTCCCAGGCTGATCAATCTTGTTTCCGATCAAGAATGAACGAAAGCAACAATAGTCCTTTCCCAAAGCTTTCATGCCTTCCATCCAAGGAGTCAGTTCCTCCAGTGCTGATTTTCTAGTAACTAGGTTATCTACCGTCTACCATCTATAAAAAATATTGTTGCTGCCAATCCAGATATATATCGCGTCGTTTGCGGAATATCGGAAGGATCATCTGGAGCGTTCCAATACTCCACCCTAATTGCATCCTCTCCTATAGCATACATCTTTGGAATAATATTAATCCTGGATTTTGGTTTCTCTACATCCCTTTGGATCTCCTTCTCCAAGATCTTTTCCTTGTCGCTCTCAAGTGACCCAATAACAGCTATACAGAAATTCGCATCGATATGAGTAATATCCTGGACAGATTTTGCCAGTGTCGGTAAAGATTTTTGAAGGAAAGCTGAACCTATTTTTCCCAACTCCATTTTTCCAAAAAGTTTAAAACATGGAACCGTGGCTTTCTATTAAAGAAAGCTTCAAAGCAGAAATAACTAGTAATAGATTATTAAAAAGGTCCTATCGTATCGATTGAGCGGATAAAGGATCACAATATCAAGAATGTCGAGAATTATAAACAGCTGAACGCACAAGCACAGGGATTAGTGCTGCAAGCTAGCCAGCTCCAACAGCTTTGTAAGCAGTGCTAACTCAGATGATAAAATAAACCAGTCACTCAGCCAGCTGGATCACATTGAGCAGGCGATCAGTACGTACGAAAAAATAGTTGCGGAAATGGAAGAATATGTAAATGAATTGAAATAAATGCTCTGTACTTCATGTTTCTTGGTGCATAAATTCCGATTGTGAGGTGTTTTCGCTGTCGCCATTGTGCAATTAAAATCTAAAAGCGATGTAGAAATATAAAGTGGATTTCAGTAAAATATTCTATTTCTGTCAACTCTATTCAAGTTGGCATATTCCGGAAAATTAATTTCAGCCAATTACAGTGCGTGGCGCATGTATTTTCTTTTGGCAGAGAAAAAAGAGAAGTTGTTCAAGGAAGGTTTACTTTTTAAAAAATGGCAGGTACGAGTTGTAGGTAACAATTAGGAAAAAAGAAGTGGTCAAAAGGACGTGTAAAGGACAAGGCAAACAATGCAGTTGTCTTCGATAAACCAACTTACGACAGACTTTTCAAGGAAGTCCCAACATACAAGCTCGTCACTCCATCCATTCTTGTCGATCGTCTTCGTCTTAACGGATCTGTAGCTCGTGCTGCTATCAAGGAACTTGAAAAGCAAGGAATTATCAAGGCTGTCACCTTACACGGTGCTCAAAAGATTTACACCCGTGCTACCAAGGTAATTGTATTTATTAAACTTTAGGCTGAAGATGAAGCTCCTGCTGAAGAATAAGCTTTTGTAATATCAATAAACTTATCACAATTAAATCAGGGTAAATTATATTGGGGATTTGGACTGAATTGGATTTTGTTTTTTGGAAAGTTACTTTTGAGTTTGTATTTTTACCCCAATTAATATTTCCTCTGTCCGAAAGTTTTTTGTAAATCTAATGACAAGTGAAATCAACAAGCAAGCTGCACTTGAAGAAGCAAAGAATATCATCGTTCAAAACATAGAACCTAAAAAGCGTAAATATACCAAGAGTAAACAATGCTGACGTAGGAGCCAAGCTACAAGAGAATCAAGATCCATCTGAAGTCAAACCCAAGCGCAAGTACAACAAAGGTATGGTATCAGTTGACTGTAGCTCCAAAAGATCCAAATTTACCTCCAAAAGAAAAAAAGACTGTAAGTAATTATAACGACAGAGAGCAGAAAGAATTAGAGATGGGGATCCCATCAGAAAATACACAAAGAAAGCTAAAAATGAATCGCCTGCCCCATCTTGGCCGGTGTTTGACCCAGAAGTAGTTGCAGAATTTTCAAAATTAAATCCAGATCCTGTTCAACCAACCCCAACTCACACTCATGCAAACACCGGGATTGCGTTTATCAATGAAGCAAATCCATTGGTGCATGTTGACGATGCAAATATCAGGGATAGAGGTATCCAAGTCTAACAGAAAGTTGCGATAACTGGGATGTCTCTGTCACCAGATGGATCATTTTTAGCTACATTCTGTAATGCAGGAACAGCATTCATATGGGATATGAATACCTTTGAAAAGTTACAGTGTTTGAAAGATGAAAAGGAAACTAATATTGACGAGTTTTACACTGGCTGCTGGACGTTTGATTCCAAACATATGATAATTGGAGGAAAGCTGAAAGATCGACAGCGATGGTCGGAACCTGATGACGATAATCACATCTTACCTTGTCCATTAAAAGTGTTTGATGTTGTTGAAGGAAACGTAATCCAAACATTTCATGGCCACTTTGAAGAAGTGCTATCTACTAAATTGATTGAGTTTAGAGGAAACCAGTATTTATTATCTACGAGTCAAGATGGCTATATAATCAGTTGGAAAATCGATCCCAGCTTCAAGTACTTTTAATCTAACAAGGGAACCTCCGGAAAAGAAACAAATAACGGATGGATATACGTGTATGGCATTTACCACATCATTCCTGCCTAATACAGGAAACAAATATTTCATTGCTTCTTGCGATGATAGTATCAGATTGTATGATTTTGAGGAATCTAGGGTAACTTTGATTAATCAAGCTGTTGCAAACGTTCCCAAACATTTTTTCCTGTTATTGCGATTTCAGCACTTTCCTAAACTGTCTGGATTATGAAGCTTGTCCCACTTGGGATCAATTTTCAGAGGATAACCCAATGTTCTCTTTCTTGATTTGTCGAGGAGTGGAAGTACTAGATGGCGAAGATGAAACAATCAGTATTATGTATTTAACTTTGACACAATCCCAAACTCTGTGATTTTATATAAGCTGATCTATCCAACAAAGAAAGGAGATAAATTCCAGTTGGAGCTGGTCCGAAAATTCCAACATTCAGAGTATAGATCAAATTCTTGGTTGGTTAAACTTGCAACAAACGGGCGTTATGTAGCAGCTCCCACTTATGATGGTAATATTTTTCTATTCCATCTCTTGACGGGCCAAGTTGTTGGAATTTTAAGGGATCATCAAGGTAAATATTAATTAAATTGGAAATCGAACTTCGGGACGTCTTGTTCCATCCAACTAAAAAGTTGTTTTTGTCTTGTGGAGACGATGGGATTGTTCATGTCTATTCTCAGGATCCAAAAGTTAATGCCACAACCTGTATGGACGACAATTCCAGCGTCGAATTTTAATATATCCATAATTTTCCCAGTTCGTATTCAATGGTGTATAATCTTACGTTCAAGCATATTTCAAACTTTCAAAGAAAATCCTTGGAAATTTAAATTAAAGATGGTGGAAATGCAATTGCGAAATAGTAGTGTGACCGTCAATTCTCCGCAAGCAATCGCGGTGTATAGAATTAATCACGCGAATATCACCATTAGCACTTCGCGTAAAATAAAAACTAGATATATGACCAGTAGAGAACCTGAACTTCCAGCACCACAAGCACAGCCAAATACCGTAGATTTTATAACCTTGCAGCATGAATTTAATATGACTGGAGCTGGCAGTACATTTCATCCTTCAACTCATAGACTAAGACAAGCAGCAGCTCAGGCATTAGCAAGATCGCATCATAACAGATCGGGTAGAATTCAAATTCAACAGATTTCACCTAGAAGAGCAAGCGCTTCAAACGGGACTGTCAATCCGTCAATTCACCCTCAATTTAGAAGCAAGACTGTTTGTAATCTTTACTGCAGCCATTGCGAATCTAGGCTATGTGAAAGAGGAATGCGTGCCATTTTGTTGGGCAATACCTCGGTAGAATTATACTCGACTGATCGACCGCCGTTTGGCGTGGCTCTGGTGGATAAAGATTACTTTACCAAGAATTGCTCGTAATTGTGTGCTTTACTATTAGATGTAGAATTCGCGATGCTGCTTGTTTAGGTTGTGGAAATGTAGTAGGATACCATGTCACTCACCCGTGCGATAGATGCCTTGATTCGTGTAATAATGGTATAAATCGCTAATTTCAGGCCATTTTTGGATGTTTTTAAGCGATGCTGTATGGTCAAAAGATAGATTAGAAAAATCGGGAAATACTATACTCAAATGGTCTTCGCTTGCTGGCGTTGATGATCCGTTAGACCATGGATCCCATACGGAAAAGGAATATAACGCTCTCTGCCGTTAATTAAGTTATTTAAGAGGAATAAATCTTCAAAAACTCTAATCTTTTATTGAATCGTCAACTACTCTCTCTGTGTCTGAATCTGTACGTTCTGTCTTGAATGATAGTATCTGCACAACTCTTTTCATCGCTTTAATTCCATTTTGGGAATTTAGGAAATCATTATTGTCTGGTATCACACCAGCGCCGAATTTAACCTTGGCTCCAAGAACAGAATCATCCGTAAGTGCGAAATGCCGAATGTGATGTACTAGCAGTGCGTTAGATTCTCTGTCGCCTTCAATTTTTTGCTGATATGAGGTCAATCTGAAGGTTTCAAGCTCAGCGCAAATAGAAAACATATTGTAATATTTCTGGAAATTGATTTTTCGAGTTAATTCTGAAGTTTCTTCTTCATCAAGATAACCTGGAGAATTGTTATATACAGAGATTAGATCTAAAAAGTAGGGAACTTGGTCAATAGGATCTTACCTAAAAACGGAATTCCAGGAGGGTTGGTACTTGTAATTGCATCCCAATATTCGTGATATCCATTGGTGTAATCCATTAACTGATTAATTTCTCTGAATATATCTAAATATTTCGTTGGAAGTGCCTTCAATTAAAACTATCTACCTCCCACGCCTGTGACCAAATTAAAACAGAAGGACGTTTCAAACCATAAGCGATGGCAAAAGCGCTATTGTAATTTCCAAGTTCCAAGCAATTGCGAGCAATTTTGAGTAATATCTTCAAAGCAGTGGTTTTCTTCTTTGTGGTGTCTTCTTTCAAAACAACAGTGGCTACGTAAGCTACAAGCTAATTTTAGAGACTATTTACGGTTCTAAACCAAGCACAATAATCGAGTATAGTTTTAAGAGGTAAATTATATCCTCCTCCAGCTATATCTGCAGGAACGGCAAGCAGCTGAAGGTACATGTCCGGCTTAACTTGTCTAAAAAGATAATGCTCGACCATAGTGAGATTGTCTGCAAAGAAATAAGGCTCCCATTCAAAAATCAAAGGTCGAGAAAAGTCAGGGTTTGATCGGTCCATGGTAAACATTGGAATATACTGCGATGTATACCACGATAAACGCTATTATTACTTTAGTATTACTTGCTCTCGAACAGCATGAACCAACTTTTGATTATTCCCAAACGATTCGGTGGCCAAAGTATTGATAAAATCATTCAAAGCAGAGTACAGCTTGGGATTTACATGAAAATCATTCCAATGATTTCTAATCCATACTAGCAGGATTCTCAGACTTCTTTGTTGGACATTCTTTTTCAGTTTGCGGTAGTTGGCATCTGATGCAGGTTTCTGGCCAGGTTCGAGATCAGAATTGTACCAGCCAATTAGGCATTCAAACACTTCCATACTAGAAACAAAAAACCGATAATTGGCCAAAAATATTTCTGCAAATGACATGTCTGAATTAGAAAATCTTACCTTGGTCAATTGGGAATAGCAAGCTGTCCAGTAGGCTCCTAACATCACCACTAGTAATCATCGCCATTCCAGAAAAAGTAGAATCGTCGTACACTACACCAGGAATCACCTTTTCTGGACTTTGATTCAGTGTCTTTGGTGGAATTAAGACTGGCTTTTTGTCAGCTGCAAAAAGATTTGCAGTAGATCCTGTATCGCCTTTAGTACTCCAAGTCTGGTCTCTTCGTGTCAAGTAATAACATTTTGCTATCCACATCATTCTATCAATTGGGTCGATGATTGGATTTTTCCTACCGAAAATAGCCATGAGGTCAAATTGAGTGGGTGTAGGATTATCGTCCAATCTATTTTTGTACTGAACATCATTAGCTAGGTCAATAACTAGGAACCTTTCAATAAATTGATGTAAAACTCTTTAAATGTCTTTGGAGGGAGTGGTTTAACAGTTTCAGGCGATGTATTCAGATTAATGTTCTCTCCGCTTCCCATTAATGTCGACATTCTTGTGTTTCTCAAATTACTTATTGCAGTATAAGGTGCTGTCATGTTTTCTGTTGGAGTACGCGCTCTGGATCCATCGCTAATTGGTGTCAGATTCGAAGTTTCTACAGGAGTAGCCGAAGTAGCTCGTTTTGAACGATATTTTGTATGCTCGCTAATTGATTGTGGGTTATTTACAATGTCTTGAGTAAAAGTTACTCCAGTGGTTAAAAGCGATGCTCTGACGTTCTTTTGCGGGACTGGTGTTGCCAAAGACAGTTCTAGCGATTCCTTATCTTCAAAGTTTCCTCTGTTCTTACTTGCAATCCTTTGATGATTTAGCAGTTCAATAGACTTGTGATGCGCTTTTTTCTGACTCTGGCTTCGAGTGAATATCTGAGTTCGAAGTAGTCCAACCCCAGAAAATGATGCTGGCATATCTGCAACGATAATTTCCTCTAGTTGCGTGTCATTTATGGGAATTATCTGACCTGCATCAATTCTGATTTCTGGACCTTCTGTTATATGTTGCAACGCATCTGCTGATAGACTGTATCGAATTTTCTTTCCATCTAATGAGTTTTCGCTAATTGACACCTCCTTTCCTTCCAGGTTACCTACGCTTCCACCCCTATCGTCACTGTAGCGTCTAACGGGTGATACGGGGACCTCCTCTTCTGGACTGGCAACTGTTTGCGGTTGATTTTCCTTTCCGTTCTTCTCCAGAGCTTCCTCCTGTTGTTTCTTTTTAGCTTTACCTCGAAATAGGTTCATATTTCGCGGTTGTGGAAGTTTTCAAAAAAATGTTAAAGCTGACGTTTAATATCCGATTCAAAACTACCATAGCAACGCAATTGAGGGAAACGATGCGCAAGGTGCCCTGCCCTGGTATTTTAATATTCATAAAGTGATTGTGGTTTCTTGTAATAATGGGAAAGAAACGAGGGGAATGACCTGCTCCTCATTCAATTCAATATCCTTGGATCCGCCGATAATATCGTTCAGCATCAAGAAGCCGTCAACCACTCTTGAAGTGCTAAAATCATCTCCAAAATTTGCAGTCCATATTTTATCTTCAAAACAAATTTCGCATTCAATAGCATTCTCTTCACCAAAGACTCAATCAGATTTTGGAAAGTTTCCTCATTATGTGGATGGCCTGAATAGCGATTTACCAATTTTGCAAGGTTGCTTGAGTGTGCTCATTTGCAAGCCTTTCAAGACTGATGCAGTTGGGGATCATGACGTATGGTACGGTGAAATAGTGGATATTCAAGCAGATGGGATAAAAATAATCCAAGGGGAACGAGAACCCCTGAAACCTCTCCTGTACTTTGATTCAAAATATCGCAGCATCGGAGATGAAGTATTTATTGAAGCATTCGAAAGTAGCAAGTTAGATTTTCAGGATTGGACCCATAGGGCACATGTAAGGATGGCCTGGATCTACATTCGCGACAAATCGTATTCCCAAAAAGAGAGCTTTGAAATGATAAAGTAATTGCTCTTAACTCTAGGAAAGGAATCATTCAGTACAATAAAGCCAATCATGCGCGAATCAACCATGGTTATAACCACACCATCACGACGTTCTTTTCAAAGCTGGTGGCAATGGCGCTGCAAAATGATTTACAAAATGGAATAGAAAAGGATGATTTCCTAGAATTCCTTGAAAGATATCCTAGATTGGACACTTTTAATTATATCTTTGATTATTACGATAAGGAAATCCTTTACAGCGAGCAGGCAAAGGCCAAGTAAATTCTCTTAACCGCAGATACATTGAACCCTCAAAACAGCCAACTATAGAATCTCTCAAACAATAAATCTTCATTTACCGAATTTTTTGCCGAATTAGTGGCTGGTGTGTGGCGTGAGTGTGGCAGTTCTTTAAGTTCCAATTTACTTAAAGGATTTGTTTGCTTCGAGTTTTTGTACTGATGGGCTTGACTACGGAAAGGATCAAACAGCTTCAGAATGAATTTGGCCAGTCAAAACCAACGCTGATTAGAAGCTACAGCAGCAAATCTATACCAAAAGTAGAACGTGTAAACAAGGATGTCTGTAGCTTGTGCCTCGTTCCATATTCGCAGGATAGTCAGAAAAATTCATACCAACTGAAATGCTGCGGGAACCTTCTCCACCGGGATTGCTATTCAGTGTATAGGTTGAACAAATTTGAGCAGTGTTTGTTGTGTAGAGCAATGCTACCAGAGTTTTCAGAAGAGGGCTTGTACAAATCTTTTCAAGTAGAGGATGAATCACTGGAATTAATTGAACGTAATGGTTCAGTGGATTTTGTTATCGCGGCTGAAGGGGAATATGTTGATGGGCAATTGGAATGCCTGGTAAACTTTTCTGGTTATAAATCAAATAATACCAAAGCTGAAGGATTGGATTTGGTCCTCATTGTGGACGTCTCTGGAAGTATGGCGAATGCCAAGTTGGAAATGGTCAAGGATACGATTTGCTATTTAATCAACCACCAACTTCAAGATCACGATAGACTTGCGATTGTTACTTTTAACGAACACGCAAATCTGATTTGTAATTTCACACGCATCACCAGCGAAAATAAACAGGAGCTGGTCGGACTTGTTAATGGCTCACTTGTTGCCGATGGCGGCACTAGTATTATTGAAGGTATAAAGATGGGTCTTGGCATGCTCGATTGCCGAAAGATTATCAATACAAATAGTGCAATGCTCCTCTTTAGTGACGGAGAAGATTCAAAACCAGATCATAAATACTTGATTTTTCAGTATCTAGAACGAGCCAGAAATAGTGGGCTTCCAATTCAATGTTTCGGGTATGGTGAAAATCATGATTACAAATATTTGAATGATATTGCTCTTGGAAGTTCAAACGGAAGCTATTCG
The DNA here is from genome assembly GCA_027604185.1 of Boothiomyces macroporosus. Lineage (NCBI taxonomy): Eukaryota > Fungi > Chytridiomycota > Chytridiomycetes > Rhizophydiales > Terramycetaceae > Boothiomyces > Boothiomyces macroporosus. The sequence continues at coordinate 228,544 of JADGKB010000003.1, forward strand.
TACGTGGAATCCGAGCAAGATATTAGCTCCAGTATTGTGGGCTCAGTTGGTGGAATATCCTCTGTTATTGCAAAAGATTTGGTTGTCAGCCTTGATTTTGGAAGTATGAAGGTGATTGAAATTTCGTGTGGATCATACCCGGTTCACATTGATTCTCATTCGGCTAAACTACACCTCAAAAACCTGTATAGTAGAGAAATCAGAAACATCAGATGCAAGTTGGAATTCGGTGGCGATCCCCAAACCACTTGTATTTGTCAGTTTGCTGCCAACACACCAGATTGTACTCCCATCCCATTCAAAGTGGATATTCTAGATTCTTCAGCTCCCCTTCAGAAACAAAAAGCAGAAGACTATCTGAGAAATGAACTTTCAAAGGCTATTAGTCTTGCCGAGGATGGAAACCATTTTTTGTCCAAAAAGACTTTGGAAAGCGCGCGGGATGTACTGTCTCGTACAAGAAATGAATTGGGAGCAAAGTATCCCACGGCTGATCTCGAGTTTTTCGATTTACTTGTGAATGACATCAATCGCTTGCTTGTATCCTTAGATCCGCAATTGTTCAAAAAAGGCGGCAAATTTCTTGTAAGCCATATCCATTCCGAATTGTCACAACAAAGAACATTGAGGCTTCAAAGCAAATACTTTTCGTTGGGGCGGTATGTTTCAGAGCCCATCAAAGTCAGTATCAACCAACGACTGCAAACTCTTAAAAGGAATAAAATTTAATAGTACCAGTTGTCAGCCAATCGTTGGTGTAACACTAGTGAATCGGGACAGTCCCAATAGGGTAATGAACTGCTCCCTTTGCGGTGGCGCACAAGCTGAAATTCGCCTTTGATTTTTTATTCTCCAATTACAATGATGGCCTACAAAGGTGATGAATTGCTGGAAGAGTTGATAGAGCCGTACGAACATAATGCACCGGAATTGATTGATCTATTGTTATCCCATGGTATTTTTTCCTCATGTCAGATATGGAACTAACTCAAATGATGTTAATTTTGTTTCCACTTTACATCCGACCAGCGGATTTAATGGATGTATTATTAGATAAATTTGATACTGTAAAGCACTTGAACAATTCTGCTTTGAAACTAAGGTTATTTTAGAGTAATTACAGGATATGCAACGTTATATTACTATGGGCTGACCTTTACTGGAATGACTTTGATGACAAGATGCGCTATACTTTGAAATTCTTGTCCAAGAGGATTGCGCTGGATGAAAGCATTCTGGAAATTGCAGCCAGGATGAAGGAGAAGAGCAGACAGCATTTGGAGCTCTGTGAATATGATTTTGGATTCCTGGAGAGGACTGCCACCGAGCCATTTACCCCAATTACCCAAGAAATCGTTGGCGGAAAAATGAACTGGATTGCTGAAATTGACAGTGATGTTATTGCAAGGCAGTTGACCCTGTATGAATGGGAAATATTCATTGCCATCAATGTATTCTATGGTTAACAATAGCCTCGGGATTTTCTACAGCATCATAGAGGGAAAACAAAGCCTGTTACGGCCCTCACAAGAGCAATCCAGCACTTTAATTTTATTTCATCATTGTAAGCACCATTAATTTTAGAGTAAAGACATTAATATTGGTTCAGGAGACTCTAGAAGCCAGGACTCAAGTCCTTTTTAAATTCATCAAAATTGCTAAAAACTTACGTACAACTAATAATTTTAATACTCTAATGGCTGTCATGGGAGGCTTGAATCATTCATCAATCACTCGCTTGCACAAAACCCATGAAGCGGCGCGTGCTTATGCACTCTACGACGATTTCATCAGCCTACAACGACTAGTGACAGGAAACAATGGATACTTTGCATATAGACAGGCGCTAAACATCAGCAATCTGCCATGTATCCCATATATTGGATTATTTTCCAGAGATATTTCAAGAACTTCAGAATTTAAAGATAGAAACCCAAATTTGACAGACTCTATCGATATTACTAACGCAATATCAATGGGAGATACACTAGTTAGATTTGAGAGCTTCAAAATAAGGTGCTTTGTTGTTAATCTAGACCTTACAATATCGTGAAAGACAGTCAACTAATTACCAATATACTTTCATCTTTAACAATGACAGACGAAGTAATTATTTTTAACATAGATGGCATTGAAACGATCAAAGCATTTAGAACCTAAACTAATTTAATTGTAATATAACTCTTTTTAAATTTCAAATTATATTAAGAACACTAAGAAAATGGAATTCTACCACTGAGTCTCTTTTGTAATTGAGGTTGAGCAACTTTGGAGCTTGCAGGTGATTTCAATTCTGGAGCACTAAATGACGGAAATACAAGCAATCTGCCAGGAAACTCCTCCAAATCAAGACCTTTAGCTTTCGCATGATCATACAAAGATTTGTACTGAGTAGATGCCTGTGCGGTCCAAGTGTCAACAGTCGATTTGATTTCGCTGATTTTCCCTTTTAGCGCGTCATTCTATATTAAAACGGAGTACTTCGGCTTTAAGCATTTCTACAACTGTTTGTGAAGGTGGGATGTCAGAGGCTGAAGTAAGTCTGGTTAAACTGATGTTAGCGTGCTAGTACTTTTCGGTCGAGGTGTATCTGCTCTTCATTTGGTTTGCTTTCAACTCTTCTACTTGCTTTTGTAGCTTATTTACAATGCACTCCTGCTCTTGCTCCAAAGTAATTTCCATCTGTACTTTTTCCCTTTGAAGCTGATTCAACTTTTTTTGCAACTGGTTGGTGATTTTTTCTTCTTCTGCTTCAACTTTGACTAGCAACGCCTGCTTTTCCTTTTGCAGCGTTTCGATTCTTTTCAAGAGCGTGTTTGAAATGAACTCTTCCTCTTCTTCCGCAGAGGTTTGGATTTTCACCATACTCTTTTTCAATTCCTCATTTTGAGCGCTGCGATTAAACTATTTTACAGTAGTCTCTGATTGCTTTCGTGGATCGAGTGTAATTCTGATTGTGTTTCTCCTAGCGTAACTTCGAGCGCGGCAATACGCTGCTGAAGGGCTTCGGTAATTCCGACATCATCACTACTATAAATTCCAAACTACTTTTTGCACTGTAACTCTTTTATTTTCAACTCAAAATCTTCACGTCGTTCTTTCCTTTGAATTTCATAATCTCTCCAATTTTGCTGAATAGCATCGTTTTCCTGTTTAGCCTAATCTAAGTCTTTATTCTACCCGTTCCAAATCTGCAGCCAGCTTTGTATTTACTTCTTCCGCAGAGTTGAGATTGATGGACATGCGCCAGACTCTTGAAAATTCTTTTACTTTTTTTGCGGACGGCAAAATGTTATGTAAATTAATATTCAAGAGAAATTTTTCTGTAGCTTCAGACCCTTCATTGATGGAGAAGCTGCAGGGAGTAATCAACGGCTTCAATGCACCGATTAGATATGCAGTGGCATACGGGTCGGGAGCATATGAACAAAAAGGATACGAGAAAGCTAAAGCCGGCAAAGTATTTTGCTCCTTAAATTAGGATGTTATGGTCGATTTTATATTTGGAGTTACGCATGCCGAACACTGGCATTCATTGAATTTGAGACAGCATCCGCATCACTACTCTGCACTCAAACATTTTAAGGAAGGTACAATCGCACATGTGCAAGAGAAATACGGAGCTAGAATTTATTATAACCCGGATATTATAGTGAACGGAGTTGTAATTATTGTATAATCATAGCGTATCAAGTATGGAGTTGTCTCAATGCACCATTTGTTACGCGATTTGGAAGAATGGGAGACGCTATATTTGGCTGGACGACTACAAAAGCCCGTAAAAATCCTAAGAGATGATGCAAAAGTAAAGCTGGCAACAAAGCAGAATCTTGAAAATGCTGTCCGCGTAGCTTTGTTGATGCTGCCAGAAAGATTCACAGAAGAGGACTTGTTCTTGAAAATAGCTGGATTATCGTACAGAGGCGATTTCCGTATGCTATTTGGGGAAAATCCTCATAAGGTTTACAATATCGTGTATGCTCAGATGGATGCCTTTCATGAAAAGTACGTTGACATTATCACCGAGCTACCAAATGTAAATTATTTGGCCGATGGGTCTTTGGAGGTTATTTTCGTTAATCTTAGCAGGACATGTCCATAAAACTCAGAGGAAATCTCATTCAGAAACTGCCAAAGAATTTTCAAACATTACTTCAGCATCACTATTTATGGTCTATTTCTAAAGCTGGCGGTAAGAGTGTAAACAGAGAAGAGCCTTTCTATTCACAAGGCATTGCCGATTCGCCTTATGTGTCCAACTGCGTCGCAAAAAGTAACTTGAATTCTAATCTAGCTGTTCGCGATATAGTAGGACAACCCGCCATCACTCAAAGTATAAAAGGTATCTTCACTGCCGGTCTATCGAGAACATTCAAATATTCAATGGAGAAATTTAACAAGAAGCTAGGTGCCCAAAAATAAATTACGTCACGCAAATCTTTTGTATAATTTCATTATGAATTTAGACTACTACAAGATTCTTAATCTCAAGAGAGACTGTGAAGATGCGGAAATTAAAGCTGCGTACAGGAAGCTCTCATTAAAGGTTGAATTTCAACTGACGTAGTTTCATCCAGAGAGAAACAGCGCTCCAGGCACGAAACAGATCTTTATGAACATTGCTGAGGCTTACGATGTACTTTCTAATGGTAGCTTCTACTAATGCAGTTCAAAGAAAAGCTATTTACGACCAGTACGGAACAAAAGGTTTAAAAAACGGGGTTCCAGAAAGAGAAGGTTACTATCACTAATTCAGAATTTGAAGGTAGTATGCAAGGATATGAATTTCATGGCGACCCAGAAAAAGTATTCAATGAATTCTTTGGAACCAAAAATCCATTCGCCGATTTCTTTGTTGGGCAAGTAGACTCCAGCAATACGGCCACTTTTGGAAAGAAATTTAATGGTTTACACGGGCTTGCTTCCAACAATTCTATTTTTGCTCCTACGCAAGATCCAACGTTGGAGTTTGATATTAATCTGACTCTGGAAGAGTTATACACTGGGGCTTTAAAGAAGATCAAAATATCGAGAAAAGTACAGCAATACTGATGTAGTTATTGAATGATGATGGAATGACAACCAGCGTCAAGGAAAAAATATTGACAGTCGAAATCTCGTCTGGATGGAGAGCAGGTACCAAAATCATTTTCCCAAAGGAGGGAGATCAAGGACCAAACAAGATTCCATCCGATGTTGCATTTATTGTAAAGGAGACCAAACATGACAGATTTACACGAAAAGGAGACGACTTGATATTTGTTGCTGAAATCCCACTCGTCAATGCTTTAATTGGCCACCATGTAGAAGTGCTCACTCTCGATGAGCGTATTTTACGCATCCCTGTCAACGAAACAATCAAGTAATCATCTTTAATATAGCTTGGAAACGGTAAAAACAGTCAGAGGCGAGGGAATGCCAAATTCTAAAACTAAAAAGAAGGGCGATTTGATCATAAAGTTCAAACCAACATTCCCAAAGTCTTTAACCGATCAACAAAAGGCGCTATTGAAAAATACCTTTAATATGAAGTAAACTCGATTGAAACTGTTTAATTTTTAACGTTGTTTTCGCTAATGTTATAACTGCGTTCCCATATCGTAATGAGATGATTCGAATAATCAAAGCCAACATTAATTCAATGTTTAGCAAAAGTCAATAGCAGACGGCATTTGTTTTGTTTTTAATTTGTAAACAATTAATTTGACACTTGACAGGAGATGGCAAAGAAAGGCAAAAAAGGAGGAAAGAGAGGAAAGTCTAGGAAGGGAAAGGAAGCGCCTATTCCCGCAAGCAAAGCAAATGAATTCATGACCGCCATAAAGTAATCTTGATTTAATTGCAGAATCGAAGCGTGCAAACTAAGCATGGCCAACTACAGACACCAGTACATGAAAATGTAACTTTAAGTAATATAGCAAAGAAGAAATGAGGATATCAAAAGAAATATTTACCAAACTGGAAGATAAACAGTTCAGGGATATCAAAGATGTGCTAAACGATATTGACGGTGCAGAGACGAAAACAAAAGAAATGGGGAAACTGGATTTAAGAATGCAAAAAGAGATGGCTTTGCAATTGGAAAACGAATCTAAACAGCAGCAATTAAGAGTGAAAGGTGACTATGTTTAACAAAGACCTTCAAGATGTAATTGACAGGTTAGAACGAGAATTAGACACGAAAGCCGATGATTTGAACGGACTAGCAGAATTCAGGACTAAAACCGATCAGCAATTGAATGAAATTCTTCAAGGATGGAAGGATAAAAAGGCAGCAGCAGAACGAGACCACGAAGTTGCAATGAATAAGCTAGTAGCGAGGCATGCCACATGTGTGCAAAACAACAATATCAGGGCCGAAAGGATAATTAACGCAGCAGAAGGAGTAGCCAGTGGAGTAATTTATTTTGACATTAGAAAGAATTGGAAAGAATGCCTGATGCAGCATTAGAGGAAGAGCGGCTTCATCGAAGACTAAAGGACCAAATATCACTGTTAAAGTCTGACTTGAAGAAGCTTAAAGAAATGGTCTTTCAGTTAGAACAAAAGAACATGGAGCTGATCAAGTGTAATCTATCGATAGACTATGATTTGAAATACCTTCAGGAACCGGTAGAACAAGACATTGGCGATTCGAATTTATCCCAAGCACTACCAGGGCTACCTCCTTTGAAAGAAGATTTTGCAAAGAGATATCGAACTGTCAAAGTGAATGTTGCCAACCACGCGGAAACCGCCAAAGAAATCGTGGTCCTAGAGATGGCAAAGAGGAAAAAGGAAAACGTTGGGTTGATCGGAGACAAAGTACCCCTAAATCCTAGCACCGAGATGGGCCCAACGAGGTTCTACTCTCCACTAGTAAAGCTAACACCATTAAAACCAAAATAGGATATACGTTTAAATTTATTTAAAAAAGGATATACACTGTCCAACATTTACATTCTATCTAATATACACTAGCTTAAAATAGCTGGAACAAGTGCTTTAGAATATTTCGTTTTTCACATTTCTGTTCATAGATTTCTTCTTCTTCTTCTTTGTCAAAGACTGACTTGCGCTCTTGCGCGGATAGCTGCTCGTGGATGGAAAGCATCTGGAATTCGAATCTAGTTTCTCTGAATTGCATTTTGACTTTGTGGGGCACCTGCCATCCTTTTATACTTTTTCCTGTTTCCGGTGACACATCGATGCATTTTTCCACTCATTATTCCGAGATTTGTCCGGTCGGGTTTGAGTGATATCCGACGATTGATAAAATTGAGCGGAAAAAGACTGCATAAAATTACCAGGAACAGAAAAGAATCATTATCTGTTACTAGAGCATAAATTCTCATGATTTGTGTCAGTGACGCTCATTCTTGGCATGGAAGCTGCTGGAACTTTGCCATTGTTTTTGTGGAAGAATCTGATTGGTCACAATTTCCCTCATCAAATCCAGGACTAATTGCGCCATACACCACAAGGCCGATAAACTAAATGTGATGGCGAAATAATGGTGACAACTGATCAGTATAGTATTAGATGGCGAAATAATCTTTAATATTGCGCAAGCAACTTTTTCTTCCAAAACGCTTGAATTGAAGAATAGTGTAAACTACTGTCGCCGCTCACTTGCGTGTCAAAATACGCTCCATCGAAAGCCTTGTCAACAGTAATTCAAATGGCAGAGTACTTTTATTTAAAATATTCAGCACAGGCTTCTATGGTATCTAAAAAGTGTAATAACTATTTACAACATGCTTTACAGGAAAAAGATTAGGACGAACTGGCCCTCGCTTGATGTTTTGCTTTCGATTTTTGTAGTATCTTTCCAATACTCGTTCGCGGGCAGCTGCTACTTCTTCGTAAATTTCATCAATGCTTCGTTGTTTCATGGTGTTCATTTCGCCTGTTTGCTTTTAGGCACTGAGTGCGAGGAAATCTTTTGCTATTTAACTGCCGCCCCAAGTCACCTGACTCGTATTCATGCATAGCAGCCACCCTAGAGCCTTTTTGGTTCCATTCCGTTCCAGCGCATGATCACTGTTTTATGTGATAAGAACAACTTTTTTTAATTTATCGGAAATAAGAGACGAGGGTGGTGTGATTCCCGTAATTCCTCTTGTCACCTTTTTATTTCTGGTTACTTGATCCATAAATGGAAGTGCATATGATATTTTATTCAATATTAATATTTGATTCAGCCCATTGATTCATCGTTCATACGGCCCTTTCCCTCCATACTTGGATATCAAGAATATATCTGTTATCTCAATACCCTTGTTTATGGCCTTGCACATATCGTAGATAGTGCAAGCTGCAACTGATACGGCGATAATCGCTTCCATCTCCACACCAGTCTTTCCATCGCACACTGCTTTGCTTTCCACTAAAACTGAGTGATCTGCTTCATTTAAAGAAAAATTCAATTCTACCTTGGATAGGTTCACTTGATGACAAAACGGTATCAAATTGCTGGTTTGTTTAGCGGCTTGAATCCCTGCTATTTGTGCTACCGTCAAAACATCTCCCTTTTTCACTTGATTGTCTTTTACTGCATAAAATGCATCCCTCCCTAGCATAACTTTTCCTTGCGCATGTGCGGTTCTGCTTGTGATTGGCTTTGCGGTGATATCTACCATGGATGCTTTACCGCTCTCGTTTACGTGGGTGAGAGAACTGTAGTATCGGCCAAGCATAAAATTCCTATTCGCATTGCGATAATTAAAAAATTGCTTTTCACTTCTGCCTGCTACTTGGTTCCGAAGCGAGTAAACTGCAGAGCCAGGATTTGCAAATCCACAAAGTGATTTCAACATTTCGCTGAAAAAACAGCAACACCGCTGTACAAGTTATTCAAACGAAAATAACCATCACAGTGTCTCTAGATGCGGCTGAGGCAACTGTGGAAATAAACCAAATGATATAAATATATTTACAGATTATTTGGGTTTGCTACTTGCTGGTCTGAGCAGTCCATGGATCCTGATTCCTTTCGGCTGCTGCGTGCTACTAGAATATTTATAAGAAGGCGATTGCGGTGTGTTTGGAGCCTTGGGCGTGTCCTTTTCGATTACCGGTTGTGTATTAATAGATAGTTTAGGGAGATTCTTTTTAGCTTTAGTTTCTGGTAATCTAGCTGTAACTTCAGACATGGTATATTTCTACAGGGTGGAAATTTTTTTGTTTACTTAAAATAATGGATGATCGATTTGTGACAAATTCAAGCCAATGGCAAGTCGATACGGATATCAACTATCATATGGATGATATGACACACGAGTTATCGGGATTTACTGATTTAAATGACCAGGAGGAAGACGATATGCCGTTGGGTATCCAGTAACCAAATTTAATCCAGACATATTATGCAGGACGCGATGTTGCAGGCTGGCCATATCGAGAACTATAATCAATTATTGTATGAGGATGATGAGGATGATGCGATGATGGAGATTGATGAGCATTTTGGACCAGAAAATGAGCGATTACTGATGCAGAACGTTGCAAATTACAAACCAGTTAAGCGAAAGCGAAAGGGAAAGAGGGTATATTTATTTTTATACAGAAAGTTCCAAAGAGCTATGCCAGCCTGTCGGACGAATTGAATGAGATGATGCAGTCAGCAAACCTCAGATATATAATGGGAGATGAAGACCAAGCACTCGAGATTTTGCGCAAAGTAATTCATGAACGGCCAGATGCGCATGAAGCTTGGCTGTCTTTAGGTGATCGTTAGTTTATGCAGGAATGATTTACAATCGAAGACAAGATTTAAAGAAAATGGTAGAATGTAATATGCTAGCAGCACATTTATCTCCAAAGAATGGGCACTTGTGGAAAACCTTGGGGTTTACTTCAAAGGAAATGAACAATATCGAGCTGGCAATCTATTGCTTCAAAAAAGCAGTAAAGTTTGATTCGTCAGATATTGAATCTCTGTGGGAATTATCAACAATCTACATTGATCAAAAGCAAAACAATCTTGCACTGGAAGGATTAAACAAAATCCTGTTGATTGATAATGCAAATCCATTTGTCATCAAGGAAATTGCAAAGCTTTACAGGGAAAATGGAGAGCAAGAAAAAGCTCTTCAATTGTTTGAAAATCTGGAATTTCTCGATCAAAATGTCCCGCTTAGCACTGCGAATAAATTAGATGACGAACTGGATATGGACGATGAAGAAGAAGCAGAAGTAATGGGATCTTTGGTAAAAGTCAAGCAGCGGTTTGGGTTTGAAGAGATTAGTATCACGATGGATTTATATATCGATTTACAAGAGTATGAAAAGGCACTTCAATGCATGAAAAGAGGTGTTGCCAGACTCCATGGATACAACGTGTTTGATATTGACTATAATTCCGATGAAGAGTATGAAGAAGGTGGCTATGACGTTCCTTTGGAAATATTGATTAAACTGGGAATCTGCAGGTATTTGCTTGGAGACATTAGAGCAGCAAAGGTAAGGAATGGTCTAAGTTAGGTTCAATTTGATAAGCTGTTTCATGCAGAGGTTGATCAGTATGCTTTGCTCTCTTTCCATGTTGCCGAGCTGTATATGAATGGGGGGCAGCATGAAGAAGCTTTAAAGTACCTTAAACATATTTGCACGGGAATAGACTCTGAATCTCCAGTAGTTTGGGCCAAAATGGCAGAATGTTATGTAGAGCTGGAAGAGCACAATCTGGCCATTGAAATGTACGAACAAGTCCTTGCATTCAATCCAGATAATGTGGAAATTCAACATGCCATAATTCGTATTTATGAAGATATCGGGGAAATTGACACGGCAGAGAAGATGCAAAAAAGATGTAACCTGTACTTACTCTAGTTGCCAACGAACTCGAAAAACGGCGCTCTCTCCTCAATAATTATGTCGCCCCAGTTTATCAAAGCCGTATAGATTACCAACCGTTGTTCAAATACCAAAGCTCGGTTAAAAGAAATGAGCCAAAGAAACCAGAGCTAGAAAACACCAACCGAGAAGAAGAAAACAGCTTTTTGATTATGAAACTAAAGCAATTAGGAGTAAATTTAGATACTTCAAGCAAAAGAGTAATCCCGAAATTAAAATCAGCAAGAATATTTACGAGCATCAAGAAAATTAGTCGATAGATTCCAAAATAATCCAAAGCACTATCTCAGAAAGAACTCTCGAGATACGAACATACTCAGAGATTATAAAGCTCGATTCCTCACATTTGATGAACAAGCTGATCCGGAGCAAGAACTAAAGATGGACAAGACGTTTGAGGGAATCAGGTATTGTGACTGGTATAACTTGCTGGTTGAAGTAATCATCACTAATTTAGCATGTGCGGCTATTAGCAATTGAAGGTAGAGATGAAGAAGCGTTTCAAGCACTAAAAAACACACACAACTCGGATGTATATTTTCCCGACTTTCGCAAAAGATATCAACTCAAACTATTATGTATTGGTAAGTGCTTGCTAATAAGCCATTTCGCTTTATAACAATAACACTGAAAGAGCAAGTCAGTATGCCAGATGGTTTTGCCATGAAGGACCCTACATGGCTGATGGAGTACGGCTATATTGTGCAGTAATGTCAGAGTAATTTGATTTAATGCCAGATCTCCTCTTTTTGCAATTAGTCCTACCCAGAAATCGCTACACAGGCAACTTTTAAAAATGGCTAATACTGATGAAGATGCTCATGCCCACTTTTTCACTCTGATGGGACATATTCATTTATTAGGTAAAAACTACCAAGTCGCTATCCACTATTATCTAAAGGCAAAAAGTATCCTGCCGGACGAACCTGTGATTAATTTATGTTTAGCGGTGTCGTTCCTTCACCGGGCTTTCCACAAAGCAGAAAGAAGAAGCGATAACTTGATTAAAGGCTTTACGTTTGTCACTCAATATAGGAGACTGATGAATAACAGTAGCGAGAGTGACTATAATGTTGCCAGGGCGTTCCATCATGTTGGTCTAATCCATGTCGCTATACCTATCTACGAAAGGTGTTTGGATACCGAGTACGGTACAGACGCTGCTTATAATCTCCATTTGATTTACATTGAAAGCGGGAGCTATCTGCTCGCCAAGCAAGTCTTGAAACAATGCTGCACATTTTAAAACAATTATTATTTTATTAAAACATCTAGTATTAGTTATAATCGCTATCCATAAAACGGTTTCGTTTCTGTTCAGGGTAATAGTCATTTAATCTTCCAAATGAGTTTTGCTCTGCTCCCCACCTGCGTTTATTCGACTCTTGATGGAAAGGTACAGGTGGAGTTGGCAAGTTCTCTGGTAAAGTTGGATTGAATATCGGTATATGTGGAACTTGTATTTCATGCTCAAAATTGTTTTTTGTAGTAGTGACTTCTGTATGCTTGCTCTGAATAAATGCCATTAGTTCTTGCGCTGATACCGACTGCTTATTTGACTTTTCAATAAATCCCCATACGTCAGACATTGCTTGTTCGTAGCCAGAATTGTATGAGCGTTTGGACTGATTGAGCGACTCTTTGTACAGAAGTGCGACTGAATTGGCAGCGACTTTAAATGCATTCATCATCTCTGCTTCATTGTTTTTGTGGTCTTTTTCCATTTCAAATTGAGAAAGTTTTGAAAATTTTTCAGGCTCTTCTGGAGGGTTCTCACGTGACTTGTATTGAGAGGAGATTGAAGAATGGCCATTCCAAGTCAGATGACGATCTGTAGATCAACAATTATCTGATAATAAAATAATCAGTGTGGCGAAAGGACAATTAGGGAAATAACACGGTTCTCCAATTCTGCCTGATCTCGGACATAACAAATTAAATATGGGGCCGTACTAACTCTTGTCCGCTCAGATAGGCTCTCTACTTTCAATTATAGCAATATTCGCTGATGTTAGCGAAGCAGTTTTTGTCTTGAATAAAGTTCTACTTTAGAGTGAGTATTCATTCCAATAGCCAAGTAGAATTACTGATAACAGCGAGCTCGTGTGCCATTCATTCATAACGGTTCTGACACGAGGATAATCTTTATCCATCAAAGTCCAAAATAATTGCAGCTTGTTTATTTCCGCATCGTAAATTGACAAGCAAATCCGTTAGTACTAATTAATGGCCGTAATCGGCAAAGATTGAATCTTAAATTATCCTGCATTAAGTTGAATTTTTTGGAAAAAAATAAAAAAATGATTATCGCAAATGAATTGAAGGATTACAATTTTAGTACTATAAATGAAACCAAGGAATTCATTTTGGCAAAGGAAACCAAATATGAGCTAGCGGAAGCTTGTTTGAATGCGTTTATTCAGGCTGGATGGACCGGACCAAACTTGGAATTCAAAACGTTCGATTACGTTAAAGTAATATATCTATTAATCTTAGAATGCTCCAACAGTAAGCATTAATAACCGTAGGACTGGGACAAATTATGGTTGCAGGAATTGACCTATGATGGAGAAGATTGCTATCCTCTGGTACAGGAACCTTTCTTGTTATGGGTAGCGAAGATTGTATTTCTGGACAGCGATAGAGTGCCATCTATTTAACCTTAGCATTTACTAAAATACCGTACTGCTTTCATGATTCAAAGAATTCTTGACAACCCGTCATACACTCTTCAGAAAATTATTTTGGAATCACTGGACAAATGTACTTTAATTTAATGTAGATGTGCCAAAAGAAAATCCTGAATCTAAAGCGAGGTATTATTTGGAGCTTGGTGTTGTTCACCACTATTATGGGCAAGACCAAAAGGCGTTCAACTATTTCAAACAAGCACAAGAAGCTTCCGGATTACAATGGGATATGACAGGTGTACTTGGAAAGAGAACTAAATTCCAAACTTATGAAACTTCTCAGCTTGTGATTAAAGCTACCAGCAATTTATCAACCAATGACACCTCAAAAAATACACCAAAGAAGTTGGAGTTGAACGATGACACCTTGCTGGAAAATATTGAATTTACTGATGCGGAAAAAGAAACCGACAAGCTATCTGGAAATTTGAATGCGGTTGATCAAACTATTCTATTGGGATTCTGTTTAAATGTCAAGAATACCAATCCAAACGATGGCTTAACTACTGAAGAAATGTTCCCATATGTAACTAGAGTGTTAAAGAATCCAAATAACTGGATGATTACTACTATGGCTTTGATTCTGCGTTCAAGATTAGAATCAAACAAATCTAGAACTGTAGAAAGATCAGTGTTGCAATTGCAAGCTTTGGTTGACCAATGGAAGCACTTGCCTGAAGATGCACCAGTTGAAGAACGTTTGGCTCACTTTTACTCATTGCTATTGCCTTCAAAATGGGAAATGGAAAAAGAGCTGGGCGAAAGATACGTTTCAATTGGTGTAACTAGATCGGCTTTGGAGATTTTTGAAAGATTGCAATTATGGGAAAATGTAATTCATTGCCATCAAATGCTTGAGCAGACAAAGAAGGCCGAAGAATTGATTAGAACTCTGTTGGAGACTAGCAATTCTCCAAAGTTGTGGTGTTTGCTTGGGGATGTTACCAATGATATAGCCTATTACGAAAAAGCGTGGGAAGTATCAGGTGCTCGATTTGCCAGAGCAATGAGATCATTAGGCTCCTACTATTTCCGTATAGAAGATGTATTTTGTTTTAATTCTAGTATCAAAAAAGTCTGGAATGCTACCAAAAAGCTGTTTCTTTGAATGCTTTATTCGAATCCTCATGGTTCGTCCTAGGATGTGCTGCCGTTCGAGTGGAAAACGATGAGGTTGCTGCACAAGCCTTTGCTAGAGTTACCTTTTTGGATTCTGAAAATGCTGAGGCATGGAACAACTTGGCATCTGTATACATCAAACAAAAAAAGTTGATCGAAGCATTTAGATGTTTGCGAGAAGCTCTCAAGAGTAAGTTTGACGCTGCAAATATTTGGGAAAACTACTTGTTTGTCGCAGTTGATATTGGAGAATTTTCTGAAGCCATTCGAGCTGCAGAGAGGATATTTACCATTCGCATTGAAAGTGAAAAATTAAAGAGTAGCGCGGTTGATGCCCCAGTAAGTTATATTAACTATAGGTCATTGATGTTATTGCAACTGCAATTATTCAAGATGTCCCAGACGCGAACGAACAGCCTAGCAGCAAGCATGCCTCTAAATTTGCGAGCTTGCTTGAACTAATCACTTCCAAATACTCTAGCTACGAAGTATTTGAAATCTGTGCAAAGTTTTACAAATACACTGGTCAAATGGACTTGTGGCTCGATTATTCAATCAAAGGCTATCGCCATTTGTTACACGACCCTATTGTAAGTGAAAGCGCTGATGCTTTCAAGCTTCTTGCACGCGCAGCAATTGAATTATCCAACCGTTACTGCAGTTGCAGAGACTTGAAATTCAAGAATAGAATGGATGAGCAAGTTCCAGTTTGCGCTGATTGGGCATATCAAGCCAAGATGGTAGTCAAATCAGTAATCAGCAAAACAAAGGTATTTCATACTAATCAAAGGCTACTTATGACGGAACACCAGAATTCGAAGCTCTTCAAGAGCAGCTTAAACTTGCCGTTGAAAAGTCCAGGGAATAAACCACGTATTTAACTAATCTTTTATCTTACACGGAATGAGCTGGATTGTATTTCAGTTGACTTTTCTACTGCGCCACGCAAATTGATTGGCTGTAAAAAAATTCCGACAATTGACAAGTAAAAAAAATGAAGAAACTTCTTTACGTTTAAGAATGGTAAGACGCAGATTGTCATGATATAACACAGTTCTCAGCGACGATTACTCAATATTCAACAGTAGCTAATTCTAGGTCAACATCCCAAAGACTCGCAACACCTTCTGCAAAGGAAAGGAATGCAGAAAGCACACTCCACACAAAGTTACTCAATACAAGACCGGCAAAGCTTCACTTTTCGCACAAGGAAAACGTCGTTATGACAGAAAACAATCCGGTTTCGGTGGTCAAACTAAGCCTGTTTTCCACAAAAAGGCCAAGACTACCAAGAAGATTGTATTGCGTCTTGAATGCTCAGTCTGCAAATATAAGCATCAATTAGCTATTAAACGTTGTAAGCACTTTGAATTGGGTGGTGACAAGAAGAACAAGGTAAGATTAAACGTGACTAATCTCAGGGTGCTGCTCTTCAATTCTAAGTTTATCAGTTGTCGTAATATATACTGTTACAAATTAAAAATATTTTATTCTGCAAAGGTTTTTGGTGTGGATGGGGGATGAGTTTAATTGAATGCGGCCGTGAATTTGTTCTTTTGAAATGCAATCCCAAGAAACCACACCTGACGAATATTTCACATCCACAACTCCTCCAGCAAACTTGAAAGCCATTGCTGGCAAAGTCCAGACATTCATTGATTTGAATCAAAAGAAAAACAAAAAGATTGTTCTAATAACGTCTGGTGGGACTACAGGTACAGTTGAACTAATCAGTCCCTCTTGAAAACCAAACTGTTAGGTTCCTGGACAACTTTAGCGCTGGTACCAGAGGCGCTACATCTGCAGAGCACTTTATCGAGGCTGGATATGCGGTAATCTTTCTTCATCGCCAATACTCCCTTGAACCGTACACCCGTCATTACACCCATTCTACCAATTGTTTCTTGGACCTTTTAGAAGTTGATAACAATGATATTAAAGTAACCAAAGATCACAAGGATGAATTGCGTGCGATAATCGAGAAATACAACCGCGCAAAGAACGAGTCTCTATTACTCAAGATAAACTTTACAACAGTATCGGAATATCTGTTTTTATTAAAGGAATTTACATTGCTACTGGACCAGGTCAAAGACATGGCGGTAATCAATACTGATTCAGATGTTTTACTTGGCAGCAGCTGTTTCTGATTTCTTTATTCCCCAATACAAAATGGTGACTTGTATTAACCTAGGTGGAACATAAAATCCAATCCAGTGGTGGCGGTTTATCGCTTGTGCTAGATCAAGTCCCAAAGATAATTAAACCCTTGGTTAAAGAATGGGCACCTTCTGCATTCACTGTTTCTTTCAAACTAGAAACTGATTCAACTTTATTAGTGAGCAAATCCAAAAGCGCCTTGGAAAAATATGGGCATCAAATAGTAATTGGTAATATGTTGCATACACGCAAACATGTTGTATGGTTCATTGGCAGAGAGTTTGAAAAGGAAGTCAGGTTGACCCAAGATGAAATTAAACATGAAGTGGAGATTGAAAAGTATATCATTGCGGAACTAATCAAGTTACACGACAAATGGATTTCTACTAGAGCAATTTGAATAAATCAATCTGGCACGTTTAAATCACACCATATACGAGGCTACCCTTGTACTTTGATTTGTATTTCTACTCTGTCTATGTTTCGTCCCTTTACCTTCTTGTCCATCAATTTTCACATTCTCAACGGCTCGGGATCTCCCAAAACGGAAACTTTAAAAAAGTAATTCCGTCCAAAGAATTTAGAGAATTAGAAATGTACGTAGAGAATAACTCTACGACAATAGAAATAGATTATGAATACTATGACACTACAGCTACTAGTTCAGTTCATCTTTACCCCTTTGCATCCAACACTGTTACGACGATACCAAGCGCAAGTACAAGTATGATACCAGAAAAAACAGAGTCGACTCGATCGGAAACAATCTTGAATACAAGTTATTCTAGTGTGATTACTACGAGTGTTGGGCAAGGAGTGCCTTTTCAACCAACCACCACTATTCAATCCACTTCAACCAATACTCCAGTGTTGCAGTCTTCAACACCAACTACACCTATAGCGTTGGGAATTTTTATTCCTGTGCTGTTGATTCTGTTGGCAATTGGTGGATTTGTGTACAGGCGCTCTTTAGGTCAGCATCAGGATGCAGACAATTTACCAAAGGAAGGTGGTGTGTCGGATCAATACAACCATGGATCCCGAGGTATTCCACCTATTGTGCCTGTTGATTGGGATAACATGTCCACCAATTCGTCAAACTTGTCAAATTCAGTGATAATATCCAGACAAGGAAGTTTTTCTACCTCACCAAATCATGACATCGATACTAGTGATAAAGTAAAGATTGTTCATCAAAACAGCTTCCCGTTGATTACTGGTGAAACATCTTTAGCAAGATCTGCCACCTTGAATTCTCTTCCGGTGGTATCCAGACAATACCAAGATGTGTTTCAACGCTCAGATGAAAAATTACGAGGACCAAAAGTTATTCCGTCAGCAATCAGTTTGGCCAAGTCAGTGGATATTCCTAAACCGCCGAATAATACGCCAGTTGAAGGAGTAAAGTATGAATATCCTGTCCTAGATATTTCATCCAAACTTCAAACATGGTCTGATTCTGGTGTTAATTTGTCCCCAACAACCAGTATTTACTACTTAACCTAGATGTAAAAGGAAAATTCCTTGATTCTCTAGCTCATGCAATAGATTTGCCAACCGTTATTCCAGAGGCTATAGTAGTTAACCGGGCTGAAGTGGAATCTTTGAATTCTGGAGTGGTAGAGGAAAATGAGATTGATTATCCAAGATATCACACTCAGGATACTGTTTTGGAAACAAAAGAAACTTTACGATATTCAATAGAACTCGAAAATGAAATGTTAAATTTACAATCACTATCGCAAAACAGTAGCCTAATTTAATTGTAGATGATAAAACAACTTTACCAAAAGTAAAAGAATTGAAGATTGTTGCCGAAACAGATAAAGAGAATGTTAAAGACAAACTTCCCCATGGTGAAGATATAGACAATTTTGAAATAGCTCAGGTTCCAGAAGCCAATGAAATTGAATCATTTCCAGGTGAAAAAGTGGTGGATGTAGAAAGGGATGTGCACCACATTGACTCTTTATTAGAAGCAAACTACTTGGAAGAAAACACAGAGGAAAAGGGACATGCTGAATTAGCCAAAGTTGAAACGGTGGATAACTTGGAAATGACTCAAAATTTAGACAACACCTTTGATAAAGCCCCGACAGAGGCAAACATTCTTCAGCAACCTCTAATTTTGAATACAGTCAATATCAAAGTATCGACAATAGAAATAACTGACAAACCAAATGTTATTTTTGCTGAAGAGGTAAACTCTATGGAAAAGCCTTCAGATGAAATGGTAATCATTTCCGAGCCAGTTGCTAGTAATATATTAGACTCAACAAAAGTCCCTGCAGTTGAAGAGTTGCGTACAATAGAGATACCAGCTGTTGAAGTAAACACTTTGGAAATAACACAGATGAAACCAACTTTGCCGAATATCAGTCCCGTTGAACAAGCACACATTCTTAAAGATGTAAATACTTGGACGGGGCCTGAAGTTGAAATAGTGGCTATGCAAACAAGCACCACGGAACTACTAGGCACAGGAGGAAAGCCTATTGTAGAAGAAGCAGACACCATAGAGTCAGTTGCTGCTGAAGGAGAGTATGATGAGGAAATAAGATTTGATGGCGGGCACATAGCAGCAGATACTTTAGTCACAGAAAGCACTGTGGATTTAGTTGCTGCTGAAGTACACGAAATTAAAAGACATGCCGTTGAAGAAGCAGGCCCTTTGGAATCTGCTGAATTTGAATCAGTAGCTGTTATACAAATACCCCCTGAAGAGAAAGAACACTCTGAAAAGCATTCCGCTGTTCAAGAAGAGAACACTTTGAAAGAACTAAAAGTCAAAGAAGCTTCCGGTATTACTGTAATTCCTGAAAGCAAAGACTCTACATTCGCAAATGGAAATGAATTTTATGATATAATTCTGGAGATGCCAGAAATACTAGAAAAATCTGACAACCGCTTTCCAATCATAACACTCGAAAATATTATTGAAGATGATGGAGAACATACGATTGATTCACTACAAGATGAAATTCTACCTACTCCTCTGTCAACCTCTGCTGAAATTGAAGTATTACTTCAACAATCATTCAACGAGCTCCAAAATGAAACTGCAGAAGAGATGACTATAGAATCAACCCCTGACAAGTTGGATGATATTGAATCACCTGTATCGGTCATTAAAGCCCAGGAACGAGTTGTCGAACTTGAAGATATCCAACCCCAGCCGGAATCGCCTGCTTTTGAAGCGACTGATGTTTCACTGGTTAATGACTTGAATAGTCTAGATGTTAATTTGACTGAAATTGACGATTTTACTCGGCAAGAGGTTATTTCTGTGGTTCAAGAACATCATGCACCGCAGTCCCCTTTCCTACCACCGTTGGGAGATAAAGATATCCAGGTAGAGCTGTTGGAAAGTGGAGCAATCTACCACGTGAAAGAAAAGACCGAGTCGACAACTTTGCAGGAAGTGGATGTTTCGGAAGAGAATAGCTCAAATAGGAATGATTCAACCGATGAAGAAAATACCCAATTAGAAGAGGGGATTGTTGAGGGTCTGGTTGCTGAATCAAACGATACAAATGTTGACCGAACTGTTGGTAAGCTGCAGAGCCACGCTGAATCCGAAATCGCTGAACCAGAATCAGTCCATGATGTACATTCAAATATGCTTTCTGCTGAAATTTCAGATAGCGACAATTTAGAGATAGAAACTGCGTTCGGGAATCTGAAGGCAGAATCGCAAACTATTTCATCAAAAGTTAAATTTGAAAATGTGGGATTAGATGTTACATATGCTTCCAAAAATGATGAAGAAGGTGGACCACTTAATTCGCACATCGAAAGTTCAAATTTATTAGTGTCCTATTCCAATTCAACTTCAATTAATACTGAATTTAACAATATTGTCGACTCTTTTGCATTGCAATCTCAATATGTATCAAACAGCGATGGAATTGCCATTGTTGATACCGCACATTTACAGAGCCAAGATTTTGATTCTCCAAGCAAAGATGCTGATGAAATCGAGATTGTTGGAGAAGGACAATTCGTAGATGATAGTCACTGGTCCAAAGCAGATGGAGGAGTGTTGGACATTACTTTAACAGAAACGCTGGAAGTTGCGCTGGAAGTGGCAGAAAGTGTTCATCTTGAAGGAGTGGTCATTGTTGACACTGGATTGCTGGATAGTACAGGTTCTTCCAAGAAAGTCGAAACAGTTGAAGTGCAAGATTTGCCAACTGGTAAAATAGAAGTTGTGGTCAACTCCACCATGAATCCAGACGTTCTCGCAGTGCCGGATACAACCACCGACTTGAAATTGGCCTCCACAGATCAAAAATCGGAAGAGTTGCTTGCAAAACAGCCGTTCAATAATGCTACCAAGTCAATTATGGATAATCTCAATGACCAATTTGATTCAAGAAACCACGAGCTCATGGAAAGATTGGCAAAGGTAGCAGATGATACTTTGCAGCCAGAATACGTGCAATCTGGTGTTTCTGAATTTTCAGAGATGATAAACCAAACTGAAGATGTCCCACCGAAAGACCATTCTTCCCCTGGTCAGTTGGGTTTGGAACTCAGTACAGATAATGACCATAGGGTATTGAATCCTATAGAGGAAAACAAGTTGGTTCATTTGGTGTTGGACAATGATAGCGTTCTGAATGTTGACATTTCCCAATCACAAGGTTCTGCTAATTTAATGATAGACCCAACAGTGAAGGTAATTCCATCCAGAGCTGATTCGGAAAATACAGAAACCCCACCACTGGTGAACCCACCATCCCACTATGGAAACTGGACTGCTCATCTCGAATATGGAGATCAGATTTCTCAAAGTGATTTCGGAAATAGTTCCATAGTTAGTGGGAAATTTCTCCCAAAAATCTCAGTGGAAATAGAGGCGTGGATTGATGCCAAATTGAAGGAGCCATTTGAACCTGTCGACTCACCCCCTGAATACCCACATATTTCAGACGATGATCACACATCTAGTTTTGTCTCTGCAAACTCTATTAGAGATCTTTCTGCCTTTAGACATTCTGCAGAGTCCATTTACGAAAGAAAAACCATCAAAGTCAAAAAGGGACTCGCACTAGTAGAAACTCAAGAGCCATTTTTGGAAGTAGAAAATCCTGATATCTATGACGCAGACACTGTTCCATCAAGTAATAACGAGTTTGCAGGTAATTCTGGATTGGCTGATGCTACTTCTTCCTTTGGTACTGATGATGCACTTTATTTCCAAGCAAAATCAAGAAATTCGATAGAACTTGAAAAGCAGAACCCAGTTGAAGATCAAGGTAAAACAGAGCATCACGCAAAAACTATTATTGACACGGTCCCTTCCCTTGAAACTGATAATCCCACCGTGGTTCGTACTCGCAAGAGCTACTCTTCAGATGGAGCACAGTCCAATGGGCTTACACAAGCTGTAGTGATTGCTCCACATCTAGATTTGAAAGATGCAATCCAAGCAAGTAGAGAAGCTGGTAATTTTACTCAAAAGGGGTTTGAATTAGAACTTGGATTCGAAAGCCAAGAAAACCAAGAAACTGACAATGAGGCAAATGTCTCGCTAGATATGCCATCCGACATGAAAAGCACTGTCTATTCTAATGAAAAGGAATTTCCAGCATTGTTGAATGAAATGCAAACACATATGGAGGAAAAGACTATAGATTCTGCTTTATTGGAAGATAGTCGAATTACAAACTCTTCAGAAGAGTTGGTTGGTACAAGTACAGTTGAAACAGGCGGCATGAATGATAATGACCCGTTAAATTCGATAGAAAAGGTGCCAATCTCTCCCGATATGAAGAAAATCACCGAAAGCGTACTTGAAAATTCTGTTCAGGCAAACATATTGGAAGATCTGGTCGAATGGAATGATATTGGTAGTGTTGAAAAGGAAATTTTGCCAAAACAGCCGCCACTACTAGATATACCTAGTATGAACGAAATGCCTGGCCAGCATCAGATTGCTCGTCTTTCAAGCTTTGATTCTTTCTATACAGCAAATGAATCATTTTTATCCGATAGTCAGTCATTCTACACTAGCCGGGAGATGCAGTCTGATACAATGAGCTTTTATTCAGCTCGCCACTCTGGAAGCCTATCGGTTACTAGTGATGGACTCAGCTTCCACACTGCCCAAGGGTCTTCTGAAACTTCTTCGAACAGAACAAATAGTAGACTTGTAGGATTGAATAGGCTGTCTAGGGAAGTTAGACCTCCGAGATTTGCGCGAGAAGCTCCCCATTTACGCTCATTTGCCTCCTTTGATTCGATTAAGAGGAATCAAAGACATTTGATCCGACAATCGATTACACCAAGCGAAGCCTCTGAAGATAGAAGTAGACTTTCGTTTATATCACTTTCTGCAGATGAAACTAGTATAACAATACCAAAGGAATTGGAATTTCATGATGATATGTCTGATGTTTCACTTTCATCACAACAGTCGAAAGTTACTACAAAGTCATTTGATATGCAGCAAATGGCAAATGGTATGGTTACCGGGTTTATCTCTAAAATTCTTAAAAACCCCTTTGATATGTAAAATATATTTTTTGAATTGATATTTCCATAATTTGCTGGTTTAATTCGCGTCCAAGTTTTGAATTTTTGATGCGAACCAACTACGTGTTTCTGCTGATAGTTCGACTAGTTTTGGCGCTGAATAGTACAGAAGTATCTGATCTTTTGGCTACTCTACCATTCAGCCACACTTTATTTAGCGACTTTTTATTTACTTACACTTTAAATTGGAATATATCAAACGTTGGAACAGCTAACGAACAGATATTTGGAGCTCTTACACTTACCTCAACAGTCCCAGATTTTTATGAGCTTTCGTGGATAGCTATTGGGCTTGGGCGGACGATGCGGGAATCACAATTTATCGTGTGTCATAACATTGAAGGAGAGATTGTATTTCACCAACACTTGGCTCAGCAAATTTATCTGGCACCAGTAAAATAGAATAACATAGACCATAGATAACCCTATCCTTGTTCCACTATCCCCAATTGGTGGTTTAGTTAATTCCACTACACATCTATGTTTATTTAGTCGTCCAACGAAACCAAATGATGGGTTCCACAAAGCAATTGATGTTCAGAATCAATATCCAATAATTTGGGCATTTAACCCGCAAAATCCGATTATGAATTATTATGGTGCCCCATTCAGAATGCACGCGATTAACCATATGGGATCAACAAGTGCCGTCCTTAGTACTGGTGAAATGCAGGATTTGGCTATTAGAAGTAATACCATTGCGAAAATACACGGACTGGGTTTGGGCTTTGTTTGGTTCACTATTTTTCCCATAGGGATCTTTGTCGCAAGATACTTCAAGTCTGTTCCGTGGTGGATCAAATTCAAGGTCAAAAATCAAAGTTTCGGAGGTATATCGGCGGTGGTGCTAATACTTCTTAACTTGGTGTATTTGCCACAGATTATGTACCAAACGCATCTGATATTTGGATTTTGTATATTTGCGTTACTATTTATTCAATCTTCAATTGGATTAACTACTTTCTTTGGGTTTTCTATTCCAAAGATTGCAAAGAATCTTAAAATCTGGAAATTGATCCACAAATCGGTTGGAATAATCTTGATGCTTAGTGGTTGGGTTCAAATAGGTAGGTCTCGTTAACATAGCAATGGGAATCAATATCATATATCCCTTCATTGAACCAAATGACAACTCTGCTTGGATCGCGTTTATAGTATTCTGTGGATTTTGGGTTGCGGCATTTGTAATTACAGAGATATATTTCCAGTCCACAATCGTGAATGAATCGTTGTTCCCAAGTATTACCAAAAACAGAGGGACAATTAGGGATCCACAAATTGTTTCAAAAGTAAGCACAACCAGAAGGAAAAAATCCAAGAAAAAGGCCAAAGAGAACTCCACTGTGTCTTACACATGGGAAACACTGGCAACAGCTATCATGGAAGGGTTTCGTCTTGTTAATATAGAAAGTATTTAGTTGTCGCGAACGGAAAGTATGTTATTGATATTTCAAAATGGATAAATTCCCATCCTGGAGGTCAAATTATCTTGCACTCTGTGATAGGCACTGATATTACTCCTGATTACTATTTGGAAGCTGGTTTTGATGCCGAAAACTTTATTCCTCGTAAAGTTGTTCCTGCTCGTAAACTTGAAAGAACTGCGTCACAAAAAAGCATTGCCAAGAGCTTTGATGGGATGAATATAGATGAAGAATTAAAAGCTGCTTCAAATTTCTCAAAGCAAGAATGGAAGCTAATTCAGTTGGCAAGAAAAACTCATGTCCATTCAAAACTAGCAATCCAAAGACTCTCGCAGCTTACGATAGCTGAAATGGTAACCACTTCTGATGAACGAGTGTTTGATCCGTACGAGTTCCGTCGGTATGCCCTCACAGAAATTGAGGTGTTAAAAGAAGATACCGAAGCAGTATCGATATTTCGATTCTGCTTGCTCTATCCTTACGACACTAGAGAAAACGAACCTACAATTTTCTTGCCTGGCCAACATATTGAAATATTAATGAAGATTGATGGCGAATGGGTTTTAAGAAAATACACTCCCACTTCTGGAAATTTAACATCCATAGAGATTATTATTAAAAAGGCTCCGTATGGAAAAATGACAGATGCACTGTTTTCTGCATTCCCTGGTGAATCACAGTATCGAATCAGAGGACCGTTTGGCACACCATTCTTCAAAGATATTCCTATGCCATCAAAGGACAAGAATTATGATGAACCTCCAGCAAGAATCAATTACGGGTTTGACCATATCATCTTTATCGCAGGTGGAAGTGGAATCACTCCATTCATCCAGATGATCAACCAAGCATTCCTGCCCATAGATGTCCCAATTGAGGTAAGTTGAGTTTGAGAAATAGATTTGCGAAAAATATACACCACAAAAACCTGATGAGCTTCGAGTCAGTCCAGGAGATAACGTTCATGTCAAATATCACTATTTGGATGGATGGTGCTTTGGAATGAATTTAACAACAGATAAAGCTGGTACTTTTCCTGTGCGGTGTACTAAACCGCGCCAATCGGCGAAAATTAATTTGATTGCTATTTCTGAAAGTCCAAACGGATACATTGGTGTGGATTTGGTTGAAGGTACACGTATTGGGTTTCCAGATTATTTCAAAGTGTTTCAATTCAACAAAAATTCAATTGGAGATATACCTAAGGCTCTCTGTGGTCCTAACTTTGCAAATCAATCCAAAAAGGTTATAGTGTGTGGACCAAAGGGAATGTGCTCTGCGATTTCCGATATATTGGTTTCAAACCAAACTGCAATAGGTCTTGATTGGAAAAATGTCTCGATTTTGGAATGATATTTAAAAAAAGTTTATTGGTTGATTTCTGCATACATTGCGTCTATTTGTTGCTGATATTTGAGTTTGCCTTCGTGTCTCTTGAATTTGAATGTTGGAGACAACAAGCCATTCTCGGCACTGAAAGGCTCACTATCTAGATATACAGCTTTGATACTTTCGAAACCTTGGAGACCGTTGGCACGACCATAAGCAGACAACTCTTTGCAAACAGATTTAGCCAATGCTTTGTTTGCAACAAGCTCTTCAAATGATCCCTGGGTGCCCAAAGTTTGAGCATGATCTGCGAGGGCTTTTTCTTCTGGAACAACGATTGCAACCAAAGTGGATTGGAGAGAATCACCATAGACAAAACATTGAGCAACAAGTTCGTGATTTCCGTAAACAGTTTCAATCTTGTCTGGGGCGATATATTCACCTTGAGCCAACTTGAAGATGTTTTTTACTCTGTCAATGATAACCAATCTTCCTTGTTCATCCCATTGTCCAATATCACCGGAAAGCAACCAACCGTCTTCAGTCAATGCTTCAGCAGTCTTTTCAGGACTCTTGTAGTATCCTTTGAATACACTAGGTCCTTTAATACAGATTTCTCCTCGTGGGAATGGCTTATCTTGAGAAGTGTAGTTCATTTCTGGAACATCACGTAGACGAATGGCACACACAGGCAGAGGTACACCAATATGGCCAGAGGAAGTATCGATACCCAAAGTCGTTGTAGCACTGGCTGCGTTTTCAGTTTGGCCGTATCCTTGTACAAGTACTGCACCAAAGGCGCATTGCAAGAATTCAACAACTTCAGCGGAAATTGGTGCAGCTCCAGTGATCATCAAATTAACTCTTCCTCCCAACTTGGACTTGATTTCTAATGTTAAAAATTAAGATACTGTCAAATACGAGCTTATCCCAGATGTTGTGAGTAAATATTCCTTTGGCCAAGTTCTTTTTCTTGGTTGCCAAGGCAGTCTTGAAAAGAACACTCTTAACTGGTCCAGAGGCCTTCACTCCAGCCATTACTTTGTCGTAGATTTTGTTGTATAAACGAGGCACAGATACAAAGATAGTTGGCTTCAAAACTTCAACATCGTCCAGAAGCTTGGCAGTGTCCCCTTGATAGAAGCCAACGGATGCACCAACATAGATTAAAGTAGTGATAACCACTCTTTCAAAGATGTGTGCTAAAGGCAAATATGAGATATGAAGATCATTGTTGTGGAATTTTCTAATGTGGTTGCTCTTGTTCATTTCGAGGTAGCCGGTCAAGAATGACAAAATATTTCCGTGTGAGAGTAAAACACCTTTTGGCAATCCAGTAGTTCCGGAAGTGAAGCAAATGGTGGCAATGTCTTCAGTGCCAACTTCAGCTTTTTCTGCTGGGTTTTCCGCACCAAGCTTTTCAAGCTCAACCAAAGTGAGAACATTCAAATTGGCGGCCTTTGCCTTTTCCAAGAATGCATCGTTCACACCATCCATAATGATAAGGTGTTTCAAATGAGGTAGCTTTCCAGAAATATCAACCAATTTTTGAGCTTTGTCCAAAGTTGCAACTACCAATGGGGTTTCAGTAATATTCAAGATGTAATCTAAAGCTTCTGCCCCCAAAGTGTCGTACAACGGGACAGTAACTAATCCATGAACGAAACAACCTTGCTCCGCGATAATCCATTCAGCTCTGTTAACGGAGAATAGACCAACATTTTGGTTTTGCTTCAGTCCAAGTTTCACTAAACCGGCTCCGGCATTGATAACTCTGGGTAATACATCTTCATAGGTCTGCCATTCGTATTCACCTGCTTTACCATCCACCATCTTTCTTGTGCCCATAAAGTTTCCTTTACCTACAGTCAATTTAACAGCTACCTCCACGCTCAACACCTTTCAGCAAGTTCTGATGCAAGTTGAAGATACCTTCTGGGTGGCCAACAATTTGGGATGTAGTAGAGTACACTCTACGTGGTACCCCATAGCCTGCTACCACAGGGAAAGAATCGTCTTCGATTGTATATCTTACTTTAGGTGCCATTTGGGAGTTAGGTTGGTGCCGCTTTTTATATTTCGCTCGTTTCACCATTGGAGAAAAAGGCATGTGACAAATGGAGGTAGTACAACTGTGCAACCACATTAAGCCACTAAAAAGTACAGAAATAACAGAGAGCAAAATCAACAAAAATTCAAATCGTTTGGCAAAAGTCAATTTCTGTCGACAGTCTAGTTTCCCAGACAATTTTTTCAAATTTAATTGGAGATGTAATGCCGCCAGTTCTAAATTTGGAATCCTTGTACGACCCTTTTGCTAAATGGGCCCCCAGTCAATTGCAAGACTAATGTGATTGTCAATGCTCGCTCTTAACTGAAATTAATTATGCATCAGCCAGGAAATAGCCTTCAAATTTGTTCTATTCCTGGTTGGTCCGTATCTAGTGGTTTTCAGAGGGAAAAATTGACTTGGCAGGCAGTTCCCAAGCCGGCCGGCTAATCTCTTTAGCGAAAGACCACAAAAACGATCACTTTCCTTAATTGATTTTCCACCAACAATTTTAGAGCTTGGAACACTAAAATCCTCGAGTTCAATGCCAGGATGAATTCTCTTGTTCAATAGAATAAAAGTCAAACAGGCTTTTTGCCAGGACAACACAGGGTCTCTGAAATTATAAAATAATTATCCGGCAAAGTCTTGTTGATATCACATATATAGAAATCTAATTTTAATATTAAAATTTTGGTGTTTATTTTTGTCGCGTTTCCAGAGTTTAATGAATCAGTCCAGCTCAAAAAGATCAAACGAGTCTTTGGAAGATGACGACTACCTAGACAAACGTATGAAGTTTGACGAAAAGCTCGTAAACCGTAAGCAAATTCTAATATAGAAACTCCAAGGAAAAAATTATCTGATAGGTTCGTCCCAACTGATTTAGATTTATTCCAACGCCAGATCCAGAAATAGTTGCGAGATATAATTATATTTCTAGTGTAGACAGGACTCCAACCAAAAGCAAGAGGAAGAATCAGACAGATGGCGATCAGTTGAAGAAAGGTTATTGAAATTAATGCAGATGAATATAGATATAGTACCTATAGAGAGGTAATCGTTAATGAAACACTCCCTTCGGCTTCAACGCTCTCCGATGACGAACACACACCAAAATCTTTGTTTTCGTATACAGATTTCGGGACTCCCACGCCCAAAAGAACTGTACACATGTCATTTTCTTCTTCACAACTAAAACTATCCAGTCAAAAGGCTTTACAAACACCCAAAAAAATAACTCGGTTTATATCTAAAACACCGTATAAAGTGCTGGACGCACCGGAATTGCAAGATGATTTCTACCTTAATCTGGTGGACTGGTCCAGCAATAACATGCTTGGAGTAGGATTAGGCACGTGTGTTTATCTTTGGAGTGCGAGTACCAGCAAAGTAGTCAAACTGTGTGACCTTGGGCCATATGACTCTATCACTTCAGTAAACTGGATTCAAAGAGTAAACTTGAAGTAACGCAGGGATCGCACATTGCTGTTGGGACTAACCGTGGGCTAATTCAACTCTGGGACATTGTAAAAATGAAAAAAATTAGACAGTTTAACGGACACAAAGCTAGGGTTGGTAAATAGCATTTTAGAATAGGCTCATTGGCGTGGAACTCCAACATTTTATCTTCAGGAAGTCGGGATAGAACCATATTTCAAAGAGATGTGCGAGATTCCAAAGATTACATTTCAGTTTTGAATGGACATAGACAAGAAGTTTGTGGATTGAAATGGAGTCCAGAGAGCAGCCAGCTCGCTTCCGGAGGGAATGACAACAAATTATTTATTTGGGATATTAGGAATTCTTCTCCCGTTTTAACCTTCAACCAGCATATAGCTGCCGTTAAAGCAATCGCATGGTCACCTCATACAGTAATTCAAACTAATGATAGCATGGGCTGTTGGCATCTGGAGGTGGTACCGCAGATCGAAACATTAAATTCTGGAATACCTCCACTGGAACACTGATAAATTCATGTGACACTGGATCGCAAGTATGTAATTTAGCATGGTCAAAAAACTCTCAAGAACTGGTTAGCACACATGGATACAGCCAAAACCAAATCAACGTGTGGAAATATTCTACAATGACTCAGATTGCTACACTTACAGGGCATACTTATAGAGTTCTGTATCTGGCCATGTCTCCTGATGGGCAAAATATCGTAACTGGCGCTGGAGATGAGACACTTCGGTTTTGGCAAGTATTCAACAAGTCAAAACAGAGAAACTCGGACCAAGATGATTACAAGATTACTATAAGATAGTACGAATATTTATTTTAATAGAAGTTAATATTATTCTAGTTCGGTGTCGATTGATTTTGATTTTAAATGCCTTTTCGGTCTTTGAGTGAGAAGAGTATTTATACTGAGCTGCAACTCTTTCATCTATGTCAATTATGCTTACTCTTATCGCAGTTTCTTCATCTTTGGCATCCAGCTCGTCATCTCGCTGTCTGATTTCGTCTTTAAGTCGTTGAATCAGTGCTGATCGTGTTCCAACTTGTTTTTTCAATTTCTCTATATCATCTTGGTATTCTCGAATACTCTTTTCGCTCGATTTGTTTAAATTCATCAGTTCAGTGATTCTAGTATGTAGCATCGCTTCTTGGGCTCTGATTTCTTCCATTCTGGCTCTGGTTTGATTGATTTCATTAGTTAGCTTGATGTTTTTTGTATTCGTCTCTGCAACTTCTTGTTGAAGCAAACCTTTTTGCTCATGGTATTTCTTCATTTCCAATTCCATTTCTTTTCGTGTTTGAGATAGATTTTGGTTACTGGAATGTAAATCCGCAACCAGCGACTCTTTTTGAGTAATCAATGATTTAACTTGACTTTCTAAATCTTTGCGGTGTAGTTCCTAACGTTACTTTTTTCATACTTGCTCGTTCTTTACTCTGATTTCAATCTCATTCGCTTGATCGAGCCATCGTTTCTTTTCATGGCTAAACTTTTGTTTCAGCAGCTCCATCTCTTCTTCCAATTTGATTTTTTCCTGCTCAGCTGCTCTCAATTTGTCCTGAACTCGTTTTACTTTTTCTGCCATTTCATTATCTTTAGCATCCTGCAAATTCATCATCCTTGTGTGATGGGTAGCATCAATACGCTGAAGTTTTTCTATGGTCAGCTTATTTAACCTTCCCACATTTGTGCCAGATTTCTTTCTTTTTCCTTGGCATTCTGAAGTTCATCAAGCAGTATACTTTTATCTTTTTTCAACAGCTCAACGTCCAATTCCGCCTTTTTATACTTGGCATCGAGCTCTAAATATTTTCCATTTGTTTCAATGATAATCTGTTGGTTCCTATCTTCCAACTTCAACCGCTTCTAACGTCAATTGTAATTACTTCACGTTCGTTTACTAAATCTTTTTGCATTTCCGACATTTGGGCTTGCACTTGGAGACGTTCTTTAATAATATCTTCTTCAAATTGCTTTCGTTCACTTTCCAATCTTTCTATTCTTACTTGCGCGATTCTATAAGCTTCCTGCATACTGTGAATCTCATGGCTAGCAACCGATAGTTTGTCAGAAAGACTTTTTGAGTGATTGTCGGTTTTATTTAGCTTTTCTTGAAGATTGTGCAGGGCTTCCTGATGAGAGGTACTTAGGGTATGAATAGTATTGGATAGTGTTTCCGCGTGTACTTTTGAGTAATAATCGTGTTGCCACTTCTCCCTGTTCTTTTCCAAAGAAACAGAAATGCTTTTATAAATATCATCCGGTATTTCATTCCCTGTCAATTCTATATCTTGAATGGTTCTGTTCCATTTTAACAAATCAATAAATGATCTTCCGCCGATTATTCCTGCATTATTCCACCGCAAATCTTGTTAGCTTTGTAGTACCTAGCTTTTTCAAGGTGGTGTTATGTTTCAAACTAATGGCTAACGCTTGTGCGGAATGTGGTCCAATCTTGTTATTCCGCAAATCTAATAGAGTTAAGCTTTCATTCATAGTTAAAGCCTCTGCTATTGATTTAATTCCAGTGTCCCAAATCCCGATACAGTTCCATTCAAGGTACAGACATTCCAACGTAGAGTTTACCTTTAGCATCTGGCCCAAGGCAATAGCGCCATCAGACCTGATACTGTTACCGCGTAAATCCAAGTACTTTATGCTTGTATTGGTTTTTAAAGCTTGTGCAATTTTGATACAGCCTGAGTTAACTTTGTGTACCATCATCTCCTAGAAAAGCGTCCGCAAGTACAACTTTGGTAAAGAAGTTGTTGTCTGTTAAGGCAGAAGCTAAAGCAGAGCAAGATTTCAGTGTAAGTGATTGTCCGGATAAATCCAGAATTTCAAACGCCTTTTTAACAATAGTATTCTTGTTTCCTTCATCTTGCTTTAGCCTTTCTTGTATGATATTAATAATACTCGTTTGCGGTTCGATAGATAGCTCAGCGCAGTTTTGTAAATACGCCTGTTGAAATTGTTGCATGTAAACAAAACACGAAAAAACTGAATGGTGTTTTATTTTTTAGATTTACGTTTTCGCAATTTCCTGGTATTAGGTTCAGTATCATCAGCTTCAGTCACAAAGGATTTCTCCAATACATTACTAATCTGCGATTCATCCATTGTTGGATCAGCTTGTTCCTCCTGCGGTTCTGTGATTGTTTGATTATCAGGTTCTAACTCTGTGTTCTCGGTAAGAGGTTCATTTTCTACTGGTTCTTCAGCAATACCCGGTTTCTCAGTAGGACCGGTAGGATCGATTGAATCCCCAGGTTGGGCTGTTCTTTCAAACGTACCAATCGTTCTTGGATCAACAACAGTTCTATAAGGTTCATTAAATACCATAGATTCTTGTCTATCAACTCTATCGGCAATGGAATCAACACTATTCGCGCTAGCAACACTTTCAGAATACCTTCGATCATGTCCTGCAGTTTGCACTCTTCGTACACCAAAGGACAATGCTTTTGCGGACGGTTTCTTTACAGTCAAGTGTTTGCAACTCATGCATCTAAATTCTAGATTAATATTGATTACTGGCTTCAAGATACTCTTCAGGTAAAACCAGCCCATTATGCATGAAACAAGACTCGCAAATCAAAGCGTATTTATGTTGGGGACCTTCAGTATCTCCAACCAAAACATCTAATGCCTTGTCAAACCAGCTTTTTGTCTCAACATGAGAAACTACGTAAACTACGACTTACTTGATGGAGTTAATGGAACAATTGAAGGTTGGTTCATATTTGGTGTAGAAGGCTGATTCATACTTGGTGTTGATGGCTGATTCATACTTGGATGCATTCTATTCATTTGTGCCTGAGATGGAGTAAAGTTTTGGTTTGGTCCTTGCCTAACAGGAGTAACTTGGTTCAGCTGTGAATGAGGTCCATTTCCTGTTTGAGAAGGTCTTTGAATCGGTTTGTTGGGTTGACCTGCTTGTGGCCCGTTACTTTGTTTTTTATCCTTCTTTGGAGTCTCATATCGTTCTATAAGGCCCTTTGTCATGTAATATGAAGTCTTTTTCTTCAACTCTTCTATCCTGCCTTGCTGTTGTTTTTGTAAATCTTTCAGCGCTTCAACTTGAATATTATGCAACCGCAAATACCATTTTTGAAGTAAAATCCTCACTCCATATATGCTGCGTTAGAAAAGAGTACATAAATGGGCCGCCGATTGCCAATCCAGCTATAACTGGCTGGTCAGTCCAAGATCCTGTTTTGGATACAACTAATAGAACAAAGCATACCGCTATATATGATAGGATAGAGTAAAATATCCAGGTATTAACAACCCGTTGTTTTGCTGAACTGATGGATGATATTTGCAACTACAATTAACTCTGGCGTACTTGCGCTTTTCTAATATCCTTGTCAATTTCCTCCAGTATGGTTTCATAATCAATGTCTTCCTATGGTGAGATTTATCCTGACCTTCTTTCTTAACCATCCAAAGAGCGACACCATTTTGTTGCGCTGAAAGAAAAACCGTGCAAAGTGCGCAAATCAATACTGATTTTTACTTGCCAACTATGCTACCATAGAGCAATGAAAGCACATTTTGAATAGGATATTCGATAGTAAGAGTCACGAATCATCCAGTCTCATTTTGCATATTATTGGTGGTGGACCAGGCAGTACGACTTGCTTATAGCTGTTATATTGAGCGCTTTAGCAGTGCGGGCGATTTTACCAAGTTTACAAAGAATCTCTGTCAATTTCAAAATTTCCAATAATCTCATATGATAAGCCAAATGGTAATTAAAGAGACAATTTGCAGTCTAAAGTGCCAAGGGTTAAAGATTTGTATGGCAGCATTGGTCAAAGGAGGAGGAGGCTGGATTTCTCGATTACCAAATGTCAAAGTCCCGATTGTGCAGTTATTCGAGTACATTCGGCTAAATATGGGCAAATTCAATTTCCGATTGGACATTGTGGATCTAGTAAAATATTGCATCCGATATTAAGCATCATTAACTACGGCCATTGTAACCAAACCAAAATTTCTCTAGCGCATACGGAATTGTATCCTCGCTAATACTGAATATATTTCGTAATTGTTTCTGCTCTGTATTTATTATAGATTTGGATTTTAGCTTTCCGTATCTCCTTCGCTCATCAATCTCACGGATCTTTCAGCCAATCAAAATGCAAAAGGCTCGCCCAAAACTGATACCCGCCATTTTTCCACAGTCTAAAAAATTTAATCAGAATGTGTCAAGACAACGAAGATTATGAATCTCTGCCTACTACCAGTTTAGCGCTTAACATGGTTGCCGGGGCTGTCGCTGGAATAACTGAACACACTGTAACATATCCTTTTGATGTTCTGAAAACAAGAATGCAATTCCAACATTCAATATATCAAACTGTTACCCAATCAATGAGCAGAATTTACACCACTGAAGGAATGTCTTCGCTATGGAGAGGAATTAACTCTGTGATTCTTGGTGCTGGACCGGCCCATGCTTTGTATTTTGGTTCCTACGAACTAGGAAAAAAAGTATTCAGGCCGTTTGATAAATCAGAAGATCATCATTTGGTCCATGG
Organism: Boothiomyces macroporosus; assembly: GCA_027604185.1. Classification (NCBI taxonomy): domain Eukaryota; kingdom Fungi; phylum Chytridiomycota; class Chytridiomycetes; order Rhizophydiales; family Terramycetaceae; genus Boothiomyces; species Boothiomyces macroporosus. Next base: position 263,703 of record JADGKB010000003.1, read on the forward strand.
TAATTATTAAATAACGATAGCTGGTGCCGGCGCTTTGGCTACAATAGCTCATGATGGGTTTAACACTCCGTTCGATGTGGTGAAACAGAGAATGCAAATCAACACTCAGTACAGAGGGATATATGATTGTGCCTCTAGTGTTTATAGAGCAGAAGGGATCAATGCATTTTACATTTCATTCCCAACCACTTTAATGATGAATGTTCCTTTTCAAATGATCCAGTTTACCACTTATGAATACATGCGCAAAAAACTAAACCCAACTGATTCCTATAATCCTGTGAGTCACTGTATGTCTGGAGCTTGCGCTGGTGCAGCTGCGGCTTTCTTTACAAATCCACTAGATGTTGCAAAGACTGCATTACAGACTAGAGGTTTGGCGACTGGGAGGTTCCGTAACGTAACCGGACTGCTTGATTCCTTTAAATTAATTTATCAAAGAGATGGAATGGCCGGATTTGCTAGAGGAACCCAAGCTAGAATGTTGTCGCACATTCCTTCTACTGCTGTTGCCTGGACGACTGTAATATCGAATTAACCCTAGTATGAATTCCTGAAAATGTTTTTAACTTCCCCAAAGATGATTACAGCAGAGGTTAGCATATAATAAAGCATTCATGTAATTTCATATCCAAGGTCTGTTTTTCCATTCTTGCATGACTCTGTTTGCTTTCCTATTCCGCTATTGAATGGCCATCCAACACTAAATTCCGTAACTTGCCACTGCATACTTTGCCTGATCTTTATTGAATTGCAGAGTTTAATGAGTGAATCGCACCCAGCCGGTCGCTTCAAAGCCGCTCATGCTTGAACAAATAAAGAATTCAACTTGCTATATACTCAAGTGTTATTCAAAATTACTCATTTTTTATGGTAGAATTACGGAATCTTTTACCATAGAATTTCGATATAATTATGGAATACTTTGCCATAGTTGATGTTATCTCGTTAATTCACAATGCAATATGTAATATCAACGAGCAAATTATTACTCCGCAAGAGATCCAAGTCTTTTTTGAGGCTTCAATGACCAGCACGTCTGACCGTTGAAAAAAGTTTCCCCAAGGATCGATCGCATTGATATCTCTAGGATACAATAATGTTTTCATTTCTAAAGAACATTGTCCCTCACCAATCTCATCCTGAAATTCCAAATGCGGAACAGAATTCTTTTTCCAACGACCAAATAGAAATGGAAAAAGAACCTCATGTGCTAGTTAAATGCATCCTACAAGAAAATCAAGACTTGAAGATTAGTGATAACCAGGTAACCGTAAACAACAAATTTACCTTTTTATTGGATGGATTCATTACCCTTGAAGAACTGAATTCATTCAAGAATGCGATTATACTAGAGTCGGAAGAATTCGATTCTACTGTAGAAATACTCAATTCCTCAAATACTCTGGTGTTGAGGGATAAGCCCAACACAAAAATATTCTGCTTCAATAACATTGGCGGGTTTGATTTAAACACTTTGGAAAGCGAATTCACTGACTATGACCTCTCACTAGACCGGAAGCTAGAACTATATTCCTTGTACAAGTCGAAATATTCCGAATACAATTTTTGTATTACCAGCAAGGAACAGACACTTGTAAAGCTTAATATCCTCCCAATCAAACATTCCAGCTGCTTATCCATATTAGAATTTATGGACATATACCATTCGGATACTCATGACTTGTTTCTTTCAAAGCTTAGTGGAATATTACCAAAGTAGTTTAAAGTTAACGTAGAAATGATTTGGTAGTGGTACTAAGGATAAGTCAAGAGCCTTATCGACTATCCGAAACCTTACATTTACTCGAAATCGGTCAAAGAATCCGACTTGGTTATCTTGGGTTTGACAAGCTAGAAATGCATGAAAATTATGGCATCGATACTTCAAAGTATCTTGTTGGACGCTCTAGCAGAATGTCTGAATATTTTGATATTCCAGAGTTTCCTGACAGCCTTGATGAATTGCATTCCAAAATTCTTGAAAAAGTAAACAAAAATGAAGGACACGAGGAAGAAGTAGAGCACACTGTGAATAATCCTCTGCTAGATCCCACTTTTATGTCAACCGATGAATCTATGGAACAGCCTCTAAAAGATACTTCATACCCCAGACTTTTGTCAATCAATCAAGATTCTGTAATTCATGATTACGAACCAAACTCTGAAATGCTTCTGCAAGACGTACAACCAAAAGCTGTTATTAGCGATTTGAAATCTGAAAATGAACGACTAGCTTATCAGGTGCAATTCTTGAAAAACGAGCTATTGTTATACAAGAACAGTGTAGTAGAAAATGCACTCAAAACAACACCAAATTCCACATTTGACGATGTATCTGATTTGACTCTGGAAAGCACCAAAGAACAGAGTAGGTTAGAATTGGAATTGGCTCTTCAAGAAATGACTCGTGTTGCTAGACATTACATTAATCAGTCGAATGAAACTTCACTTGCTGATCAAGAAGTACTCCGCAACGCTGTAGTGATTCCAGAAAGTGAAATCACAGCTTCAGAGTTGCAAATGCAAAACAAGAATTTGGGGATTGCGTTGGAATCCAAGAGTGTTTCTGCTCTTGAATTAGAAAGCAAGATGAGAATATTGCGAGACAAGTATAACGCTCAAGAGATTGAATTAGAAAAAGAAATGGCTCACAGCCATAAACAACAGTTAAAGCTAGATCGGGCATTAGAAACAATCAAGCAACTACAGGATCAACTTATTATACAACAAAACAATGCATCAATATCTGTTGAATCTGTACACGTTCCTAGTGATTTGCACACACCAGATACATCGCACGAAATGACGGATTTTGTTGACTTGCAAAGAAATTTCGAAGAGGCTTGTTTAGAACATCATATCAATGAACAGCAAATGTTTATTGTCAATCAATGGCTGATAGCGGATGCAATGATTGTTTCGTCAAAGTACGCAAACGACATCATTGATTTTAAACAGCTTGCCTCTGAAAATTCAACATTGGTAGATGAAAATCAAACTTTAAGTGAAAAAGTACAAAAATTAGAAATACAAAACACTCACCTGGAGCAATCCAATTCTAGTCTTTCCAAAACTGTGGAGAATTACAAACAAGCTTATTGGGAATTGAAAGAAAAGGAAAAAGTGATGGTTGAATCTCGAGACCCTATTTCTAGAATTCCAGTATCCAGGCTTGCTAGCGGAAGAAATAGTCCAACATTGTCAAATGTTTCTGAAGATGGGATGTCTGTGCTGACTGTAGCAAGTGCTCCAGCATATTATAAAACCCCAAAAATGCAAGAGCGAATAGCAGAAAGAGTTCGAGCGTTTACTGAATTGTCTGAAAAGTTGAGGGATAGCAATATCCCTGTTCCAAAACGTAGAGAACGGCATTCAGTAGATTCCGGAACTATGGCTAAAACCCAAAACCTTGTACATCAAAAGCAGTTCCAAGACCAGCTTACTCATGAATGGGTGAGTAGAGAAACAGATAATATCGCAGATCAGTTATATATTGCTAAAGAGACTATCCAAGCGCTAGAAAAACAGATTTCAAGTGCCAACCTAGAAATAGAAGAGCTAAAAGAAGCTGGCATAAAACGAAGCACCCAAAATACTGAAGAATTGCATGAATTAGCCAAGATAAACGAATCAAATGAATATCGAATCAAAGACCTGGAAAGCCAAGTTGAGAGATTGGAAAAAGAGTTAGCTGCTGAGCGTGAGGTTGATTGATATTAATTTAGATTAAAAAAGAACTTGAAGAGCACTTAAATATATTCGAAAAGGAGATGATGGCGATACTAGAAAAACAAGTTATTTCTGTCGAGTGCCAAACTGAAAATGTTGAATCTGTAAATCATATGTCTTCTCAAGCAATACAGGTTGAATTCGAAATGGTAGGAGTAGAGGTGCAAACCGATGGGAACGACTTGAATGCCGAGCTTGAAAAACAAAAGCTCCATTACCAAACTGAATTACAAAATCTCAGCGATCTTGAAGCAATCAACAAGCAGTTACTCGTTAGTGCAAACGAGCGATTTGCCCTTGAAAAAACCAATTACCAAGAACAGATTCTAGTTTTGACTGTAGAATGTGATAAATTACGTCAAGTACATTTAAGCTAATTTAGAATGTTGGCGATCTGATCAACGATCGAATTAAGCTGCAAGAAAAATATGACATTTTAGTTTCGAAATCTCATCAAGAAGCAAAAAGTAGAGAAATCCAGGCGGTACCTGATGAACATGAAGATAGTGATCAGGACGAAAACCATTCTTTACTAGCTTCTCGACAAGCTAGTCCTTTGAAGATTCCTGCAAAAGAAAAGGGAGAAAATGAACAGCTGAAGCAGCTTGAACATAGATTGGCAACTTCAAACAAACTTCAATTCGAATTGAAAAGTAGAGTTGGTGATCTAGAAGAAGTAATAATATACTTATCCTAGCAACTTTGCGCGAAATCCAGAGAGTTTGAAGTGGAAAGGCAAAAGTACATTCAATTGAACGAAAGCTTAAAGGTAAAGAACGAGAAGCTAGATCGAAAAATATCAACTGTTGAACAAAATTACGAAAAATATTTGGAAGAAACTGAGCCAAAATTGAAAAATATAAAGTATGACCTTGAAACCCTTCGTGAAGTTTACAGAGACACCAAGAATCTTTTGGATCATGCTGAAGAAAAGTTGGAATTACTCATGGTTGAAAATAGTGGATTAAAGATAAAATACAGCGAATTGGAAACTGAAAATTCTCATCAAACTGCTTCAATAATAGACTTGAACGACCAACTAGCAAGAAGCAAGCAAAAAGCTGTTGGGTTAGAGAAAGACTTGAAAAATGCTACTTCAAGTATAGACTCTCTGCAGTTGATGATTGCAAGTCAGAACTATCAAGAGCAGATATCAGAGTTGAAAGCAGAGATTGCAAAGCGAGAGTCTGAATACAATCAGGCAATAGTAATGCTTCATTGGAATATCAGTCAAGCGCAAACCGCTGGTATTTCTGAAAAGACATCAGAAGAAATGAAGCAGAGTATCCCAGTTGTAGAGCTAGATCAAAGCAGATCCATCAGCATACTTGAATCAATGGAATCCAGGGACGAAGATAGTATTACCACTTTATCCCGTGTAGCTGTCGATCAACCTCTTTCTAGAGAATTAACGAATACTGACGATCGAGAAACTTCTTACGTAACTGCAGACAGTGTCATTCTGGAAAGTCAATTAACTGATTTAAATGAACAAGTGATTAATCTACAACGTGAAATTGATGCCTTGAATGCTTCAAATTCTGAATACCACATGGAGATTGTCGCTTCACATTGGTTATTAGGCGAGGTTGGAATTCTCAATTCGAAAGCAGCTGAACGACAGACTACTATTACCAACTTGAAGGCGAAATTCAATGATATTTCGGGTAAATTGGCAGCGAAGGATGTGGATATGAAGGTAGCGGAGAGTATCATTTCTCAAAAGGATCTTGCATTGGCCTGGGCGATAGCGCAGGTAGATATTGATCAAAATCAGAAAGAATCCCAATTTGAAGAGCAAAATATAATAGCTCTTCAAAACGAAAGGGACTTTGCATTGCTTTCATCCACGCTTTTCATATTTGTTTCTCTCATATTTGGAACTCAGTTGGGACTGAAGGATGCGGAAAAGGTCACTTTGAAGAACTTGCCAAATATTACTGATGATCCAAACCAAATACTCATTGAACAACTTTGGGAAGTGGGAGAAAAAGGAATATTGCTTCAACGATTTTGTGAAATGGAACAATCTTTCAAAGAGCAATCTGAAATGTTCAGCAGGGAGCTTGAAGCGAAATCAGAACTGGCAAAAGAACTAAATCTCACTACAGAGAAATATAGGGCATTAGAAGCTCAACATGTTGAAACAAGAAGTTTGGAAACCGGACAAAGTAAATTACTTCTTTCAGTGGAACAGTACGTAAATTTGTTGGAATCAAAAATGAATACTTTGGAGAGCACATTGTTAGAGTATGAAATCCTGAAAGAAAAAGACAGCTTAGATATTTCGACATTGGTAAATGTATTGGAGCAGAAAGTGGGATTGGATAAAGAGCTTTACAATCACCTCGACATACTCGAACGTATAAACAATGTCATACTTGCCTTAGATGAGTATAAGAAGCATCATTCAGTGGAATTACCTTCACAAAAGTTGGATCTGCTCCATAGTTGGTATCAAGGTGATATTGGAATCCTTTATAGTCGCATGGATGAGGAACTCGAGAAATATGTAAATACCAATGAAGCAATTTCTTCTGATCTAACAAAGAATGTTGAATTGGTAGAATCACTGAAAACTCGACAAGCTGAATTTTCCTCCATACACGATCAATTAAAACAAGACGTGCATCTTAGGGATAATCAAAACTTTATCTCCAATGCTTGGCACCAAGGAAACGTGGGGATTTTGAACAATCAACGTCTTGAATTGCAAGAATCACTAGAGACAGTAAAAATGTCTGAAGAAAATGCTAAAAAAGAATTGTTAGCACATCAAAATTTGTTGAAAAATTCTGCCCAGGAGATTAATTCCATTCAAGAACGCCATTTCGATTTTGTCACTACCAGGAACGCTATGGACAATCAAAACTATATTTCCTATTGTTGGAATCAGGCGAATATTGGAATTCTGAGCCAGCAGTTACGGGAAATTGAAGGCGATAGATTGCTGCTGGAAAAAAGTAGAAATATCATTGCAACCGATATTTCTCAAAATAGCAACGTTTATCAAATGAAGTTAAGGGAAGCTACCGACCTTTTCTCTAATGAAAGAGATAAGCTCCTTTGCAGCAATGCACAAAAAGATATTTTGAATTGTTGGAATCAAGCCTCAATAGCAATACTACAGTCGGAAATCATCCTTAATTCGGTATATGTAGATAGCCATACTGAAAGCTCCACTACAACCAAAAATTTGAACGGTGAAGATCGTTCGATTTTGCACCCTGTTAATAGTGATGATTATCAATACTACATTGAAAATGCTTGGAATTACGCCAGTATACAGATATTAAATGAGCAATTAAAAGAATTTTCCTCAAACTATTGTTCCTTGGAAAGTAGCATTCAACGAGTTACTCAAGAGTTGCGTGAAAAAGATGTAATGCTGAAGGAAACAGACAAAGAGAAAGCATTGCTGAAAGATCTTCATCTTGAATTGGCAAGCTCAAAGGAGATGATGATGCAGCAAATACTTATCATCAGCACTTGGCAGCAAGCCAGCGTACAAATACTCGGCTCTAAATTAGCTGAATTGCAGTCAGTCGAGACCAGAAATGAACCTGAATTAAAAAGTAAAAGCTCTTTGCCATCTCCGCAAAATATCGCTGTAAATGATGCAAACGATTCAACAATTGCTATCCCTGTCAGAGAAGTTGTTCATTCTGATCTTGAAAAAGCGATACCACAAATTGACAACCCAAATGTTTTTATAGAAAGATGCTGGTTCCAAGCTGAAATCGGAATATTACAAAATGAAATAATGAATATGGCGGATATGCAGATCAGTAGGTTTAATATGCCACTTGACATTTCATCAGTTACAACTTCGGGAAATGTTTTCCATGAAGATAGTTCGGTACATTCTCGATCACTACTAAACTTTTTGCCTGAAGCAGAGCCTTCCGAATCAAATTTGAATTCTACTGTGAAAAACTCTGGCGATGAAGTAGGATCTGTCGTTTGGGAAGTTGAATCTGGCTTTTGGAGATCTCACCAATTGCAGTCTGAACACAAAATGGAGTTGCAACTTGTCAATACCGCCACTCTCGAATTGATGCAACAGGTGGATACAATGAGGGAAAGACATCAATATTACGTAAATAATGAAAAGATCTTAAAGCAGGACATTGAACAACTTCGCATGGAACTCGATCGAATCCAAAAAGAAAAAGAGTCTGCAACCAATGTTAATCAGCAGTATTCACATGATATTCTTGGAATGCGTATGGAAGTTGACAACATGAGAATGGATTTAGGAAAAGCTAATACTCAAATACTGAAATCAAAGAAATATATCAGGGAATTAGAAGGCGTATCCAAAAATCTTCGTCAAGAAATGAACGAAAGGGCAATTCAGCAAGAACAATCGTACATAAATTGGGCTTGGATTTATGCTGATCTGCAGATTCAGTATTCATCAATCATTGGTGATCTACAACACAGTAATAAGGAGCATGGCATTTCTGTAAATGGGAAACTTGTCCAGGAAAGAGATATTTCACAAGTTGGATTTAGTGCTGAAACTGTTGCAATGTTAAAATCGATAGATTCATTAGATTTTAATATCAATGACATAAAATTCGACGAGTATGCTGAGGCTCTTCCCCAAAGAAGCCTCCCCATCCAAAATAACGATGCATCTGAAAAGCGCACAATGGAAAAATTTGCAGAATATTTAAAGCTGCTTCTAGATAGTGTAGTTGTTCCTCCTGAGAAAAAGGTTCTTTTGGAAAAGTTGGCATTCAAAATCCAGGAGATGTTCCACAAACAAGCCAAAAGATTGCAAAAAAAGAATGATATCCATAAAAGGGCAATGGCTGAACTCGAAGCGCTTCAAAAACTAAGCAACAATGAACGACTCGAAAAACTTCTTCGTTTGTATCGATATTATATTGTTCAAGTGGCACTTGATCGAGACCGTGTGTTAAATCGATTAAAGCGTATGAACCTGGTTCAAGTCACTCAGAAATCCACCAAAAGAACGATTCACAAGTCTACCAGCGTACAGTATATTAGCAGTGCCAGAAAATTAATTTCTCCATCTACCCTAAACCTCAAACGTTATTCTAGTCTGAGAATTTCTGGACAAGGAACAATGGACAAAGAACCTTTACGGAATTCTGAATATTCACCATTATCCAGAAGTATGGATATTCCAAAAATGACAACCATCCCTGAAGGGAAAGCGGTTGATATTCCACCATATATGACAGAGGTCCAACTTTCCGATAAAACGAAAAAGTTACAGAATCGTGTTATTGCACTCCAAGAGCAAGTTAAACGTGATCATTTTATAATTGAGCAGCTCAAGGCGGATCTGGGGTACTATCTTCCACTCGGTAACTACAGCGCAATGTTTGCCAAAGTTCGACGACAAGTAGACGATCAAAGAGAAGTAATTGCTATGCTGGAAAGTAGAATTTTCGACTTGACTTACAGTAGTCTGGGTAGAAAGCACTCTGTTGCTTCTCCTAACTCAACCTCGCAGGAGAACACCCATTATAAGCGATCACCACAAGTGGAGCATTTAGATCATGAATACGACTACCATGCAGAACAAATAGACAATCAAGTCCGTATGGAGCCAAAATCTCCATTTAGCGATTCCACGATTAAAGCGCCAAAGACTCCAACTATTAGAGATCTCAAGACCCCAACCATTCGCTCAGTTCAAAAGAAATTCAGTGAGGATTACATCCTTCCCGAAATCAAACCAGTCTATGTCAAGAAGAGTGAGAAGGAAGAAGTGGAACGATCAAACACGGTTACAAGTTTTGCTTTCACAGAGTCTGACTGGGATGATGTTCTTCCAACATTGGAATACGGCGGAATTATCGAGAACAAGACTTTATACCCTCCAAAGAAGAAAGGCGTGTTGAAATCCTCTCGTGAGGTTAAAGAAGTACTCCCTCAAGCAGAGCCAAAACCGCTATCGGTGTCAATTCCATCTCCTCCACCACATGAAGTTGTTCCATCTCCAACGGCTTCTGCAATAACCCCACCTGTGCAGCAAGATGTGCTATCTGCTACATCGACCCCGACAATGTTTTCTGACGCAACAAGCCTGGTTTCTCTGAAGCAGAATCTAACCAAGCTTGCCCAGAATAATCGCCAATCTTCGGGATCTACCAAAGTAGACGACAAAGCGGGTATAAAGTTTCAGGAAAGGCCAAATTCACTGAACAGAAATGGCGTTATTATCAATGAAAGTTTACATAGAGTAAATGAAAGCTTGCAAAGAAGACACAATCTGATGAGTCAAAAGTACCGTTCCTCATTCCCTTCAGACAAGAATATACCTCCACAAACACCTGGAAAATCTCCAACTGATGCAAGGTTATCCAACAATCCACAAAAGTCGAAATTGATAAGAAAGTATAGTTTTGAATAGATTGCATTTCAATAAAGTCTTTAGTTTTGATATAGTGTTGATTTTTGTTTCATCGCCATTATTGATAGTCATGGATTTTATACTCTGTCATCCACAGTGAAACAAGAGTTTATTATTTTGGTTGAATATGCGACAAGGACGATTACAAGCATCTACTCTGGCCAATATATGGCGGTCGTTGGATTCCAGCAATGACACGCCCAGCCCTGCTTCAAAGGATAAAGTGCCATTAAATACATTAGACCCATTACAGAAACAGTATATACCACAAACTGCCGATTCTCCCCTATTCAGACTAATTTCAGTTTCTACCAGTTCAGAAGAATTAGGTGTTGCAGAGTGCACCCCACAAGCGCGATCCAGTCAATCTACAACAATTCATAGAGCTTCTTCAGAAAACTTGACCAGTGGCAGACCTGGGAGTCCAGCTCAGATTAGGGGCTTTAGCGTGCCTAATATTACATCGACTAGTGTGGATATTCTGAATCCTCGTGTTGTCCAATCAACTTCAAATCTTTATGCAAGCCCAAATTTTATTGAAGCAATTCCAGTTCCAGAGAGGCCAGGCGCTCCAGAACCTATTGAAAGAGAAAATCCTGATCCAGTGTTTGGAGCAATCTTAAATCAACCTTCTCAAGCATCAATTACCAGAAGTGTATCCTTTACCTCAAATGTAGCCAAAAGTAAATCGACGGACTGGAAGGAAGAATATGCACATATTGATATTGATTGGTCGATGCAAGCAATGGATGTACTTTATAATGCGGCATTTTATGACTATATAAGAGATGAGAGAAACGTAGACCTCTCAGCAATACGGCTAAGCAGAATAATAAAAGACTACAAACCAAGACAGGTTGCCAATGCGTTATTATGGATGATACAAGGCTGGTCAGTAGAAACTACAGCAAAACTGCTTCGAATAATTTTTTCAGACTGGCTACCAGATTTAGCTGGGTAATTTGATTATAATCTTAGTTGTGTATTTTCTCTAATCAGTCGCAACTGGCCCAAGACTCCACAGTGCAGCTTATGTGTGGCATATCTCTTAATGTCAGAGCCTGCAAACACCTCAGCTCTATTTTTACGGTCGCTGATGCAAAACTGGTCAAGAAAGGAAAGTATTGACTTGGTGACATACCTGGATGCCATTTTGAAGTGGAATACCGAATATTTGCAAGAAGTTATGGCCGTGTATGCTAACCCTATCTTACCAGCTTTGCCTGAGCTTCCTCAGCCAAACGAAGTGAAAGAGAAGGTTGAAAAGTTCAAATCAAGCATTGAAGAGACATCTCATAAACTAGTAAGCGAAATTTCTTATTCAAGCAATAGATGCTCGCAAATGCCCGGCTAGCCGTGGCAGAATATCAATTAGCACTATTTACTCATTGGTCCAGCTGCACGAACTGTCAAGCAAAGGAAGAATGCGCAATTTTAAGTAAATTAACAATTCCAAACTTTAACACTTCACAAACCGACTTGGGGCTCGATCAGCTTTCAAATTATTCAGAAAGTGATTGCGAGTCTGCGTGGACTTCACAGTTGTTGGATACTTCAAACTTGGACAGAGATGATTCTGAATCTGAATAAAATATATTTTGCAATTGTCTATTTTCAGAATACAAATACTTTAATCATCGTGGAGATACCTCCGATCATATCAAGGTGCCTTAATTCTCTCACACTGTAAATGACTGACTTTATTCAATTTTCACCAACAAGGTAATCATCTTGAATGGCATATACTCAAGTTCCACGGCATTGTCAGTAATTGGGAGCTGGCCGTGTGTTTCTTCAATCACATTAGACAGATAAACCTCAGCGAGTTTAAATGAGCTAGATTATTTAAAACTTACCTAGACAAGGTTGCTATACCTCTCCCCCCGTAAGCCTCATACATTCTTACCACAAAGAGTTTACTCTTTTCAAAGTTTTCAGCAGGCTTGATTGTATCAATCACTAAATTCTTGGCAGTTACATTAAAGAATGCAGCTTCTTGGAATGAGCCAGCGCCTGATAAAATTTCGACTGGTACATTGTACTGATAAGCTTCGCGTACCACATCAGATTCCAAGAACGACCCTTTGTGCGGTAGCAGCGCGTACTTGAATGTCTGTCTTCCTAAATCTGCTTTATCATCAGGAGATTTCGGTGATCTTAAGATTGACATTGAAATTGTATTGTTATGAACTGAAAAGCCATATTTACTACGTAAAGATTCACTTACCTGTCATTGAGCAATGCAACTCCATAGCCATACTCAGAATAATCCACAAACTTGTGTGCACATACTTCAAATTTAGCCATATCCCAAGAATTGTTAAAGTGTGTTGGACGCTGAATGTACCCAAATTGGGTCTCGAATGTTGCATAATCACATTCAACATTGACTGGGAACTCCACTTTGATAATCTTTCTGCTCTCTTGCCAAAAGATTTCATTTTCAAAATTGACGAGTTTGCTTCCTGCAGAAATAGTAGTTCTTTGTTCCAGCGTACTTGTTTTTGATATTGGATGAATAACTTTTAGGACAACTCGAAGAGGACCAGCTTCCTCCACGGATATTTTACCTAATCCAGCTTCCCAGGATTTTTCCAAATGATAAATTTCAACATCCCAAGCATCCCAAAATAGAGGAATATCTTCGTAGAATCTGAATACATTTCCAAGAGAATTGGATAAGACTGTTTCCCTTCCAACTTCTCTGTCAATCAAAGAGAATAGCCTTCCATGTTCATCGAATGAGGCTTGAATCAACCCATTGTCAACAATAAATCGGTTTGGCAATGATTCCACTATTGTCAATATATTCAAAAACCTAAAACAAAATCATCAGATAATATTTTTGTAATAGGATTCATGTTCACTACTTCCACTATTTATAAGATCAGCTCTTATAATTGATGGGTGAACGGTAGAAACTCTTACCTTTTACTTGACTATCAAAAGAAGGGGCAGTTTCTTGAAGCAATACACCAGATAATGGAGCGATTGGTGGAACTTTGATTAACGCTATTTACCATATGCAAGCCCATATTTTTTATCAGAAGAGTACTGTTGATACTGTACATTGTTTGCAATAGGAATCTGAGCAATATACCCTGGAACTGGCCAAGGAGATAAATTGGTAGCAATGGTTTTGGTTCCTTCACCCATCAATAATTTCAAAGCTTCCTTTTTCAACTTTGTACCAGACAATGTTACATCTTCGTAAAACTACGTTAGCAGTGAACTACTTTGATTGCATCCACGTATACTAATCCAATACTGGACCCTGGTAATACATCATGGAATTGATTCAAGAGAACTAGTTTCCACAAACGATCAATCTCAGCCTTTGGGTATGTCTTGGTTTTCTTTTGAGCAAGACACAAAGCCCACAAAATCTCGACTGCCCTGAGCAGGTATTCACAATATCGGTTATACTTTTTCACAAGCCCATGGGTTGTATAAGTTCCACGATGTAATTCAAAGTAAAGTTCTCCTTTCCAAGTATTCAAACCAGTAGAAGTTGTCTCTAATTCCTCATAAAATTTAGTAGGATCCCCAAATTTGGTTTGGGATGGAAGTCCTTCAATGTTTCCAAAGCGTTTGATTCTTTCAATCATTGGCAAAAGTGGACCACCACCTCCATCTCCATTTCTAATATTAGAATATCATTACCCGTATAATAATAGTGACTTGTTACTATATTGCTTATCCTTGTTGTTTGCTACAGCAAATACTGCATCTTTCACAGAAGCTTGAGCAGTGTACGTATCTGCTGGTGAGAAATGAGTCAAAACACTGGTGCCATCCAAGCCCTTCCAATAGAATGAAGTATGTGGAAACTTGTTGATATTGTTCCAAGAAAGTTTTTGAGTGAAAAAGTACTTTAGCCCTGCACTGGTAAGGATTTGAGGAAGTTGAGATGAATATCCAAAAGTATCAGGAAGCCAAAAGACTGAATGTCTAAATCCAAACTTTTCGTAAAAGTAGTTTTGGCCATACAAGAACTAGTGTCAGTTGCAATTACTTGGCGACAAAAAGCCTCCCCTGATGGAACGTTACAATCCATTTCCACCCATGTGCCTCCAATAGGTACAAATCTGCCAGTTTTGACAAGCCCAGTGATTTTTTCAAATAGGCTTGGATATAGCTGTTCTAACCATTCGAACTGCTGGGCTTGCTATCATTAGTAGAAAGTACTGAAGCGGCAAAAGTATATTCCGGATTTTGCTCCAACAACCTGCACTGAGTTGCCCAGCTTCTGGCGATTTTTCTTTTTGTTTCATCATAAGGCCATAACCAGGCGGTGTCTATTATTAGTATACTCATTACCAATATGACAATTTCCAATAGCAGTAATAGCATGTGAAACATAGCCCAATTCCTTCTTGCGTACTTTAAAGAACTTGCTACCAATCTCTTTTGCTGCAACTAAAGTAGCAGGCTCATTATTCCTAATCGTGTTTACGATAGAGTTTGCAGTGAATAACGCATCATTCCCAAGCTGCGACTCGACTGGCATTTCTTTGACGATCCCTAACAGCACTTCCAAGTCCCAGTAAATCGAACGAGCAAGTTCGTTAAAACAGACTAGCTTTACAGTTTTCAATGCAAAGCTCTTGTTTGGATCTGGAGCATTGATCATTCCATTGAATCCCGCGCCAAACATGCCATTGGCGCCAACTTCAATGTAAATGGTAAATTTCTAGGTTTAAAGTATAGGTACCTGGCCAGCTGGGGCACCATTGGTCAAATCAAAGTCTACATGACGATCCAGCCCAAAATCACCAGTTAAGCCCTGCAATGGCTCTCCTTTATCACTCCAAACCAATCCTTCGCAGCTTGGATCAAAGATCAGGTACACCTTTCTTCCTTCCATACTCTTTGGAATGGTGATTTCCAATTTGAACCAATGAGTAGACCAAGTAGGGGTAATTTGATCCCCTACTTTGGCAGGAACGTAAACCCCCTTCATTGCCTCGCCAAATGGGATCCTTTGGAGGTTAGGAACAGCGTATTTGGTAATTGCGATTGATTCATCTACGATTTCTTCAAGAAAAGATTGAAGATTGACGTCGTAAAACATGTCAGATTTGAAGTACTTTTCGATTCGCTCAACAGTAATATTCCGGTGTTTGAGCATTTCTGATTAAAAAGTTTAAACCAAGTCGTGACTGCGCCATTGATATCTTTTCACAAACGAATTCTCAAAACACATGACTGAACTAAAGCAAGCGGATTTCACAGCTCTCGAATTACAAGCGGATGGAGCGTTTCTTGAAGCAAACTTCAAATACGTACTAGTGCAAGATGGAGTGAACATTTACAGGAACGGAATATTACACCTTGGATTGAAAGGCGATTATTACATTATGGAAACCATCGCATGCGGAATATGCTGCACTGATTGTGCAAGGCCGTTCCTTCCATATCCATTGCCCCAAATTATTGGCCATGAAGTGGTGGTATCTGTTCCTCAATCAATCAGGAAAAATGGCTCTACGATTGGAGTTGTAGAAATCAACAATTCACATAAATCTCATGGGAGTTCCGTACCATGTCCGTATTGTGAAAGCGGATTATCAAGCCAATGTCCAGCAAGAATCACTATGGGAATCAATTCTTGGCCAGGGGGTTTGGCAAAGTATATCGTCGTTCCTAAATTCAACCTATATCAAATCCCAACGGAGTTGAATCTATCTCCGAATACTGCTACTTTGATTGAACCGTTTGCTGCTGCTTTGCATGGAGTAAACACGGTTTGGAAAGGTGGGAAAGACTATGCCATTCTCGGAGCAGGAAAATTGGGTTTATTGACTATTGCTGCATTGGCTATCTCTAGAAACCGATTCGATCATGATATTACCATAACTGCCATTCTTCGTACTGAAAAGAACAAGGAAGAGGCATTGCTATTTGGTGCAAACAAGGTAATTATCACAGATGGTAAACCAATTGAAGAAAGTTTTGATGTTGTATTTGATACTACTGGATCTGCTGATGGGTTAGAATATGCAACGGCTATTGCCAAGAATGAAGTACATTTAAAAAGTACACATGGACAGCCAATGCTTGGCTTTAAACATTTTACTGAACTGGTTGTATCAGAAATTAGTATGATTCCATTTTCTCAAAAGGAATTGGATTTCAACTGTAACGGCTCAGTAAATGCCAATATTTATGTTGCTGAATCAGTCCCTGAAGAAATTACCAAGTTGATTACAGACACTAACCGAAATATCTATCAAAATTCTACAGCTAATGCTGATAACTGGCTGGAAAATGGAGGCGGCTCTGTTTTGATGTCTGAAGGTTCAAAGTTACCAAGGTTCGATTTAGCCGTTTGTACAAGTGCTAAAGAAGTTGATGATATCGTAACTCCCAATTCTAGTCATGACAGATCTCTAGTGCGCGTAAGAGGTGCTATTTTAATTGCCAATCCAAAGGAAAACTCTTTACTTGAAGCTATCAACAGCAGGCAAATCAAAATCACTACTTCAAGATGCGGCGACTTTAATGATGCAATCAGGGTCTTGTCTCAGCCAACGTCTTCTACGCTGGTGCAAAATTTGGAAAGGCTCATCACACATCAATTCAGACTAGAGGAGTTACCGTCTGCTTTGGATATCGTTTCTGGGAAACAGAAAACAGAAAAGAAGCTTTTAAAAGTAGTATTGACTGCAAAATAAACCACATAGCTGTCTTTATATAAGCTTGCAAAAAATAATCTTATGGCACCAAAAAAGAAAATCAAAATTGGGGGAATAAAAGATCCATCATCCAAGAGAGATTTGTTGGATTTGTTCAAGGATTATAAAGCGAGCTTCCTACGCTTATAGATACAGAACAAAAAGGAAATCTTTACAAGTTTAATCAATTTAAATTACCTCATTGGATTATTAATAGCTTTCTGTTATGCATTTGTGAAAATATCAATATCAAAGGATTCACTTCTCTTTCGAAGAATTCTCCTAAATATAACGGCAAGTGCATGAGGAAAGTATACACTCTCGCAATTGCTCAGGTAGTCGTCAGTATTGTAGTCATCGTGGCTTTCTATGTTAGGGGAAGTTCAGAGATTCTTGGGTCTGACAAGAACAAACTCTCGTTCGCAGTTGTGTGCTGTTCGATAATACTACTGTAAAACGCGATGTTATTAAATTTCAATCATCTGTTAAAATAGTCATTCTAAAGGTGGCCTTTGGCCAAATTGGAAATAGAGATATCCACAAACTTTCCAATAGTTCAATACATCAATCGATTCAATTGCACAAAGATAAAGAGTATGCACGCAACCGTGAGCCAACTAGCAAAATGCAAGACAAAAATGGAAACACATAGGAATGAATGTAATACAAAAGCATTTTTAAAAAATATTGATTTCTATTCCTACTTTCCCAACAACCTTTTAGCACTATCTGCCAAAACATTCTTCTTTTTTGATACTCTGCCAGCCGATTGGATTTTTACTGGTTGTTTTTGTTTGGTGTCTGTCTTTTGAACCTTTTTCTGTTTTGGCTTACTAATGGTCACCTTTGGCTGCTGCTTGGAAGGCTCTGGTTTGACTTGAAGCCAAGAGAATTTAAAGTCGATATAATCCAGCATTCTATTTTCTTTAAGCAACTCCTATTGTTATTACATTTTACCACAATTAATGTGTAAGCATTTTTGGCAGTGGCATACAAGATTTTGTACTTTACATCCGTTGCTGCTTTTGATAATTGGTCTCGCAATTGGATAACCGGCTGATACAAGGATTTCAAAGTCGCAGTCAAAAGTTCTGAATTCTGTTTTGAATCACTAAATTTTTTCGACTTGTAAATAATAAATAGGGCTGGTTCTATTGATGGTAATCCGAAATTTAGTTTTCCATTTTGTGCTTCGGTTACTAATGGCAGGAATTCCTAGGCTTAATAACCAAATACGTTGGATAGTTTTGATTCAATCAATTGTACAAACTTTTCCGAAATTCGTTCATTGATTCCAGCGTACATTTCTGCAATAAGTTTCAAGATATTCAATTGCTGGACTGGGGTATTCAACAAATTCATTTCGAACAATGCAAATAGTCTTTCCAAATCACTTTGCTGCTTTGATTTCTTTAAAACATTCGACATTGCCAAGATATTTGATACGGTGTTTTCATCAGGAGACTTTTTAATATACAATTACCTTGAAAAGTTCTTGTAGTCTTAAATTCAATATTTTACCAACAGTCTCCTGGTCTTCCACTTCCGGCATCAAATCAATCATGACTTTGGAACAGTTTTCTAAAGCAGAAGTATCCAGAAGCTGTATTAGACAATAATTACCGAAAGGAATTTTTTGAAAAACTTGACTTTGAGTGCTGGTGATAGATGCTCCATAAGCTCCTCGTCCACAAAAGAAAAGAGCACCGCTTGACATGTTCCATTTTCTAATTGATGGAACAATCCACTACAGCAGTCCTTTGGATACTTTTTAAACATCGCAATCAACAGTTCTTTGACTAATTTCAACTCCTTTTCTTCATCTACATTAAAAATACAAACTTGATTGTAGTAGCTGCAACAACACATCAATAATTCTAGTAGTATATTTAGGAAGCTTAACTGCAAAGTTGAACAAGTTTTTAATTGATTCTAACCGTACTGGAAGGTAATAATCTTCACACAAATCAAATAGCGAGTTGAGGGCTTGGTCGTGCAATTCGAAATGATCAATATACTTTACGATGGTTGATGAAGTCATAATTTTAAGTGGGATTAGAGCTTCCGTAGTTTCTGTCTGTGTTGTCAATAATATCGCTTCATACGCTGCTTTGTGAGCCTCCATTACTTGGTTGGTGGCAAGATCCAGTAGGATATTTGACGCTTCGTAAAACGAGTCCACTGCTGTCATTTCAAGTGATCAAAAAAATGGGAAACATTTTTATTCTTTGAATTGGAATTCTTTGACTTTACACTCCACCTTTGCACAGAGATCAAGCTTCTTTGCCACATCTTGAAAGAATTCCAAACCGCTTGCTCTCTCTACACTATCCAGTGGCACTTGGAATAAAGTCAGTGGCTCATTTGAATCTATACTTTCATTCGGTAATACAAACGACCCCAAGTAATATTTTTCCTTTTCTACCCCGAGTATTATTTTGAAAAAGTGGGTTGGTACTGCGATATCGGAATCTCCAATCACTTGGTATTCTACAAACTTTTTTCCATCTCTTAGCTTTGGAAGAAATAAAGGTCCAGTAATCACATGTACATCGTCAAATTTCCCTACCAGTGATCTACAGAATGCTTCAAAATATGCCCAATATCCTCTGTTGAATGCAATTACTTGGGGGCTCATGTTTGTAAGGTAGAATGTCTCGTCCAATGCCTTTTGACTTTGTTTTATATCTGCTGCCGGTACCAAGTGCCCTCTATCAAACCCAGATTTCAAATAATCCGATAATTTAGCGCGATACTTTACTGGAATTGACTTGTCTTCCTTGAAATGTGATTTTGAACGATCTGGATGCGCATTCTCTGCATTGATGATTTCCGCAGCCCAGTTCGGATTACGAGTTTGACGATTGTAAGATGTAACATAAGCCTCTCTGTATATTAGATCAGATATCGGCCCTGGGAATCCATATTTCAGAATTGATTTTGCTGAATTCAACGCAGACTTTTCTGGATTGATTTCCACAACCTGATCATAGTAAATATTCTTGCAAAGTGCAATCGATAGAATTGAGCCAATTGATAGCCCAGCAACAAATGTGAAAAGTTTGGACATTTCAGATTGGACAAAAAAACTAAATTATATTTTGATTGAGTCTAATACATGAATTCCCAGAGCTCTGGCCTTTAATCTCATGTTCATATCGCGGGTCAGCAGCGACCCATTGGATTGTCGCACTTGGTACAATATGGCATCATCAGCAGATTCAAACCCGTCCCAATTTTGCGTAAAGGATGAATGCGCAACGCTGCCATCGATTCTTTGAATAATAATAGACTGCCTGCTGGACTTTATATACTGGAAAAGAGCTTTTGCGGTTTTGCTGGTCCTTTCTTTTCTTTCAAGTCCCTTCAACTCTCCAAGGACAACAGTGGATATCGCAATTGTGTAATTTCCCGATTGAACCAACGCTTGAACTTGCTCCATATTGTCAAGCATGTAATTGGTATCAATGAACAGCAACGTATCTTTGGTGAGCTGGAATGATTTCGATAATTGTTGCTTGAGCTAAAATTAACAATGGCATTACCTTTATCAGATGATTGAGCTCTGAATCATCATCAATTTCATCTTGTACATTCAAATTTGACATTGAAAGGCTGTTTTCCTTCATAGCATCTGGCTCAAAATTGGCATATTGTATATCTTCCCGTTCGCTTGGTTGTTCTTGTTCTTCTTTGTCAAATTCTTGGAAATCAAATTCTTGAGCTCCAGCCTCATTGAATATTCTCTCTTTTGACTCAACTATTACTCCATTTACCAGCCCTCTTTTCCTTAACAGCGCAGTTAACAATCCTAATCTGTCTTGCAAATTGTCATTCGTATTACATTTAGTGTTATCAAGCAGTTTTTGCAAAGGTTCAAATCCAATAAAATTTTGATCAGCTGCCATTGGGGTTTTGGAAATTACCTCTTCCAATTCTAAACCAGTCGTATCAGTATTGAACTTTAATTCTACCTCCAATTCAATCTTTTCCAACAAACAATAGATTAACAGAATCTGTAGGTGTTCATGCTCTTTCTTTTGCAAGAGCCATTCACATACTTGTTGGATCAAGCTCTTTGAGAATCTCTTCATGATTGAAAGTGTTTCTTCCTTGTATTTTGTGGGGAGTATATAATCTAATCCTATACATATCGGCACGACATATTCAGGAAATTCAAACGCTCTTTTATATTTATACAGCTGTTTTTCAAACTTGTCGGCATTGACTTTGGAGTACAAAATCTCTGCAAGTTCTAAAAATGGAAACTGTGTCTTTCCTGCAGCAAGAGAATTAAGCAGTGATTCCTTGGCATTTACGAATGGCTGCTTTACACATAATGATCTGATAAAATAACAGCTTGAAGCCAGATATTTTTTTTGCATTCCTGATATTACTCCCAATTGATTCCAAAACAGTCCATTAGTCGGCTGGATTTGCACAGCTTTGTGATACTCTGTTTGCGCCAACCCCAAGTAGTACTCAGCAGATTCTGGAAAGAAAAATGTAGCGCTGTAACGGTACAAGTCTCCACGGTGACAGTAATACAACCCAGTAAATTTTGTTTCTAGTTTAATCAATGTATTGTAATCTTCTAAAAGCGCTTCAATCAATGGAATGAAATCTTTTGTATGTTTCACAGTCTTTATCGCAGTATAGACACCATTCTTCCACATCCTGTTATTCAAATCATATTTCTGAATAAATTTCGGATCAATATTAATCAACTGAATGTACAATTTTGAAATTGTGATCCTCTGGTCGCTGTTCAATACAGGAGCAGCCAACACTTTTTCCAATTCCATTATCGATTTGTAAATCTGTCTGGCATCAGTCATATCCACATTATCAGCATCCACTTGCTCCTTCTTTGGGATTATTTTGATATTCTTTTGGTTTGGGTCATACAGCCTTTGGTTTTTTGGCATAAAATTCAAAATTCAAAATTTCAAATTTCGTTTAAAAAGTCACATGATTTTTCTCATGAGTCAGACGATTCAATCTTTATTTTCTGTTAAACAACTTTTGGGTATAATCTGCAAATAGATAATCAAGAAACTCTTCGTAATGGTGTTTCAAGCCGTAAGCCTCCCAATTGATATTTAAATATGAAATGCCGTAGTGGTCCATGTCGATCAAGTCACTTTGATACGTACTGCTGCTTGCCTGCACCAGCTCAATTCCGTATATCTCAATATAGTATCTGAATGAAGCGTAAAGATTTTCCGTGTATGTTTTTGTTTGTGATGGAAAGTTGCCAGTGATGTAGAATATGTCTTGGGAGAATGAAGTCCTCCTACCACTGCTACTTGTTGATTTACGTATATGCTTGGAGGGCACAATTGCACTTGCTGATTTGATGATTGATTTTCTGGGCCTGGTATGGATATCATCTGCGCTTTTGTTTGGATAGCTGAAATTCCTTTTCGGCACTTCATCTACGAACGAAATACTCTGTCTAGATTGTGTTTTTTCTTTATCTTGCTTTACAGAGCCTGGAACTAGTGTGACTGTGCTTTCCTGTATGCTGGAGGATAGGACTTCCTTGCCCTTCTTTTTCCGTTTCCCTATATTTAATTACGAATTACAGATCCAGTTGTAGCGTTTTTTCTCTCTCGAGTTGGATTTCCCTAATTTAAATTTGACTTACAAAACCATTTCGATTTTGCTTGTGGTAAATCTTCGATAATCAGCGATGAATTCTTTGCGTGTTGAGTATCTTGCGAGTAACTTTTATCATCGATGCTTGCAAGCTTATATTCAGCTTCCGTCCTCGTACTTACACTACTTTTCCCTTTTGTTAATCCTCTATTACATGGCAATAACCGATGAATAAAAGACAATTTCATTTCTTTTTCCGTTTTTACATTCACTGTGGATTGGTTGACCAAAGTCATCTTTGACTGCTCCACTTTGCTTGATTTTCCATCTACTATAAGATTTTCTTACTACTGAATACCAGCGGTTTCTTTGAATCCCTCTTATCTTTATTAATAGAGAAAAGTCTTGAAAAAAAAGATTCTTTGATTGGTATTGATTCTGCATTACTTGATTCTATTTGCATATTTAGTAAAATATTTTGAGGGTGACGTTTTGGTCTGTCTGTAGACCGTGGATAACGACCAACGTGTAAATACAAGCCTACCGATAGCCCAATCATTCTGGGACTATGTAATGTCTATTTACATTTTTGGATGACATTTAATCACTGAGAGTTTTTCCTAAAGTGAAAAAGGTAGCAGTGTTGCAATACGTGTAAGCATTTGAGTTACATGTACACCCAAAGATGTAACTGATTGTATTGCTGGTCAGTAATAGATCAATTTCGCGATGTCCATCTCTTTGAACTCAGTGGCTGGTAAGTTGATTTCTAACGTACATCTCAATTGAACCGCTGGACATCAATCTATTCCAAATAGTTTATTCAGGCTAAAGAATTAATATCCCAGTAAAAATACTTATTAATAAAGTATGGTAATCATGAAACAGCGCACTTTGTACTAAAGAGTTGCCACACTCGAAAAAAGAAACAAGCAGTTGTTTCCAAATTTACATGAACCTTGTGCCATCTATTTTCATTGAGCAAAAACAAGAAAGAGGAAAGTTTGCATTTTTGGATGGGATACGGTATGCATTAATTAACAAAGTGGATTCGCAGTTCTCACTGTAGTATTCAGTCATTCAAATAATCAGGGGCAATATTATAGTTCAAAGCTTCGTCTAATAGCTGAAAGTGGCGGTATTACTTTGTTAATGTAGTTTGGGCATTCTTTGTACTGTCTGCATTTTTGTTGACTTTAAACTTATTGAATAGAATGGAAAAGTATTCATTACGATTGGTGATGACAGATTACGCAATGAAGAGATTTCTGAGGATATATCCAATGTATCTAGCAGCTGTTGTTTATTTTAATGGATGGGCGGGATTGACGTATGAACGTTTTTTTTTAGTTAGATGTACACCATCATTTTTATGGACAATTCCTGTTGAAATGCAATCCTATGCTATATTACCCTTCATTGCAATCATAGCTACTTATGCGGGTAAACATGCATATGGATTTGGGCTATTATCTGTTATTGGACTGTTTTGTTACAATGTTTTGACAGTCCCTCGTGTTGGGAATGAATCAGCAAATATTGACTTAGCAATGTCTCTTCCAGTTTTTTTGATGGGTTCACTTTTAGCTCTAATTTATCGCAAAGTCAAGGATGTGAAAATCTTACCAACAGTTTCTGTATTACTGGATGCGATTTGCTGGGTATTTTTTGCTGTTTTTATATACAATTGCCAAGAGAATCCCATATGGTTTAATAAGCCCACTATTGGAAATAACTTGATGGTGCAAAGTCCAATATTGACTGTTATTCTTTTACTGGCGTTAATGACTACTACCAATGGATCCTTTGTAGGCTTTTTTGAATGGAATTTCCTTCGATTCTGTGGCAAAATATCATACTCCATGTACCTGACTCATGTCATTGCAATTGACCACCGAGCATATTTCCTTCCTCTTCTAAGTGGTGACATTGGTATTTTAGGAGTTTTTTTACTAGCAATTGGGCTGGCTACCATTGGATATCACTTGGTTGAAGTTCCTATTGCCAACACGATGGTTCACCTTTCTAATGCATTAAAAAAGTATTATTTAAAAGACAAGAAACCTTATCTTCCAGTAAATTCAGAAGAGAATCGAAACTAAATAAAATTGTTTTAATTATCATTTATTACCAAGATACACTAGACCAAAACAATTTTAGGTAGTTGGAAATTGTCACTCAATAAGGTTTACGGATTTACTCAAAAAGTAATCTAAAAATGTCTTATGAAAACAACACCAAGCTACTAAACGATCCAGATTTCAAAGTAGTTTACAGAGACTTTGAAGAGAGATTAATTGAAAAGATACAGAAATACACCATTTCGAATGCAAAGGATTTGTATCCCAGATTAAAAACAAAACATTATTTGGCACACGGATCCTATGGTTTGTGTCCTGATGTATTACTAAATTGCTATCGGGAATGGTCGCTTGATATAGAAGCTGATCCAGCAGTCTTCTATTACAGAGTATTATATCCTTACTTGATTCGCTCAATTAGAGTTCTCGCTGATTTCATCAATACGAAACCAACCAATGTATTTCTTGTTCCAAATGTGGAAATTGGAATTGCTTCAGTGCTGCAGAATTATAGCGGAAGAGTATGCTGCTTTGATTTGTCTTATCAAGCAGTTGTAAACCAACTGGAGAAATTCGATTTGGTAAAGATTCCACTGCCAGCACTAGGAAAAGAAGCGATTCTAGATACATTGAGAGAGTATCCTAATTTAATACTAGATTCCTTCAAAACAATACAGTTAAATTAGGGATATTTGAGCACACTACATCTCCGACTGGTATCGTTATGCCGATAAAGGAAATCATTGAAATATGCAAGTCATTTGGTGTTGACACACTAATTGATGGTGCACATGGAATAGGAATGATTAGTTTGGATTTCCAGGAATTAAAACCAGATTACTATACCAGTAACTTTCACAAATGGATGTCGTCTCCTAGAGGATGCGCCTTCCTTTATGTAGACCCAAAGCATACAGTAAGACCGTTAATATCTTCTTGGGGCTATAAATTGGGTCCATGGAATGAATTTATTTGGCAAGGAACAAACGATTACTCTGCTTATTTGGCTATTCCGCTATGTATCAAACTATTCAAGCAACTGAATTACATAGAAAGAAATAATAGCTTGGCCAGATGGACTGGTAACATACTTTCGAGAGCCTGGAATACAAAAACATTAACGAATGATTATGCCTCGATGGTAACATTAACATTACCTAAAAATTTGAAGGCTGACTTTGACTTGCATGATGCACTGTATGATAGAGGCATTCAAGTGCCTGTCTTTGTATTCAGAAATGTAAGGATGATGAGGGTGTCTATTCATGTGTACAATAACAAGAACGATGTGGTGGTATTAGGTAGGACGGTATTGGAACTGTACGGTTATCCCTCTGATTATCCCGGTTATTCTGCTCTCCTTGAAGCGAAACTTTAATAAAAATGAGATTCTGCCAAATTTCTTTCTGATTTAAAGCAGAGGCACTCAATGGTAATTAGATCGTTGTGACTGACTGACTTTGTATTCAGGAAGTTGTTTTCCTGTAGTTGCAATTATACCAATCAAAGCTGATTTGGTTCTTTGCCATCGCTCTCTGTGAATTTCGATATCCAGCTTTTCAGAGTGTGTATTCCCTTTCATTACAATCCTGAACCCCTTTCCCCAAAAAATTTAAATCTTGAAATGCTCTTTCAGCAACTTTTGTTGGAATACGAAAATGAAGAATATTTGGAAAACTGTAACCGGGCATTGATGATTGACAACAACCAAGGCATGCCCGACAAGTTTTACAGTTTTATACAGAGAATTCGGCAAGAATCGATTATACTCTTGGATCAATTGGACCAAAAAAGACTCAAATACATTTCCACAATATTCAACAAAGACTGTTTAATTAAAACGGTTGCAATAAGTTCCAATCAGCACTTGGTGGAGCTCTGCCAACTGTTGAAATCAAATATCAAACATTTCGAGATACTGAATATGAATTCAGCATGTGTACATCTAATAATTGATAATTTATCCGACATTGAATCAGTAATTATTGCCATAAGGCACTGCGATTTGGAAGACATTGACTCGCTATTATTCAAGTTGAAGAATTACAAACTGGAAAAATTGCTGATTGAAAACTCTAATTTGACTGATACGAATGCAGACGCAATTATTGATTTTATAACAACAAACCAAACGATTATCGCCTTTAGTTTATTTGATGCCAGTTTGCAATCAAGAAGCGTGGATATATTAAAGAGTACATTTGCAAACAAGAGTTTACAGCGACTTCGGTTTGATCAGGAAACTCTAGGCAAGGAAGGATTAGAGTACTTTATTGACTTTTTCAAGAATAACAAGACTGTAGTTGGATATGGTAGTTTAAATTAACAATAGGTCTTACTTGTATCGATTGGTCCGAAATGGATTTTGACAAGTTTATTGAAGCTATGGAGTCAAATTATACCTACCAATCACTTGATTTTTATGGATGTACCTTTACTAATGAGCAGCTTGGACAATTGACATCCACGATAATCAAATCGCCAAATCTAGAAGAAATTGACTTCACAGTGGTCAAAGTATTGGATGGCACCATTGAGCCACACTTGAAAACAATTATTCAGCATAACGTTGGATTAAGATCAATCAGCTTCTTTGGGTTAGATACTAATTGTTTACAGATTGTTGAAGCGTTGAAATCTAATTATTATGTTACCGAAATCAATCCAAAAGATCGGTATTATCGTCCAGATGTATACACATCCAATGAACACATACAGATGCTACTGGCAAGAAACAAAAAAATACAGTCAGAGAAAACCAGAGATTTCTTGCTCCGGTCTAGAACATTATCAATGATAAACTTGCCCACTGAAATACTATTCCTGATATTTCAAAAGATTTGCAAGGATTGTATGATTACCCGAAAAGAAAAGGAACTGTTCTACTTTTTACTGGATAACAACAGGTTGGGAATTAAGCTAAAGGAATTTAATATGTCTAGTTTGATCGAATACTGTACCAAACAAGTCGTGTAGTAAGTCTTGTGTATGTAATCCCCAAATAAATATATTTTTGTAAATATGGCTTTGGTTAACCCAGGAACCCATTTGGATAAAGAGGACATTCAATATAATCAAAAACCATTGATATTTACTAGTTTTAAAGTCCTTTTACCATCTACCAAAAACAAACAAGAAATTCAGAATAATTGAAATCCAGTGGATAAACTAACCAAATATTCCCTCCAAATACTTGGAAATATTTGAAAAGATACTAGATGGTGTCAGACCATACAGATCAATCATTTTGATTTCCCAAGAATACCAATTGGAAATGCTAAACCTGGTTGGTAACCGGGATTTACCAACCAAATATTGTGGTGAAATTAATCACCAAAAGATTTGGTGAAACTAAGTGTTTTTTAAATTTGCCTGTGACAAGTTGCCTTTGAAATTCTTTTACCATAATCCGAATCTATGACAGCCAATATTTTAGACCAGCTTGGGATACCTAAGGACGCTTTACTGGAAAAGGAAGCTTCACTGATGCCATATATCAGTGAGAACCCTTTGGATTACTTGTTTGCCAGGAATTTCATTGTACAATACTGGCACTCCCAATCAGAGCTGCTAACCCTGGAACAGGTAGAGAAACTGGAGGATTTAGTAAACGCGGTTGCTAATTTAGTCTACCAACAACTACAAAACTGAAGCATTTTTGTTTTTGGATCGTCACAGATATATCAACTACGGTCTGCTAAAAACCAAGATATTGAAGAGGGATCCAGAGTCGAATATTTATATTATTGGAGGAGGAATTGCCGGTGCTAGTGCTGCTAGAGAGCTGATTAATATATATTCAAACCAAACAGAACCTATGCCAAATATCAAAATATTGGAAAGTCGACAAAGAATTGGAGGGAGATTATTCACCTTTCCATTGCATTCAAAATGGGGTGATATGGATCAACCTGGAATAGATCTAGGACCAAATAATTTTGAGCGTAACAAAGATTAACCAAAGCCGACACTTTTGTTTTAAAAATAATCAGCCAGATCGGATTGGAACTTTTAAAGGAAGACTTTACACCTGTATTGTTTGATGATAATGGTCAAATTATTGATAAATCTATTACTTTTGCGGCAAATGAATTCTTTCAAGAAATATTCAATGATTGCAAGAATACTATCCTGACGGCGAGACCAACAAAACAATTCATTAATCAATCTCTTGGGAAATTGCTTAATCAACAACTTGAAAACCACCCGTTGTATCCGAGACTTAACGAATTACATTTAAAGCTGATCAAGTTTAGTATCTCACAGCTAGAGCTAAAGTACAACTGTATGCTAGAAAAGATATCGATCAAATCGCCAGGGCTGTTTGATCAGTCTGATTGCTACAGTATAAAAGGTGGAATTGGCCAGTTGTGTCACGCGCTATTATATGGCCTTGATGAGAATTATGAAACACCACAGATAATTTGTGATACAAAAGTAGAAAAGATTTCGTTGCTTAAAGACAGCATCGAAATTAATGCAAATAGAGATACTTTTGAAGCTGATGTAGTTGTAATGACTGTTCCCATCTCACTTCTCAAGGTATCTGCCTCTAACATAGAACAATGCCATCCAGTTCACTCCAAAACTACCTTCAAAAAAAGTTGAGGCAATGGAAAACATTGAAATGGGGATATCCAACAAGATTGTCCTGGTGTTCCCAAGAATATTTTGGCCACTTCAATACAACTCTTTTGGAATTCTACAGGATAATCTATTATTTATCAATCAATACCATAAAACCAATTTGCCATGCTTGATTGTCCACTGCTCTGGAAATTCAGCATTAGAAATGGAAAATAGGACTGACGAAGAATTAGTTGACGAAATTATGAAGAAATTATCAAAAATATTCTACTCTGAAAATCCGCTACCATACCCTATCGAAACTATTGTTACTAGGTGGCAAAAAGACAAATACAGTTTAGGATGCAGGACTGTATTGTCGACAGCCAATCCAGACTGTTTCAGTGATTTGAAGCAAGATTCTTCTAGATTATTTTGGGCTGGAGAGTATGCTTCCTTGGATCAACCAGGAACAATTAATGGTAAGTTTTGCTAATATAGGTGCAATTCAGAGTGGAAGAGATGTTGCTCGAAAAATCGCAGATATGCTGCTTGGAAAAATTATACAATAGTTTATTCTGCTATATAATTTATACCGTTTTTATCAAGAAAAGAGGACAATACTTTTCTTGGCAAGGTTTCCAATAAAGGCACAAATAGCAGAGATTGATACAATTCTTCAAACTTTAGAGGCTATCATTAGTTGAAATTACCTCGAAACAAATGACTCTGCTATTCAATTCAATGTCATTCTTGAAATGCGCCATCAGTAAATCATCAAAACTCTGAAATTGAACCTTTTTTTGGGATTTCATTGGGCTTCTTTTAACAGGGGATGGCTTCATTTTTTGAGGACTAGCAGTAACTCTTTGAGGACTATTAGGAGGATCTGTATTCAATACTACCCAGATTTCGGTGAGTTTTTCAACCAAATATTGTTTACCAGTATTAGATTTCAGACCATATCCATCTGCAAGTTTCTGACTTAGTTTAAAGTTACTTTTAATTCGCCAATAGACATGGCTGAATAATTAGGAGGGCTATTGCCACTGTCGGAAGTAGTTTTCTTTTGAATCTGCGGTTTGAATAGCACACTTGGTTTGACTTTTACAGGCTCAGGAGCAGGAAATTGAGTGCACGGTATTACTGACAAGTCTTCATCTCCACTGCAGATCGAAAAGTTTCCGCCATCAGAAAGTCCATCGTCTGACCACTCAAATTCTAGTTTTAATTTCTAGTATTAAATAAAACTACTTTGTTTGGCGAGTATGCATGAGCTTGAGTTTCCACTTGAGTGAATGCACCTTGCGATATCAGTCCTACTTCATCATAGAATCCTCCGCTTCGTTTGATAGAGATGTTCGAGTCTATTTGTTCCTGAGATATACTGTCTTTCGTTTCAATGTATTCATTCTTTAATTCTAGCTCATCATCCGAGTTTAGCGATAGCTCCACCGGAATACGATCCAAGAGGGGACTGTTTGAACCATCTGAAAGGATTTCTTCAATTCCAGAAACATCAGAGTCAGAGTATCGCTCTTTAGGGTATATTTGGGAAATTTCTCCAAGCTCTTGGGCAAATGCATCTTTCGGCTGGATATCCACTTGTGATGGCTTCTCCATCGGAATTGGATCTTCAAAACTCTCAAACGACATCTCCTCGTATCTAAATGAAGCTTCGAGGTCTATTATCTGCTGGCACTGCTTGATTGAGAGTTCTGTATCGTATCCTAGATTGCAATTTTTTGGTTTTAAAATAATCTCTTGATCATCAATTTGTTGAGAGTAACTTGTTCCACAATCGACATTTTCTCTAGGTGGAAAATCAACTGTTCTTATATCACACATTCCAAGCTTTGGCGGGGCAGGGGGAATGTCAACCAAAGATGAAGTAGTGATACCAAGGGTTGGCAGCTCTGGTATATATTCACTATTAATTACTTTGGAAAATGCAATGTTTCGAACAATTGGCGGGATATCGATTGAATCTAACGATACTATAACATTTTTGCTGTAACTTTTAATATCAACAGATATTCTTGAATGCTGACTGTAAGTATCCTGAGTACATTTTCCCTTTAATGCAACTGTTTCAAATACTACATCTGGAATTGTGGGAGAATAATCCACTACCGCTGGTTCACCACAAGTGGGATTGTAGTCGTGAATGAAAAGGGAGGGATCTTTTTCGGAGCATGAATGAGAAAATTCATCTTCATCTGGCAAACATTCAACTATCGAGATATCTGTAAAATCCAACAAATTTGCATCAGTTTGGGTGGAAGCACTGTTTTTATGTTCAAAGTCTTTGATAGCCTCCATCCCTAATGTATTTGGAGATTCTTTAAATTGCTTTTCTATTTCATCCACCCACATCTGAAAATTTGATTTCAGGGAATGAATGTGATTCTGTAATGCTTTGCGTTTCTCATCTATATAACTCTGAATAGAGTTTACCAGCTCTTGGTGAATAAATGTATCATTTCTAACATCAATAATTTTTAGATCGCTGTCCTCCTTGTCTTCTGGTACTGATTTTGAACAAACTACATCCAGTTCATCATCCTCTACTAAGGAATCGCTATTGTCGGAAATTCCCTCTGAATTGTTTGTGCAATCAGATTGGGATGAAAAAGGAACTGGAGATTGTACTTTAAAGGGTGTTTCACTGTCTCTATAAAATATCGGGGTTTCATTCGCAAAGGTTCTTTCGACTTTCTGACCAGCTTGAGAGCCAAACTCGTCTAACATAGGTATGGATTCAATCTCCATCTCCTTATTATCAGACAGTTCCCAAAGAGTACTCTTTCTTCTATTTACATCTCCCTGCACCTCAGGAACAACCGTTAACCTGGTGATTGATTCTTCATTGTTCGTTTGTAGCTTTGTATGGAATTTTTGAAGGAATAATTGCTTTCGATTTTCCATATGATCATTTTGCTCCTGCAATTCCAACAATTTAGTATTGCTTAATGTTTTTTTGGTCTTCTTGATTAAAGCGGTTGAATTTTTCATTATCTCAAACGCGTTCCTATTATCAATATGGAATTACAACTTGATCTCTGGCTCAGGCAGTTTCAATGATTTAAAATACCGCAAAAGAGTGTGAGTTGCAATCTCCTGGTGTTTAATACAAGATTTCAAGTGCATAAGCTTCATATCAGAAGAATTGTTCCAATCTATTTTGCAAAATGGACACTGGTTTATTGGCTCTAGAAGTGTTGAAATTGGATGTTTGAAATATTTATTGCTGATAACTGTAGTGAATCCGGCATTGATACATTTGTCAAAGTGTTTTGTTCTGCTGCTATCCGAGAGTTTAGTTACTGCTCGAGCACACACATAGCAAATAATTTTTCCAGATTTGTTTGGTGTTTCTTTTAGACTGCTTATGACAGTTTGTGCATTGGATACTTCCGGTTTATCTACATTCAATTTAACAGGACTTTTCTCCTGAATATCTTTGCTCTGAAAATACTTGCTTTGATCCTCTATCCGGTCCTGAACGATTGGAGAGCTCGCAATCGCGGATATATGTTTTATTTGTACATGACGCAATTCTGGTGTTGACGATTCACATTCAGAAACATTCACAACATCAAAAGGGTTATTTCTTGGGCAGTTGGCAATGATTGGAGTCCTGGGAAGACCGAGGCTCTTTCTTTTCTTTGGAGCAGCTTTTTCTACAATTTGAATTTCATTCGATTGAGCCAGTTGGTTCACTTCTGTATCGTTATTTTCCTTTTCAGTGTCAATACTTCCGCCGCCATGGCGTTCCGAAATCACAGTCTCGTTTACTTGAATGCTGTCCTTGTCTTGATGCCTTTCCTCGCAGTTTACCTTTGAGTTTGACTTGTCGCTCTTTGGCTCTTCCTCCTCCTTCTTTTTCCAATTCCTGTAAAACGTTTTAACCGATGTAGCGGTTATTTTATCTACATTTTCATGACTGTTTCCCAGTTGCTGCTTGATCGTGCTTGCGATTTCCTCCCACAACTTGAGTGGAACTGTCTTCTTGCTTTCAACTTCAAATTTCTGTGCTAAGCTTAGCAGCAGCTCTCTTGTATTTGGATTCTTTTTGTAAGAATAAGCCTGTCTTTTTTTTACACCAACAGTTTCGAATTCGAGATCAGCCATTTTCTCCCATAAAAATGTCCGAAATTTGCAGACAAAAAATCTCTTTATTTTTTAAAAATTATATCTCCATATTCGCCTGATTAAGAGTATATTTACCTTGAATATGCTTGATATCTGCGATTGCTTTAGCCCGGCTCTTTCCAAGTCGTTCAATTCTGCAAAAATACCATCCTTCTCTCTAGCCTCTAGAATTGCTTCCGCTCTTTTCTTTCCTATCATTTTAAGAGTCATGATTGATTTCATGTTTCCGTGATTGAGAATATGTAGCATCGAGTTTGTAGTAGAATTCTTCAGAGCATCTAAATCATGATTGTCTTTTGTATCCACCTTTATTATTTGCGATGTGTCTGATTTGGATATTTTTTTATTTGCTTCCATGTCATTTATATTGCTTAATGTATTTTCCTTATTTACTGATTCCTTTTTCAGCTTTCCCTCCAACACTTTCTTTGTTTTTTGTAATTTTTTGGTCAAGTTATTCTTTTCCAATATTGATTTGATTCGCTGTTCCACAATCATGTTCACCTTGTCTTCAAATTCCTGGGTTCCCAACACAGATCCAGTAAAACTAATGGAATTGTTTGATTCAGCAGAAAGTCGTGCTCTTTTGGCAGAGGGTATTGCGTTTTGAGACTCTGAACTTAACCTCTTTGTTGATGCTTTTGTCTTTTTCCACTCTGATAATGCTTCTAATCTAGAGTTGAAGTCTTCCTTCTTATCTATTGTCAGTTTGTATTACTTGTAGAGTTTATTGTCACAGTGTTCTTTATAAGCGAAGATTTCTGAGCAAAATTTAAGGTGTTGAATGTATCTATATAATTTTCCTCTATCGGCGAACAGCAAGCAATCATTACTCCAATGGCACTGCCACCCAACGAATCCTGCAAAAATCTTGTTATTTTAGAGTCACGATATGGTATTCTAGTTGCATTTTTGTTTAATCCTACAGTTAGTGGTAACTACCTTCTACTACTTGACCAAGAACAAAGAGTGATTTGTTGATTGCACAACTTTCATTCATCCGCTGTCCAGAATTACCGGTTCTTTTGTTGTCCTCACTTCCAGCCAAATCTATAAGATGTAGTTTTGAATTGAGTTCAATATCTTTTCTTTTCTGCAATATGTTCAGCTGTAGTATAAAGTGCGATCTAGAGGAACTTTCATTCAACTTTGTTTCGGCAGTCGATCGCTGTTTTAAGGCTTTTCTGCTATTAATGAACTCTTACTGATGATACAAGTTGAAATCTTCGATTGTTTTCAAAGCTACTCTAGTAATTCCAGCAACAACGATTTCCTTATTACTAGTTTCTCTTAAATCCAAATTTGTCGTGTTTATCTAATTTAGTGAGGTTTACTGATAGCAGATCATAAATCTTTTCATTATATATTTCCAAGTATGACGCTGACATTGAAATATTTACATTTAATTGTCCTAGCAGGGCTTGTACTGTCCTCGGTATAATTCCCTGCTCCGTTTTACTTCCATTCATCGTATGAGTCTTTCCAGATCCTGTTTGTCCATAAGCAAACACTATATTAACAACCTATAACCAGTAGCATTCTTTCCAAGCATGACTTGGTCAATAACCGGTCTAATGTGTTCAAATACTTGACTCTAACGTTATAAATATTTACTTGCTGAGTTGAATCCGCGAATACTTTGTTAAATCTACATTAGTAGCAGGTACGTGAAGGTGATTTCCTCCATAGAGTTCCGTGGATTTGCAATCTGAATTGAATTATTATTCGTTTTTATACACACTTTATCTTTATCGTGAGGTCTGATTCGAACCAAGACTTGAACTGGCTGATTGGTTGATTTGCTGGACATGAAAAAAAAGTAAAACTTGTTAGTATTTATTATGGGAGCGCTCAACCTCTGCCAGGACATCTCGAAGCCAAGGATGGTCCTTGACTCTTTGCAAACTGAACCTTCGTTTTGGATCAGGGTGTAACATATTATCTATCAAATTTTCCAACTCAGGCGTGGTGCGTCTAGGGTAAGTTGGCCTTCCATTATATGCCAATATATCATCATTTCCATGGAAAGGATTTTCGCCAAACACGATAGTGTACAATAACACACCCAAAGCCCTAATATTAGGGAGAAATACCATATCTCTGCTTCTGGACCTCTGTAAGAATATCCTTGTACAATTTCAGGTGATGCAAAGTGAGGTGTTCCATTATATCTCGTGAAATAATCTTTTTTTTTGGTGGGAATAGCAGAGGCGGATCCAAAATCAATCATCTTGATGGTGTAGGAGGCGTCGACAACAATATTCTATGTTAATATTGGATTTACCTCGTCTTTGATATCGCGGTGTACCAATCCATTACTATGCAAGTAGTCACATGCAAGGATAATTTGGGCAAACAGCTTTTTGGCAATTGGAGGTTTAATTTCATTGTCTGGTGTTAAAAGTACTTACGAGCATCTATGCATTCAAATAAGTCGGAGCTAGTCCTGCTCCTGTATTTGGTAGCATATGGCTTGAACTTGAACTTGATTCCAGGATTCCTTGCAGGTGTCAACTCTAGATTGGATGCATCCCAAGGAGTGCCGTGTAACTCTGTCACTAGCAGGATATAATGCTCATCAGTAATGTGCTCAATATACTTGATGATGTTTGGATGTCGCAGCTTTCTTAAAGTTGCGACTTCAGCTGGTAAGATAACATCGCCTTCCTTGACCCAACCTTCTCCATAGATTTTTGATCTCATAATGAACTTGACAGCAACCTATGTTAAGTAAATTTACCTCAACACCAGTTTCTTTTGTGATTGCAGTGAATACAAAGCCGAATGCGCCATCTCCAAGCATATCCCCCAAAATATACTTGTCGGTAAACTCTAAAGTAATTTTAGCCGTTCCGTTCATCAGTTTTCCTTTGTAGCGCTTCCTTTTCTCTTCATCAGATTCAGTAGGATCATAGTCATCGTCAACTGGTTCAATTGCCTTGCTTTTTTCGGATTCTGTTCCATCAGAATTTAGAAGCGTCAAATTCACGGATGTGTCTTGTTCAGACAATATCTTGCTTTCTTTGTCAATTTGAAATGGCTCGTCCAATTTCACATCTGCTCTCGGTTCAGCCTTGCTTTCAAGCTCAATAATGGTTTCTTGTTTATCCACTACAGTTTTTAGGGATATCTGTGTTTGAAGGGCAAACCCCTTGATAGTTGGTTTGGTTTTGGCGATTTTCGGTCCTTCTTGTAGGTAATCTGGTTCAATTTCCTGAGAATCTCTGAAACCTGGATATTTAAATATCTGATTACCTTTTGGTAAGTCTCCAACTGGAGTTGGCAGCTTTTTAGTGCTACGAATTTTGAGACTTGAAATAAAATTGGATTCCTTCACTTCAGTAACAACAGTTTGTGTGGATGAGCGCTTTGGTTCTTTCTTTCCTAAATTTGCGAAAGCCCTTGTAAACGAGTCAAGAGATTGAGAGAATGCCTTCCGCAAGTTGTTCAAAGGCGTCTTTTCTTTTACTGTTCTGGAGCTGCTGCGTTCATCATGCAGCTGCTTCTTGAAATTCATATCATCTCCAATTAATCTAGATTTGCTCTGAAAAAGTTTGGACATGAAGCAAAGTTTACGCGACTTTAGTGCGTGACATGTACAAACTAAACACAAAGTATATCGGAGCAAATATATTTAATACAATAAAAACACTTAAATCTGCAAAAGGATGTCACCATAGGCTTCAACTTGCTGAACTTTAACGGAGCCTTTAGTTGCCAAATGGAGGACTAGGTTATTGGCATGTTACTGTTATAAAAAGCATCAGAAGCTGCTACTTTATCGGAATGTTCAAGAAGAATATCAGATAGATACAATGTGCTTGTTGCCGTGGTAGTCATGATTTCTTTTAGGTACCTAATGTAAGGGAAAATTACAGATAAAATGCTGCGCTATCCCTATCTTTAGCTTTGAACTCTTTATCCAAAAGTTCAAGTTGTGGTTCATCTAATTTCAATTGATCAAAGTCGCTGTATCGATAACCGTCGCTGTTTTCATTTGCAATACTTTTTAAGCATAATGTACCTACTAAACTCAAAACTGGGGATATTCAAGTTGATTGGAGATGCGTTAGAGTACGATGCTGACTGCTTCGAAACAGCACTGGAAGGGAAATTTTGATGCCATGGTAGATCAGACCTTCGGTCAGAGTTTGCTCTGGCCACTTCTGGTTCTGGAGACATTCGTGACTTTAACATTTCTGGGCCATATTGTTGTGGCAGCTTACAAGTTGCAGTCAAATCACTCCATGCGCTTGCCCATTTTGGATTGAAATATTTAGGCATTGGAACCACATTCAAGTCCAAATGAAAGTAAGGTGGTATAATTGACAATTCCTTTCGACGTATTTTTATAGGATTATTTTGGAGTTCAAGCTCTGTCGATTTTCGCATTTCTTCCATCTGTTCTCTAGTAAGAGTAACCTACCTTTAGGAAAACTTACTGCATCATCCATCACTGCAATTAGTCGTTTTCGTTTAATTCCTGGTTTTTCAGGGTTAGGGTCATCCACGACAGCTTTTGGTTCCAACCTGCGATTTGGCAACATGAATGGATTCTCCATCTGCACATTGAAAGACTCATCTTCAAATATGTTTGACTTGGGGACATTCAAGTCGATATTTTCAAAGATATCCACATCTGGTACAAATTCACTGGGATTCAAGTCATCAAACAAGTTGAAACCTTCTCCAAGTTCAAGCACTCCATAATCCTCTCTTTGGGAAGGGACAGCAAGTGAGTTTCTACTGATTGGAGTTTCAAGAAGATGTTGAGATCTTGCCGACAATGCTGAACTCATGTCAACGGAAAATGACCCAATACTAGCAAATTCTTGGCTAAAAGATCCAAACTCATTTTGGGAACCTATGTTAATATTTAATACTTGACAAGTGAGCTCTATCCAGAGTGAGGAACGAAGAATGATTTGGTGTTTTTGGCTTTAGTGCTTGAGGTACTTTAAATATCTCTTCCACAGTTAACAGGGTGGCAGCTGGCTCAGGTATAGTAATTGTATCCTCTCGAGCGGTTGTTGTGGTTATATTCAGATCCTTTTTTTGTAAATTCAAAAGCTTTCTCTTAAAGTTAGAAACAACATGGTTAATATCCGCTAAATCAGAATTCATTACAGTATAATAGCTCTGCTTGTTGATGGTGAACTCTTGTAACACCAATTAATAAATTGGACGTAAGACGAAGGGCAAGTGGTTCAGGTGGGGATACAATGAATTCACACGCTTTTTCTACATCCACAGAATTCACCTCCTTCTTCGTCAATTTCTTGCAGGAATGCTTGCTGCCCAATGTTGCAGCAATCCATACAATTGCCATTGGTGTATTTCTTTTGCTTGTTAGGATATCAGAGATTAGGTCGAAATACCTTGAGAAAAGAACATAAATAGAGATAATGCTCTCGCTACTTATACTTTATTAAGCTTTTTTTTAAAGTTTTAGCATGTGAAAGCTTATTTGCAATTTCAAATTCGCGCCAAATACTTTAAAAAAGCGCGAATATTTTGTTGCTCTAAATGGGAAAACCAGATGAAGTATACGTTGCGCCGCCAGTAAAGTCGCAACTTTTGGATAATAGCGACGAATGCTATATACCCTCTCGCTCGAATACCAAGCGGAAAGACGACATCCGAGATATTTATATTGGACCACCAGTTAAGACACGTCTTCATAGTTTCGATATTGCACTATCAGTAATTACTTTTAACCCAGTTCATCTATATGCTGATATCAATTTGGCTGTTATCTGGAATTTCCTTTATACTCTCGGTCACAGTATCAGCATTAGTCAATACCGCCTATACCGCCTACTCCACAGATGGTCAAGTGAGCGAGTTTATTGAACTCGTGGGGCTGACTTACATCTTGTTTTTGCTGTTGAAAATTAGCCACTCATTTGCCCGTACTTTTCTCCGTTTGATTTCATGGACTTGGGACAGGACGAGGGAGGAAACATTCGTCAGTTTGTTCATAGAGCATATCGCTCGAAAGATGGCTATTTACATATACAACAATTTTAAACACAAAATGAACAAGATATTCCCTTCGTCGTCAAAGAAGCAACTCCACAAAGTCAATGATAAAAACTACTACAATTGCGAAATGAAGATTCTCGTGGAGCAATACACGTTAAAAATCAGTCAAATACTATTATTTTTGTTGTTGACATTTATATTTGGAATTCCTCTGTACATTATAAGTTTATTGTATGGCTATTGGGTGACAGTCTCCTATTTAACCATGGGCATGGTGCTATTTGCAAGCTCGGTCATAATCCTTACGAATTTCATCAAAAGGCTATTAAAGAGTTACTTTTCGTTGAACACTATATACAACACTAGGATTCTCTTGGAAACCTATGTAGCGTTTGCAGGTTATGGGGGAGAAAAGAACCTTTATGATCTTTGGTCTGGGCGCTGCATTTGGATTGGAATTTGGACATTGGTGACTGCATATCTGTTCAGCGGGGCTACAGTATTGATTGATTAACTCTAGGGATTTTATATATTTGCAGCAGTTATCATTGTTGTCGGGTTAATTGCAAAAATCCCAATTATACAATTCAATGTGGAAACATACGATTATGTCCATCATCTACCACACATCAATATCTATCCCGAAGATTCAAATCCATGGGAAAGTCTGTTTGTACTGGCAACTAGACTGTTTTTCAACACGTTTGGTGTAAGTGCACTGTTTTATTATGATTGCCACTACAAATCTGACTTGATCACTACCATAGATGCTTCTGCAACAAATGTTTCAATTTTGGTGGTATTTTTAATCGTCTATTGGATAAGAGATGTATTATTTTTCGTTCCAATCCAAGACAATAGCAAGCTATGTAACACAACTGTCAGAAAATGGATGATTACTACATTGACTATTCTTGATCTCATCATTGCCATAATTGCCAAAGTAACTTTCCATGGATATAGTTCAAGCGTGATGATTTTGCTAGGCTATTTAAACCTCGATTGTAGACGTATTACGACTTAACAAATAGAGCCACACTACATTTGGAGTGATAAACCAAGCAAACTGCTTTCTACTCCAGATATGGAAAAGGAGAAATTAATGAACAATGTAAGCGTAATTGTGAAATTTGCGGTCTTTACCGCATTTGTTTCCATAGTGTTGTCAGTAATTGGAAACAGCAGCTCCTCGATATCATCACTGCTAGTTAACTGGAACCCAACAACAAATGCAAATTCAACTTTTTATACTCCAGTAATTTGTGGGATGAATATTGGTGGACTAGATATTAAGGACTATGCATTCTTGGCGCATTCGGCATATTATAACCAATCCCTTTACCCAGCTGGATGGTCGGATTATCCTCACCTGAACAACTGGACCGTTGGATCCAAAAAGTACGATACTGAATTGTATGATGTTTACAACTCACCCGGGAACTTTACTGTGGTATCTGTCAGAGGTACGGACAGCGTTAGTGATGGTCTACAAGATGTGTATTTGTACAGCTCATCTGTGCTTTTAGCATTAAGTTCAT
This sequence comes from Boothiomyces macroporosus, assembly GCA_027604185.1. NCBI lineage: Eukaryota > Fungi > Chytridiomycota > Chytridiomycetes > Rhizophydiales > Terramycetaceae > Boothiomyces > Boothiomyces macroporosus. The sequence continues at coordinate 304,432 of JADGKB010000003.1, forward strand.
ACTTTGGCACTTTTCTTCAACTATGGCCAGTGCAGTCGATTGCATTGGTGGTAAACCAAATCTCACAGATTGGCAAGTCTGGCTCGTACCTCTCATATTGGCAAATGGTTGGAGACCAGGTCCAAGATCTTTTGGATAACCATACTTCCGTTGTCATTACGGGCCATTCTTTAGGTAGAGTTGCATTAATGTAGGTGGTGCTATAGCAGGAATTATTTCTGCCAAGTATGGGATTAAAGGAATAGCGTTCAGCTCACCTGGTTTGGGATATCAATCGGTAAACTACAATTTTAGCATGTAAATTACGGTTTAATCCTAGTGATGAACTAATGGCCAACTTTCTTAATATTGTTCCAGATCACGACATTGTCCCCTTGATCGATACGCAATATGGGTTTATTCAAAAGATACCTTGCAATAGCAGCCAGCCAATTTCGTGCCATCTGCTCTCTTCGTCTACTATACCAACTTTGAAAACCCTTTGTCCATAAACTCTTTATTCCATTTTTTCCATTTTTTGATGTGGTGGTTGATTTTACCCGCCATAGGAGGAATTCTGTATACAATAAGCAAACAAAAAAAGCCAGTGATAATACCTGATGAAAAAGTCTTGATAATCGGCGCATCAAGTGGAATTGGAAAGGAATTGGCAAAACAATTTGCTGCAAGGGGATCAAATGTGATCATCTCTGCACGGAGAAAATCCGAATTGGAAGCAGTCAGTCTAGAATGCGGAGGCAATACCAAATATTGTATTTCAGATATTGGGCAGTATGAGTCTATTCAAAACTTGAAAGACTATACTGTAAAGGAATTTGGAGATATTGATACTTTGGTGATCTGGTATTGCATGAATTAATTCAGCTCTGGAGTGTTGTCAGTACTGCCTTTTGAGAAGATTGACGATGGCAAAATCCAAGATATCGTAAGTTCGATTTTCAATATCAACACGATAGGACCAATCCTTGCTACAAAGACATTCCTTCCAATTATAAAGCAAAGGATCGTGATCATTTCCTCTGCTTCGGCAACACTAGCAGCACCAACCAGAAGTCTTTATACTGCCACTAAGCATGCTGTTACTGGGTTCTTTAAATCCTTGCGAATTGAATTAAAGTCAAAGGGAATCAAAGTATTCAACGTAATGCCTGGATCAGTCGCAACAGATTTAAGAGCTTCGTCTTTGGATAATCCTGGCCAATCCAGTAACAAGAAAGCCATGTCCCCAGCAAAGTGTGCCGAGACGATAATCCAACAACTTGATTTAGGACAAGAGGAAATCTACATCCCAAAGATTTATCATTTAGGAACCATCCTCTCTTTTATCTTTCCTTCTTTGATTGATTCGATGGCAGCTAAAAAGTATGGCTACAAGTAATATAATCGCTGAATTTATTTTAATTGGGAAACAATCTTTTCCTTTAGTTCTTCCAACTCTTTTTCCATCTCCTCGTGCTCTTCAGTTCTCACAGGCTTGAATCCTTCCCTGTAAAGCGACTGGTTCGAGCCTTCCTTGTTTCTAGCAATTTCGATAAATAAGAATTGGATACGAGTGACTAGAATTAGAAATTATCAACCAAAAAATGAATTATCCGGACCGTAATCTTCAGCAGCTCTGTTTCTAAGCAACGTCCCAAAGTTGAAATCTTCAACCAAGTGTTCATACTTTTCAATTAATGCCCTCCATTGCTTCTTTTTCTCTTCAGTTTTGAAATCTTTCATTTCATCGATTGAATTGATATCCAAATCCTTGAAATCCGCTCTGAAAGCAGTGTACAATTCATCGTCATGCTTTGTAAGGTTGATTTTGGACGAAGGGACAGAAGAAATCAAGTTGAAATATACTTCCGCATGTTGGAACGCTTTCATGGCCCAGTGTCTTTCGATATCTATCATTAGTAATCGTAACCTTCGTTATTTTGTGCATTCTCTGCTGTAACTCCAAAAACCGACATTTTGAGAAAAAAAAATCTGGAGCAAGGAGGAGGTTGAATGGACCATCTATCTTGATCAAGAATGGCAAGAATTTCTTTTTCTTTATCCGAATATGTAAATGGATTTTTGAGGGGCAGTTTTCTTTTCACCAAATGTCCCACCAGACTTGCCAGATTTCAAACGATGTTAAAGATCAGTTCAAAGTAAGACTATTCTAACCAGAAATTACGATTCAGGTTTTAGAAATCTAACTCGAGAAAGGACAAATCCAACGCCGCCTTGATTTTGAAAATAGATGTAAACGAGTTACTCGTGGTGGTTGATAGTTATTTGGAAGGAGTCAACATGTCGGAATTAGCAGAGGAATTGCCAGATTCTACCCCGAGATTTGTGGTTGTATCATTCGAATTGAAGCACAAGGATGGCAGAATTTCATATCCACTAACTGGTAAGCCCAACTTGACAAGGCATTTATTATCACCCTGAAGGATCATCACTAAACAACAAGATGCTTTACGCATCCTCATCCGCAGTCACTTTTCACGAAGCAGGGATTGTTGGCAAGGTTCATTTTGTTAATTCAGGTTTTTGAACTTGTTGACGCCGAAGAACTGACTGACGACTGGTTGGTTGAAAAGCTTGAATCATCTAAAACAAGACCTTAAAAGAGTTAATAAACAAAACGTTTATTTTAAGCAGAGACCAAAGCATCAATCATGCGGTAGAGATAAAAGAAGAAACACAACAGGTAGAACCCTAGTTTGATGAACGAGTCTCTCTTTTGTATTGGCAAAGTGCGGAAGATTTCCGTGGCATCAAAGCGATGGCGTTGGTTTACATATCTGCGTTAGAAAAAGTTACTTGTACACATGCCAAGCTAGCAATGGAGTGTTGATCAACATATCAAACCATTTCCCGTTAATCAAAAATAGCACCCACAAAACCCCATGCAAAATGTTTTCAGGAATAACAAACTACGGTTAACATAGAGTACTTGATTGAGCTTTGAGCACAAATCAATTGGATTAATATAATCGCATTCTAGATCCGAAAACATTATAATCTATCTCCATGATTAGAAAAAAAACTCACAAAGAATACGCTTCCAAACAAGAGCAACGCATCTGCAATCAGAGCGAAAAGGAACAAAAGCTATCGTTAGTAGGGTAATACCGCACTGCCAACCATTTCTGGATTTGTTTCGAGATTGCAAAAAAATCGAGTGGCGAACAGAAATTTGATATCGAGTTTATTGAGACATCTTGGTTGCTGCTGAACGAGAGTTGTAAATACAGTCGTTGACTGATACGCCATTAAATGAAGCGCCAGTTACTACAAATCTGTCATTGGACAGTTTCTTCAAGTGATTATGAATATCCTGAACTCTATCCTCATGACCGACATAGTACTGAGGGATGCAATTCTTTTGAATGGAAACAAAAGAGTCTAAAAGTGACCCGCTAGAGATACCCAGTACTTGCTCTACCGATTGCTTGGCAATCGCAAGCAAATCTTCCTTTTTTACTAAATCTGGGTTCCCAAATTTAGATTCAAATGCATGGCCGCCCATCATAACTGTCATTCTGGTTGTTTTCTCTTGCCCAAGGCTATGTTCAGGGAAAGCGCACGAATCATACACCACTCCAATAATATCCAACTTTCCAGCTTCACTTTGAGGAACTAGGAACCCAAAGCCTTTTGCTTTCAATACATCTCCTTTGTATACTAAATTTACAACACCAACAGTTACTGAACCAATTGAATCAAGTTTTTCTTTCAAGGTAGAGTCAGACACTACTTTTGCCAATTCTCTGGAAGGAATTGCACAAATTACTTTGTCTGATTCAATTAATCGTGATTCTGTCTGTATTTTAATACTAGAAGCCGAAAACTGAACGTCTATACATTTCTCTGGTACAATTTGCACCCCCATACTTTTTAATTTGGATTCAAGGGCATCAGTTAGAACATTCATTCCCTTTTTGAATGAATATATCTTGAATTGTTTGATTCTTTCGATAAACTGTTGGGTTTCTGGATTTGTAGACCTGTATGGCTCTCTCTTTTTTGTAAACATTGAAGCAATGATGCCTTTCGTGATTGATCCATACTGTTTTTCAAGGTTGTATAGGAAATTCATGGTGGAACGAATGCTCAGTTTCTTTGTGTCTCCAGCATAAATACCATGAATGACGGCGGATACCATATTATCAGCAATAAAACTCCCCAACCTACGGGATACAAAGGAGTGAATGCTTTCATCCATTGCAGTGGATTTTGGTTTGAGCGCTTCTGTCAATAGTGCTGGAATGAATCCTTTTAAAATTGGCTGATTAGAGGTAAGCATAGCAACAGGATTGCTGGATAAATTATTCATGACCCCATCATAGTAAACAAACCTATTTTGAGCAGCTGGAGAAGATGCGGGGATTCCTAGTATCTCTTTTTCTAATCCAAGCTGGTGAATCTACCATTAAAACAACAAACCATTTCCAATGTCACATATGCTGCATCTCCAACTGGTCTGAGAGACCTTGGCCCAGTTTCAATGAATTCATTATTCCTGCGAATTGTCTGGATCCATCCTCCTAGTTTATTTCCCGTAATCAGCGTAACATTTGCTTTCCTTTGGGCGAGAAAATATGCTGCAGAGAGACCAGATATTCCTTTTGTTAGTTGGATTCACCTCCACCAAGCACTACAACTTTCATTTAAAAAAAATTTAAATCGGAATGCCGCCAAAGAAAGACAACAGTTTAAATGCTGAAGAAGTAGTCTCTGATTAACAAAGGTGTTGCAAGCTGTCCTTGTTGCTGATAGTTTCAACGAGCATTTTAGGCCAATTACCTTTTCAACCCCAAGAGTAATATCTCACTCATTTAGTGTTTGATTCCCATCGCAAATGTTCCCTTAATTGAGTATGCTTTGGAGACGCTCGCAGCATCCGGGGTTCAGGAAATATTTATCGTTTGCTGTGCACATTCGGAGCAAGTCAAAAGTTATATCATGTAATCAAAAGCGTAATTTACAGGAATTCTCGCTGGGGAAAGTCAATTATGCCTTTGGTAGAAATAATTGTTTCCCAAGAGCTGCGTTCTATGGGTGATGTCTTGCGGGATATGGATGCGAAGCAAATTCTACAATCTGACTTTATTTTAATGTCTGGGGATGTAGTGTCAAATGTCAATCTAGCACCATTGGTGGAGGAACATAAAAAGAGAAAGTTGGCGGACAAGAATTTGATTATGACTCTAGTCACTAAACAAGCAAGTGCAAATCATCCAACCAGGTCGAAAGCTGAGGAGGAATTGTTTGTATTGGACACCAAAACAAATGAATGTGTTCATTACGAGGCATATAGGCGTTACCCCCCAAGAAAGAATGTATCCTTGAATCCAAGGATCTTTAAAACTCATCCGGATATCGTTATTCATAATGATTTGATTGATTGCCAGATCGATATTTGCTCAATTGAAGTAAATTCGTAATAACACAAGGTTCCAGCTTTATTCACTGAAAATTTTGACTATCAGGATATCCGCAAGGACTTTTTGAAGGGGATTTTAGAGTCAGAATTACTTGGAAAGTCTATATATTGCCATATTTTACAGAACGAATACGCTGCGCAGGTTTCTACCTTGCAAATGTACAATTCAATAAGCAAAGATATCATGTTGAGATGGGTATATCCACTTGCCCCTGAAAACATCTTTTACCGAAATGATGGAGTAATATCACATTCGCTTCATAACATCTACAAAGGAGAAAAACTCACTTTGGATAGATCTGCTACATTGACAGAAATGGTAGTTATTGGAAGCGGAACAAAAGTTGGTGCAAACACAAAAATTTCCCATTCAGTTATTGGTGAGAACTGCACCATTGGTAATCTTTGTTAACATTAGGTGCAAATGCTGTAATCGAAGGATCCTATATTTTTGCAAATTCTGTAATTGGCGACAAATGTGTAATTTCCAAGTCTATCGTTGGCGAAAATGTTCAGATTCTCGAAAAGGTAACATTAGAGAATGGGTGTGTATTAGATTTTGGTGTTTGTGTTGGCCCGAATGTCAAATTAGAACCTCGAACAAGAATTTCTGCTGAAAAACACTCGGACGAATACCATGATGATTCTGAAAATGAACTAGGTACAATTAGCGTTAACTTTTAGAGTATGATGTTGTTGGAAGAGGGGGAAGAGGCTATGTTTATAATCCAGATTATTCGGATGATGAAGATGAAATAGATCTGAGAAATGTTTCCAGAAGCTACTTAGGTTTTCGAAAATTGACATAGACTATGAATCTCCTTCTGAATATACTGAGGCAGATCAAGAAACCGATCCGGAAACCGATGGTGAATACGAGGAGGAGGAAGGAAATGGTTATTATTTCTAATTCTAGAGTGGTATGTAGAAGTTGAGCAAACTATTCAAAGAGCATTTGATGAAAACCATTCAGCTGAAATCGCTGTGCTGGAACTAAACACACTAAAAATGGCAATGAATATTACATTCCAGGACCTTAGACAGATAGTTTTCCCTGCAATATTGAAATTAGTAATGAAGGGCGGGAACAACAAAGACCGACAAAAGGTAGTAATATGAATAACCGAAGGTGGTTGCAAAATGGTTCCCTGTTTTGGTCAAGTTCACGCATTCGGATGATGATCAAATGCATTTGCTGAATCTCTTGCAGCAATTTTTGGTGGATAACCCAGCTCTCATTTCATTCTCACCACAACTCATAATGGCTGGTTACAATATTGACCTTTTTAAAGAAGAAATGATCTTAAAGTGGTATGAAAATGGTCCACCAATCAACATCAAGGACGCGGTAATATTAAATTTTATATTAGGTTTTACCGTTAATTAAATGGTTAAATGAGGCGGAAACCGAAAGCGAAGACGAGTCTGATTGATTAAAAAGTGTTATTCCATATTTTAGTATTAAATAAGCGTATTTTTGAGTTGTTATTTTGATCTACAATTTTAGCGGGAATGTAATTCCGTCAGTGCGTATGAGAGATCTGTGTGGGGATGACACGCTTCGCGTCTTGAAAATGAGGCTTGACCCAATTATTCCTGCTTGGTCTTTTTTTTCAGTGCTTTTTTATGCAAACTTCCAGTATGGAAAATAAAAAGAGAAGGCTAAATAGGATACCGAAAACTCCAGAATCACTCGTGCCAGCCGATAACTCCTTTGGGGAAAATGATCCTACTGCGGTCGCTTCAATTTTATTGTCTCTAGGAAATTATATCGAAAACCCTGATATCCCTTCAAAGCTCAGCTCGAGACTGAAATTACCATCGCTAAACCAACTAATTTCTGGCAACCAAATCAAATGCGCTAATTGCCAGGCTAACCCTGTCAAGTATTGCTACGACTGCAACCCCCTACTTTGGAAAACCTGCACTTCAATTTTGGCGGAAAAATATCCCCACATCATCTCACAATTTACAGCAGCCAGCAAATATTATTCTCATGCACTTACATTCATCAAGGAAAGTAAACTATCGATTATCACCCTCTACTGCCCTTTCGCCAATTTGAATAGCTTATCACTCCCTATAGACCTGCGTGATACATATTTGAAAGCGTTTGAAAAAGAGTTTCTAAATTGGACTGGTGAACACCATGAAAAAAAACTTTCGGACTTTTCAGAGAATTACCAAAATGGAATAAAACGACGAAATAGCGAAACCACAATCAGCGAATCTCAACCAGCACTCAGTGGCTTTGTCAACAAAAGCTCGACCAGTGCCAAGGATGGGACCATTTCTCCTACACTCTCAATTCAAAGAGTTGATTCCATGGACAGCAACGCCACAGTGGTAGGAAGTAACCGCAAGTCTTCTCCAAAGTTTACAGAAGATCCTGATGATCCAACCCCAAGGCCGCAATCTTTGAAATCAGAACACGATTTGTACACTCCAAGGTGGGTGAGGTATTCGGGTTCCAGAAAAGAAGGCATGTGTGAGCTCTGCAAACCAGAAAAGTGGCTACAGCTGAAAGATAGTGCATTTTGGTATTTTTTATTTAATTTAGGTATCACAAGCAGTTTATACACGGTATATCGTCTAGCAGTGGAACACCATTCTCTCCCCCTACAGAATTTAGAACAGTTTGGAATGGAACTCTAAATAGCTCTGGGCCTGGGATGTCGGTGTACTTGATGACTGAAGGTAAATGTGATAAATGTCAAAAATGGGAACCATTGTTCAAGAACAAGAAAAGATTTACTCATTTCTTCCCATCAGCAATGGCGGCGGGAGAAACTTTGACAAAGGAATATCCAGGGCAAACAGAATTACCGGTAGTAATTTCTGAAAATCCTCTAAAGATAAAAGTTGGTAGAGACTCCAATTCAAACTTATTTGTCCCAGCTGGGATTTGCGTGTCAAACTCTCTCTTGTCTGATATGAAGCAGCATGAGGAAGGCCAAATGTCCAGTGTGTGGTTTAGGCATGCATCTAAATGTCACTCTGTTATCTAGATTTTCCAAGTATTTTTAAATTAAAACAATTTTTGTGTTCAGTATACTTTACAGTTTATTTAAAGTTTTGAGATTTAATCCACTTCAAAGTCAGTTCAGATTGGGCTTTGTCTGCATTATCAGAGGGAACGGTTGGATCAACAAAAGTTCGCTTGGACTTTGCTCTTTGGGAAAAGCTTTCATTGACTTGCTCACCAACAATCTTATCTGCCTGTAGTTGGTTACAGTATTTTTCCAAGACGTCATAAGACCTAGTTAATCGTCGATACATGTCGTTTAATTCTTGAAGTTGCTGTACTGTCTTTTGATGTTCCAAATATAGTTCTTGATAGGCTTTGGTCGCAATGTACACTTTCTGCTCCAATCTAGCAGTATCCGTATTGGGCTCTACTTGATTGAGCGTAGATGAACTTGATTGTCGTGATCGCACTTGGTCAACCATTTTTTACCAAATTCACACGTGTTTGGTATTACTGCTGGCTCAAGTGGAAGATAGACAAAGGAAGCCATATCCTGCGGACATTTCATATGCTATTCAATTACATTAAACGTACTGCTGTAGCCAGAATCATAGTTTTTTGCTTTTCTGTAAATAGAGGAACTGCCAAAGTTGCACGGACAAGTCTGCCAAGAATGTTTGAATAATCCTTGGCCTTATAAGTGGATCGAATGGCTTCAATTGCTACTAAAATTAGAGTTGGATACGTTTGGAAAGCTCGAATATGTGATCTCTCTGAATGGTAGTCAGAACTTCAGGTGAGTGCCATGGGACTTTGGATAGAATAGAAATAATTGTTTGATAAGGTCGGCTGAGCACCTTCATTTTTCTGTATCCTCTGGACTATATTAAATATAACAACGATACCCGAATTTCCCTACATTTGTTCAACAACGCATTGATTTCAAACCTAGTTAAAAATTCGATTGTATTATGTCCATCTTCCACCACAGATAATTTGTACCTTGGAAATAATGCTCGTAGTAGCTCTTCTTGAGAACTTTGCTGAATATTCAGTAAATCTCCGTGCAAGTATCTCTTTCCACCAACATAGGAATACAGCTCGTTTGCCATTGCTTTTGTAGGTACTTCAATAAAGCCATCATACATTCCTGTCACATTATTGATAACCAAGTGGACACATTCAGTAAAATACGGTGAAGAATGTGAGTTTGGAATCTTCAGTTTAGAGTACAAAACACCTTGATCGGAAGGAAATAATTAATCAAGTCCAAGTTATCAGTTTCGAGGGACAAGTTGGTAACTTTAAAAACAGTGTAGTTGCTATTGCAAGGGACATTCTGACGAGAATGGTAAAGCTGAACTAACGCTGGAACTCTTTCTTCTAATATTACAGTATATTAATGTCCACTACCTTCAGATAAAGGATTCTTTACAGCCAGGTGTGTAGCCGTAGTTTGACGTTCATTCGTGTCTCCACTGTTATTAGTGATGTTGTCAAGTATTGTTTGATAAGTCTTGTCCAATCTTTCCATCGAAAATAATTCATTAAATTACAGCAGTTTATATACTGATAAATCACATGATGAAACTATAAAAGCTTAACCTTAATATTAGTTCAAAACTAGAGGAATCTTAAAGGTTAATTATAGTTTGTACTTTATAATTGCATATCCTTGATTGCCATAGATAGAAATCAAAGCTTAGATCCAAAGGCAAAGCCAATACTCTTGATACAGGTATTTTTATTTTTTGATAGTCAGCTATTTCAGTAGTAAGGAGGATGTTGGTTACCCCCGTTGATTGTCCAAGATGGCTTGACGACGAATGGCAAAGTTGATTAAATCCTTGCAGAATTCCTTTGGGTCAGTTTGAGAATTGAAAAGAATGTCAGCCAATGATGATGAATGTGGAATAAATGATAATCCACAGTTTGCATTAACTTCAAGGACTACAGGTTCACAATGATCTCTACTTTTTGTTCTAATATCCACCCTTCCATATCCTGAGCCACCGCAGCTAAGGTAAGCCAATTTGCTGATTTCTTTACTTTAGTTAATATTTACCTTTTAGTTTTTCTTGAATATCTGACGGGGCTAACTCATGCCAATATATATGAGATGCATCAGCAGCTGGAATACTCCCCAAATCAAAGCCTTCCCAAGCTATAATTAGAAATGAATTACATCTCTCAAAGGAAAGAATTCTTTGATTTCCTTTCAGTGAATCACTGAAATTCCTCTCCATAGCTGGATAAACCTTTACTCCTTGATGTGCATCCCCAGTTACTAATACTGTGTATTCTCTTCCGGGCAAGAATACTTCCACAAACGCTTCACTTACTTTTTGCAAAAGCTGTACTTGCTTTAATGCCGCATCCTTGCTTTCAACGACAGACTCATCAGTGATTCCCAAGGATCCATACGAAATTGCCGGCTTTACTATGAATGGAAATCCCAGTTGAGAAATTGCCAGATCCAAATCAATACTTTCTGCTCCTCTTCTAATTTCAATAAATTTAGCCGTTGGGACGTTTTCCTGTTCAAGCAACTACATTAATATTTGCGTACTTTCTTTAGCACTGGTTTGCTGGTGGTGTTTTCATAGAAAATGGCGTCTGCACCAGTAAAGGCAACATTTCTCTCTTCGAGAAAGTTTACAACCCCAATTCCCTGAGTTTACATACTACTTACTGGGTACCCGTCTGATTCGACACCGTCGCACAGATTAATTACCACAACGTTGGTGCTACTTTGTATTTTTTTTTCTAATACATCCCTATAGTTTATGAGAGTAATTGGAAGTGTTTCAATATTGGACCCTGGATAGAGGGATTTTAGTAACGAATGTAACACTGCTACAGTCTCTTGCCTTCCGCTCTATTGTTAGTAAACTCGTCACCTCATTCGCGAGCAAGATATGTTCATTTGCTTGAGACTGGGCTAGATGACCTTCCAAGATGTATATATTTTCAATAACTCTTTGCAATTCCATTTCAATTTGTAAAAGACACTGCCAAGAATTAGGCGTGACAAGTCATCCACCCAAACAATACAGAGACAATTTGCAACACTACAACTGAGAGAATGTGTGGCTCTGCCAATTTATTAAATTTAAACGCTCAAAAGTAGTCTGGCTGGATCTTCGATTGCTTCCTTCACTTTCACAAGGAAAGTAGTAGCTTCACGACCATCAATCAAACGGTGGTCGTAGGTAAGAGCAATATACATCATTGGTCGCACAACTACTTGGCCATCAACAACAACAGCTCTGTCTTTCACTGCATGCATACCCAAAATTGCTGATTGTGGTCTGTTAATGATTGGGGTTCCATATAGGGATCCAAATACCCCACCATTAGAGATTGTGAAAGTACCTCCAGCCATGTCTTCAACTGCGATTTCATTATTTTTGGCCTGGGTTAAAGAAAAGTACCTTCTTTCCTAATGCAGCCAATGCTTGTTCCAATTGAACAATGTTTAAAGTTTCGCAATTTCTTAAAACTGGTGTAACCAATCCTTTAGGAGTGGACACAGCAACCGAGATGTCCACAAAATCAGAGTAAACAATGTTTTCTCCTGGAATTAACAAAACAAACCTTCAATTCTGGCATTAATTGCTGGAATTTCCAAAAGGGCTGAAGATGCGGCCTTAAGGAAAGCTCCCATGAATCCAAGCTTTACTCCGTGCTTATCCAATACAGCATCCTTGTATTTTTTACGCAAGCTCACCAAAGCACTAGCATGAGATACCACTTACCTCATATCTACTTCGTTGAATGTAGTCAATGAGGCCGCAATATTCTGAGATTCTTTTAGTCTTTTTGCAATAGTGCTTCTCATTCTGTTCATCTTTACTGATCTTTCTGTTCGAACTCCAGGAATATATCCAGGCAAATCATCAATTGCGACTGGCTTTGCGCTTGGTGCTACTGGTTTTGGAGCTGAAGGAGCAGGTGGAGGGGGTGCAGATTTCGCAGCTGGAGTAGGGGTTGGTGCAGCAGCTGGTTTAGGTGGAGCAACTGGGGTTGGCTCAGGCTTGGTTTCTGCGACAGTTGGTTTACTTTCAACTGGGGCAGATTTTTGACCTTCAGGAACATCCCCCAATTCAATTTTAAATAAATCTGCTCCAACAGCAACAGTGTCTCCCTCCGCAGCAAACAAATCAAGCACCTTTCCACTTTCTGGAGCGTTAACTTGTACATCAATCTTTCATTAAAAATCTTCAAACCTTGTCCGTTTCAATAGTTGCAATCTGTTCATCACGTTCAACATATTCCCCAATTTCTACAATCAGTTATTTAATACTCTTGTGCCATTGTGTCAGAGTTCCTTCGGTAATGGACTCTCCCATGGATGGAGTCTTGATAGTCTTTTCGGTGGCTACATTAGGAAATATTTACCCATAAATCTTAGCTGTTGGAATGCCGGAGCCAAGTTTCTAGCAGCCCTTGAGATAATTGCACGCTTTACTGCTCCCTGCAGTGAAAGAGTCTTGTTTAACAGAGATGACATTTTTTTTCTGTAGCTTTTTTGCCGCAGTAACCTAATGACCGCAATAAAGCCAAAATGGGAGAATTCGATCCAAAGACAACTGGTAGTGCTGCGGGATATAAACAACCAGTTTGCATTCTTTGGCGGTAGCATTCCTTAATGTAGATAACGACCTGCTCTACGTTGCTAATGAGCTGTCCAAAACCAAGATTGAAAATCAAAAGAATATTGAACTCCTCACGGAAAAACAATTGGAAATAGAGCGGAATGAGATGTAAGGGTTGTTAATGAAGGTTGATCCACCAGCATCCAAAGATTGTTGATCTTCAAAATGAAATTGCAATGTTGCAGCAGGAGCAGAAGGATTTCTACAAAACAAACTCTACAAATGCTCAGCGCATTGTTTCTCTCATTGACAATGTGCAAGTTTTGCAGACCGAGCTTACCCAGTTAAAAGCAGAGTAGACAATAGTTAACAAAGACGAGATTCCCTGGCAAAGACCAATGCTTCATCTGCAATAAGGGTTAAAGATCTTGAAGAACTCATTAATGAGAAAGATCGGGTAATTCAAATTCTACGAGATGAATTGCAGGCACATCAGTTGGAATTGGTCCAGAGAGAAAGCCAACTGGAAAATGCCCAAGCCAAAGTGAAAGAGTTGGAAAATGAAAACCAGGTTATTGTAAAGTAATATTAGGACCTTATTCGTCGGTGGATTTTAGAAAAAGAAAAGGAAGCCCAAAAGATTAATGAAGTAAATGAATTTGTCGAAAATACCTTAAAAACAAAGGACTCCATGTCAAACAGAGTAACCAGTGTTAATTATAGGTACTTTCATTGTTCAAGAGCACTTCTAAAGCAAGTGCGGTGACTGAAGAAGAGTTCACTACCCCCACAATGTCTGTCTTACCGTCAATTTTGAAAAAACAATTTGTAAGTGGTATTAAGATTAGAAAAAGGTTCATGACGATGATATCAACTGTATGGGGATTAGTAGCGATGGAAACCTGCTGGCCACTGGAGGTAATGACAAAAAACTAGTAATTCACGATATTCAGTCTGGTACACAACTTTAACCAAAGGGACTCCAAAAGCAATATTGACTGGATCTTTGCAGGCAATCATGTCTGTGGCATTTAGCCGTATGGGAGATATGGTTTTGGCATCGTCTAATGATAATTCCACCAAAATATGGGATTTGAATTCCAAAAGAATAATTGTATGATTAAATTAACTATAGCACACTTTTAATGGCCATTTACAAAAGATCTATTCTTCGAAATTTATCGACTCTAATACTATTGTAAGACCCACTAATCTAGATATCCGGCTCACACGATCGCACCATCAAAGTTTTATTTTCCTAATATAGATTTGGGATTTGGTTAAAGGATATTGTACGAAAACAATTTTCACAATGTCATCGTGTAATGATTTGGCCATTTTGACTCCTGACGGGTTATTTATATCTAATTTAGGTCGCTCATTGCCAGTGGCCACCTGGATAATAACCTGCGTATTTGGGATGCTAAATCTGGTAAAAGCGTAAAAGAAATATCTGGAATACACTTTGGGCAGATTACTTCTGTTCAAGTTTCACCGGATTATCGAAAGGTGATGACTACTTCAAGGGATAACACGATAAAAATTATGGATACACGAATGTTTATGACTCTAAACACATGTATATCACCTGGATTCAAAGTAGCGTCAAATTGGGCAAAGTCTTGTTTTAGCTCAGATGGAACTTATGTTGCGAGCGGGTCAGCCGATGGTTGTGTGTATATTTGGAAGGACTCGGAATTGGTTACCACTCTTTCAAAGCATAGGTAAGTGATATTGACTTTAGTGCTGGGGTATGTAGCGTTGCTTGGTCGCCTACCGAAGGCTCAAGCGTTTTCTCGGCTTCTGATAAAGACAAGGTTGTGAATCAATGGGGAAATGATAAAATACAATAAATAATTAGGATATATTCAACTATGTTTTTTTTCTAATCTAGCCCACCCTACCCCACAGTATGCGAACCAATCTTTATAATGCATGTTGGGATTCCATTCAACCTATCATGAGTTATGATATACCTGGAAAATGCCCGATTTAGGATCATGTATGCTATTCGTTGATTTATCAGAGAGTTTCTAAAATTAGAAAAGTCCACCTTCTTCGAATTGGTATGCTGGAATTTGACCTTGCTATTATTTCCAGTATTAACCGTCACTAATTGAGTAAATGCTGCGCTGCCTTTTTTGAATATTTCCGATAAATCCCCTTGATTTACAGTACCATCTGCTGAAGCTGTTAATACTAGCGTGCCGTACTTTGATGTTGACATTGACCAAATAGTTGCGTTATGGTTAACCAATCCAATCTTTCCTCCAGTCAAGTCGCCTTTTCCAGTTTGGTTTTTTGGTTCAAACCCTGGTCTAACGAGTTTGGCTACATTGTCCATCTCTGCAAAGAGTACACCTTCTGATGATGAAACTATTTCCCCACAAGATATGTATCCTATAATTAGACGCCTATTCACCTAATGTCTTTACCAGTGTGAATGGATTAGCGATATCCCATATGTCTGTTAAAATAAGTCTTCCATCTGTGGAGCCGCTGACAATATAGCGATTGTTGTGGAACCAACCTATAAAAGTAATCAAGGAATCATGAGCTCTTGTGTAAATAACAGGTTGCATGTTTGAGGATTTTTTCCGGAGTAATTCCTTCAGATTCCAAACTATAATGTGGCCTACCAGTAAATAAAAATATACCATTAGAGCATCCAGCGGCAAGGAGATCGTCTTGGGACCACTGAATGGTTGTCAAACTAGTGTTTGGGACTGCAAGCTGCAGTATTTCGTCGATTTCCACAGACTTACCAACATATATCTCTTGAAGATTTAATGGAATGCTATAAATTCTCAACGAGCCATCCCCAAACACCACTGCTATAAAGCCTAGTCGATTGTGATTGCTGTAATAGGCACCATTAGGACACCATTTCATATCTACAATAGCCCCAAAATTCGTTTCCAATCTAAAAAGCATACTTGGCAAAGTTTCCTCATCTGGATTAAATTTCCAAATCTGAATCTCTGAGTTTATATCCTCATTGTTGTCGCTGTACTCGTGATAGAAAAACTTTTCTTGGTGGCCCCCAACTGCAAAGTATTCTGGGTCATTTCCCAAATTAATCTTTGGAGCCCAAGTTATTTTTGTGGCCAAAAGTCCTGTATTTATCGTAAATTGTCTAGACTGCTGGAAATCTACATGAGCGATGGTGTACTTGAAATGCAAGACCCAAACACGTGTAACGTTTGAGATAATTGTTCTTTTTTGTAATGCATTGAAATATCCAGAGCGCTCGTCCTAGGTACACTATTGAAAAGCTTTAAATTGATGTCAAATTTACCATAGGTTGAATCCGATTGCCGTTCTTCTATTTCGAATGTAGCTACACATTTTGCTTTCTTTGGAGTGTAGGATTGAGGAGCGACTGGTTTCAAATTAGGTTTGTCTATCTTTAATTTGAAGGTCATCAGCTTGTTTCTATTTTTGAATTTAAATGACAATGGTACACTCAATATATCCTTGTTGCTTTCAAAGAATTGAGTGACAATTTGAAATTTCTTTGCAATAGTAGGTTTCTGATTACCTTCCAATATCATTAGGTCACTGAGGTGATGTACTGAATTGTTTAAATGATATTGCAATCCGTTATATTGCTGGAATTCTTTGCTGCACTTTGAAAATAAGCACGGAAATCCTGGACATTCGGTGTAGTTGATGAATTCCTCTGATGGTTGTGCAATTTTGGGATTGAGCTCCCCCTCCGCAATTAATATTTCCTGCAACGACTGGATGACCTCTTTGGCTACCATTGAATCGGTGTTTTTGGATGGTGCTAACGGAGTAGAATTCTTTAACGGTTCAGCAAGACCTTTGGATCTTCTAGTTCTAGGTTGAATTTGATTATCGTTCAACTCCTTCAGCTCTTGGCTGATATCTTCATCCGAAAATTTCATCTCCAACTCTTCTTCAGATTCTGCAATGTATTCATCGTCATCAAATAAGGATGTGAAAGCCCGTCGTTTTTGATTCTTTTTCGCCCTCATTTTTGCAAAAAAATAGAGCGTGTTTTCAAGCTCAAATGGTATCCACTATATATTTGAAATGCTGCTGTTATATTGGAAAATTTCAAAATATTGATATCCTTAGATCAGGATATTACAAAGTTTCCATAAAAATTAAATCTACCCCACATAGTCAACTGTCCATTGATCATTTGGAGCTCATAAATCCAGAATATCTTGGAGAGGAAGATACTACTAAACTGATAAGTGGGAGAAAGCAAAGTTTAAATACCGAAATATTCCATATACTGTATGAAGGACAGGAAATTTCGTTTGATCGAATGGGTGTGTTTGACGTCCATCTCCCAGTGGAAAAGCTTTCAGAAAAGCTTGAAATTACCTACAAACTGTATTATGGAGAAAGCAACCCAAAGAAATTATCTACAATCCAAAAGAAAAAAATTCAAGTGAATACTTTTGATACTTCAAAGTACTTGCAATTTGTATTTGATGGAAATGAATACTCATTCATGGACGTGTATTTTACCTCATTTATAAGCTACGTTAACATGCAACAGCCTAAAATTAATGTCCCTCAAGTGTCGTACTTATTAGGGGAGCAATTATCCCAAATAGAAACGATTGACCGATATATATCTTTAAAATCTCAAAGAAAGGATGCTTCTTCAAAACTTTCAATGTTTTTTAGTAGAAATAGTGGTATATTTGATGTAAAATCTGTTCAAGAATTTAGGAAAATAGCAAGTAACCTATCCCCTGAAATATTGCTGTCGCTTCAAGAAGAGCTGTATAGTATCTCTTCAGAGCTGTTTCCCGTTTGGTGCAAAACTTCTTTGTTTGAATTCTATGCAAATTTATTAAATGACAGAAAAAAGTATTGTGGTGAAGTGCAAACCAAACATATTCCAAATGTTGACTGCTCCAAAATCTCTCCTTCTGTAAGCATCGCCCAATCTAAACAGTTACAGCTATACACTGCAAACTGTTGTTCTTCCACATTATTAAAACCATTACCTGGCTCAGATGTTCATGTAATTGTATTTGTTCATGGGTTCCTAGGATGTTCTGAAGACTTTCGGCAATTTCGAAATCAATATCTTCATTTACTGATCAACAACGGGATGCTTGACCATCGTATCATTTTCTACTTCAGCAAAGCAAATGAAAAGCGGTCATATTTGAATTTGCCAACCATGGGTAGGAAACTAGCAGAAGAAGTGGATGATTATTTGCGAAACTCTCGTCAAGCTGTTACGAAACTATCCTTCTATTGTCATTCACTTGGAGGTCTAATTGCTCGATTTGCATTAAGAAACAAAAGACTATGCCCATATCGACAGCTATTCCATCAATTTGTTACTTATGCCACACCTCACTGTTCGTTTAACCTTCATGAGCACTTTTTGCTCAAACCATTCATGAAGTCTGTAAATCAATTTACCCATTCCAAATTACCCAAACAATTGCGTATGTCAGATCATAAGAACCAAAGGGAGACCGCAATTTATCTTCTTGCGAGTGATCAAACATTAAAGCACTTCAAAAAAGTCATCTTCTATGCTTCCCCTCAAGATAAGGTATATGATAAATTTATGATATAGTACGTTCTTTTTGAAAGTGCATTAGCAATACCTGTTATAAATACGACAAATATATCACGTCTTTGGATAGAAAAACGCCAGATACATAAAGAAATGTGTAGCTTGATAGAAAAAAATTGTCCCGATTTACTAAGAGTGGTTGTGGATTTCAGTGATAATCAGGGTCTGCAAGTAAATTCAAATGATATTTTAGGAAGGTTGGCACATATAAAAATTATTACAGATACAGACTTCATAAATTATTCAATTTGTAATATACATGGATAACAATAAAACAAATCTTCTTTATAGATGTGTAGTTAAGGAACTAATATACAGTTGTACAAAAGAGTGAAATTACTTCATCGAGGGTGTGTGTAAAAAGAAACATTATGGATGACGAATAGGTCGCCAAAGATTTGAATAAGATAGTAGTTGAAGTTCACAAACGTTTCTATTGTAAGATCTTTAGAAAACAAATAAACGCTTTGTTATTCCTATTGTCTCTTTTACTATTCTGATGGAAGACGAGTATTCACACCAGCAAAGTACAGCTAAAAAGGCGAAAGAGTATATCGCAAATAATCACATCCATGAGTTATTCGAAGTGATCTTGTGGCTAACTCTAGAGTATAGCTGTTGGAATTACATACCATCAACCAACAGATCCTATTCATTTCATGGAAGATTGTTTAAAGAAGGTTAGGCAAGACAATCTACTCACTGTTGCACCTTATCAGAAAGGATATTTGAGATGGGATTCCTTCTTACCACCAAAAGAGGAGCATAAATCAACTTATTTATTGGAAAATCAGAAAGATATTTACAGGAAATTGTACAACCCAACAACTATAGTTCCTCCAATTAAGCCTTACGTAAAGGAGACGCCAAATAACCCCCTAAATGTCAAAGTTTTAAATTTCAGAACATTGCCGGATATAATGTTGAGTGCACCGCCTATAAGAAAATCAAAGGCGTGGACCAATATAGTTTTCGTGATAGGAGGTCCAGGATGTGGAAAGGGAACTCAATGTGAAAGAATCGCAAAAGAATATAATTACCTACATCTATCAGTTGGAGATTTGCTAAGAAATGAAGCGACCAAGCATACAACTACTGGACACGAAATTAGTAGATTGATTGCGGAAGGAAAGATTGTACCTATGGTACCTTTAAAATAATGTTTAGCATATTACTTTGAAATTGTTAAACAAAGCAATGTTATTAAATGATATGTGTCAAGGTTTCCTCATCGATGGTTTTCCAAGACAGTTGGATGTAAAACAGCTCTAATTTTAGCAAGCAATTGAATTTGAAGAGACCGTAAATAGTTGATAACCAAAGGTTGCTAAACCAAGATTTGTACTGTATTATGAATGTGGAAAAGAATTATTAGAAAAGAGAATCCTTAAACGAGGGCAAACTAGTGGTAGAAATGATGACAACATTGAAACAATCATGAAAAGATTTAGGACTTTTGAAGAGAAAACTATGCCAGTGGTTGAATATTACGAAAAGAAAGATCTCTGCCATAAAGTTATGATAATTAACCATTAGATATTGGCCGAAGGGGGAATTGAAGAAATTTTCTTAGAAACTAAATTGTACTTTGAGGTAACACCGTTGTACCATCAAAATATAGTGTTTGTTTTGGGAGGACCTGGTTCTGGTATTCTATTATTAACACTAGGAAAAGGAACTCAATGTGAGAAATTGGCAGAGGAGTTCCAGCTAGTTCATCTTTCAACGGGAGACTTACTTAGAGAAGAAGTATCAATAAGGTCCAAAATTGGAATCGAAGCAGAGAAATTAATGAAAGAAGGTTTGATGGTCCCAAAGGTAGCTTAATTATTAATTTTAAGAAATTCCTTTTGGATATTCTGAGGAAAAAGATATCTGAAAATATGGGTGCAGTTGGATTTTTAATTGATGGTTTTCCTCGAACTTTGGACCAAGCAGATGATTTCGAGACTACAATTGGACCATGTCGTGCAGTATTGGCATTCGACTGCCCTTTGCAAGTTTTAGAAAAACGGCTAATTGAAAGAGGAAAAACCAGTGGAAGAGCAGATGATAACTTGGAGACTATCAAGAAAAGATTTGCAACTTTCAAAGAGCAAAGTTTACCAGTAATTCAGCATTACAAGCAAAAAGGGAAGGTGGTAGAAATATCTTCTACTGCAGAAATTCACGAGGTTTATGAAGAATCAAAAAAGGTTTTCCTTAGAAAATATCCTTGTAAACATCGAAACATTATCTTTGTTCTTGGTGGCCCAGGAGCAGGGAAAGGCACACAATGTGCATTTATAGTGAACGAATACAAATTTAAACATATATCAACCGGAGACCTTTTGAGAAGAGAGATAGAAAATCAGACACCAATAGGTTTGGCTGTAACCGGTTATGTTTCAAAAGGACAAAATGCACCAATGGTAAATTATCACCAACATAGAACATAATTGTTGAACTTTTAAAAACTGAAGTATTGAATAACTTAGATGCACCAGGAATATTAATTGATGGATTTCCAAGAGCGATGGGTAACATAGTGATTAATGTTCTAGATCAAGCGTTGGAGTTTGAAAGAGTGGTAAATAGTTTCATAACATTAAGATAGGTCGGCCACGGTTCGTTTTGGGGTACAGCTGCCCTTTAGAAATTTTGGAAAATCGTTTGATTGAAAGAGGAAAGACAAGTGGAAGATTGGATGATAATCTTGAAACTATTCGTAAAAGATTTCACACCTTCCAAACTGAGAGTATGCCGGTTTTGCATTATTACAATTTGAAAAAGAAGCTTATCAGAGTTCATTATTACTAAATTAGATATCATCTACTTCGGCCCCAGAGTTGATTTATGATAAACTGAAAAGTGAGATTTCTCTTGCTGTGCCAGATTTGCCTTTTAAAGATAAAGAAATTGTATTTGTGCTGGGTGGTAAGGGTGGATGTAATATTAGGGCCTGGTTCTGGTAAAGGTACACAATGTGAGCAGATAATCAAGAATTTTGGATATATACATATTTCAACCGGAGATTTACTACGTGAAGAAGTGAACCAAAAAACGGAACTTGGCAAACAATTGGAAGCTGACATGAAAGAAGGAAAAATGATTTCAATTGTAACAGTTTTTGATGGTAGGATGTGATAATGAATTTGCTGTGCAAAAAAATGGAGAACACCAGAAAATTAAATCCAAGAGGATATTTAATCGATGGGTATCCTCGTACAATGGAACAAGTGTATTTGGTATTTTGTTCTAATTCAGTTTGAGTCTACGATTGCAAATTGTACTTTTGCCCTATACTTTGATGCTTCACGTGAAACACTTATTAAACGACTTCTTCAAAGAGGGAAAACCAGTGGAAGGGCTGATGACAATGAAGAAAGCATCAAAAAGAGGCTGACAGTTTTCAATAATGAGTCTTTACCAGTGATACATTACTTTTCACATCAAGAAAAACTTAAAAAAATTAATGCCGAAAATGATCCTTCCAAAGTTACATTAGAAACATTGCGTTTATTTGAAGAATTAAAATAAATCTCTACCCGATTCTAATACTTGATCTATCGTTTTAATCATTAAATCGCCACACAGCACACATTCTTCAGATATCAACTCTTCCAATTCTTCCTACCATCAAGAGCAATTACCTTCTTGTTCTCAACGGCTTTTAGCTTGATCGCTTTTACAGTGTCTGTTTTAATCTAAATTGTCAATCATAACTTACAGCCTCTTTCAAGCAATCTGAATGAAAAGTATGATTGCATGGGAATACATGAAATTGTTTGGTCATTAGGTTTCTTCCACAATAATCACA
Source organism: Boothiomyces macroporosus (assembly GCA_027604185.1). Lineage (NCBI taxonomy): Eukaryota > Fungi > Chytridiomycota > Chytridiomycetes > Rhizophydiales > Terramycetaceae > Boothiomyces > Boothiomyces macroporosus. The sequence goes on from JADGKB010000003.1 coordinate 326,800, forward strand.
ACTCTTTACAATAGGTATCATTGCATATTTCGTCTTTAAACTCCTGATGTCTTTTCTAATTAATTCAGAATTGTTTGCCGAATCATCCAACTCTGCTGATAATTGCTGAAGATTTTCGTTGTAATGGCGAAGTGCTTCACACAATTCCACCTTCAAATCATCAATCAGAACAAAATCTGGAAAGAATTGCATAACTTCTTCAACTTTCAGATTGCCCTCTTTACATAGTTCCAGCGCACTAAATTAGAGATTCGAGACCTTTTGAAATCATTATTCTTTACAACCACATGTTTAGCTAGCAGAAGCCATAATTTCTTTCTGGTTTCCAAGTCATCTTCAATTTTGTATATGATTGATTTAGCTAATTCCAGATCATTAAACTATTTAGTTAGTTATTACCTTTAATGCTAAAATTATCGCCTCCTCCTCCATATGAAGCATCCCATATAGCTGAACACAAGGTTGAATCAGTTTTTTACCATGACACAGTCGCAATGCGAATTGCAAGTCAAAGATTGGATCCATATGCTTTCAGTTAGGAAGGGGTTACCTGATTTGAAATGAAGTTCAACACTTTCTCCAGATTTGACCCAGAATCCTCTACGTACAGCTGGAATAGGTAATTGTGAATTACCCTGTCCCGATTACCCAAACGAATAATGTGCTCCAGATAAGTAATCACTCTATTTTGCTGTCCGTCAGCCTTACAATAATGTAGCATTGATGGCAATAAGTTTCTTGGCTCAAGGAAATCGCATCTGGTCCAAATTACTATTGTTTCATCTGGAATTTTTTGGATGAGAATTGGTGAATACTTATAAAATAGCTCTGGATTCTTTTGCGTTGCCATTACACTTAATACATCCTTAAAATTCTGATTACGGAGATGAACATCACATATAGTACTAGTGTCGTTCACCAATTCAGCATAATAGAGGAGAAGATCTTCCCTTCCATGTTGTTTCAGCAAACTATATACAGTACCAGAATGAAACCTATCCTATTGTTAAATGACGTCACCCTATAATTCCGAATAAAGGATTTAATTTTATCCAGGTAAGATTGTTGATTTTTTCCTCTCTGTAAATCCTCTTGTAATTCCAGTTCACTTAATAGTAATTCCAATTGCCAAGAAAGCAAAATTAATAGCTGAGAAACATCTGATTGCTTTGTAAGTGCAATTTTCTTCATCAGATAACTTTGTAGAGCTTCTGAATTTTCGAGCGCCGAAAATCTGATTGCAACCTGCTCCAACGGCAAACTTGTGTTTGCGAATAAATCTGCTGCAAGTGAATAGTCTTTTTGAGAGTAACAATGCTCAGCATATGCTACAGATATTATGCCTTTGGACTCGGTGGTCTACATTAGCAATAGATACAGTTGCAACTGCCATGGCTTCTTTGTACTGCTTCCTGTCCACAAATATTTTCCAAATATTCTTTCCTTCATCTGTAATGATAATCTCATAAAGCGACTGGTTTGTAGCTATCCAAAAAGTCTTTTTCAATTCATCTTTTAGCAAACCAATCACAATTTCCTCAAAGCCCTAAAGTTAGCATCGTTTACCAGTGGAATTGGAATGGTGTAAATAAGTTTATCTTCGAGCTTGTTTACTACAATTATATTTGTTGGGGTGAGAATGATGTAGTGATATTCAGTGGTAGTGAAATCAATTATTTCAATATCCGCCGGGTATGGTTGAAGTTGTATATTCTCCAAGAGAGAATCTCCAATTTCTTTACCGTCAATAATTTGAATTTTCCCACTGTATACTCCAGGAGCTAATTCAGGAAACTATTACTTGTTGGCCAAACCAGATATTCTGGATATAAAAAAACAGAGCCATTTAAACTCCTTGATTGAATCCGGATACCCAATTTGTTTGGCCCGCCAATCATTTCTTGAATATCTAAATCAGTAAAGTGTACCACAAACTGTGTCCGGATTATCCAAAAGATTCAAAAATTGGACATCTTCCAACGCTTTAAAGACTGATAAATATTGGTAAAGATGGGTCTTTGAAGATATGTACACAATCAAGATACTGCCTGCAATGAAATAATACAATCCCGTAATTGGAGTTTTTTCAGTGAATACTGCAGTGATAGACTTTTCAAATCGCTTGTCATTAGTCAGTATCGCATCATATACAATACCACTAACAGTTCCAATTAAAATGGAGATTTTTCTAGAGTGATTCGACCACGCAACACCAGTAATTTGATCTTTAATTTTAGTGAACAGCTTTGGCTTTAGGTCACTTGCAATATAGTAGTTATCCTTATGGCAAGATACTATGAGCTGATCCGCTAATGGAGAGAAATATAATGCAGTGATTTGTTGATCTTTAGTTGGGAGGTAAATGTCTCATTAACAAACCTGTACCTTTGATGGAATTCGGTTTATCCAAATCAATCCACAGGATCCGGCAATCTTTTAGGGCTAAAACCAGGATGTTTGAGGAAACAGATCCTGCTAATATTTCTCCCGGGAAATTGAACTGCACCTTGTCTATTATAAACTGATCATTCTACGTTTAGTCTTATTTACTAGTGCTGGCTGATCTGGCTCTATTTTTTCTTGAATTGTGGTTGTTTCGATGTGTTCGAACAAAGTCATAATTGGTCAACGAGGCTGGAAATTTTCACCTCGATTTTTTTAAATTGAAAATGTCAGTCATCAGACGAATTTTAACAGTTGGAGAAGAAGGTAGCGAATCACTAATAAAGGAATTAGAAGAAAGCAAGTTCAAGAGCGTTTGTTCCTATCAGTAAAGTTGCAATAACCAGTAGCAAGAATCCAATTTGCCAATGTACGTAAGAAAAAAGTCTGATGGATTACCATTCGCTGCTTCACTCTTGTTGGGAGCTGGTAGCTTGGCTTGCACTGTTGTATTGATCAAGGATTTCATTGTGTAAGAGAATACCTAATGTAGCAAACACAACTGATTACGTGCAATAATAAATATCTTTTTATTCACTCCTTCTTGGACTTTTTCTTTTCCTTTTTGGCTTTCTTTGATTTCTTTGCTTTGGTTTTTACTTTGATTTCTTTGATCTTGTCCGCCATCTCTGCCCTTTTTAGTTTGCCATTCTGCTCTCCTCTAGCACCTTTCCTAGCGGTTCTGCCCTCGCATGCAAGGAACAGCTCTTCGTCTGTGATTTTAATTGAATAATCTTTCTTTTCTTCTTTCGTTTCGCTTTCTTAGAAATCTTGTACCCTGCTTTAACGAATGCCCCGTATAGCAATTTCTTTTCTTGTTCTTTTGATTCGTCTTTTTCTATTTGGATTCCCTCGTCTGTGTTGTCAATTTTTATCGTTGCGGACGCTTTGTTGAATATATGATCCCTGCCTTAATGTCATATTACCACCATTGAAAAGACCATTCGTCTGACTTGGCTCCTAGCTACGTTAGTATTAAATACCCCGTCCGTGTCATTTTTGACTCCAACTGATATCGCTTTACTGATGCCCTCTGTGATAAATACTTTGGATACCGCTATTCTTTCCTAGACCTTGCCCTTTTTTCCACCCATATTTCTTTAGTTGCCTTTCAGCAAAAGAGTCTTTTGAGTCCATCCAACAAAAAAAAAGAAAAATTCATGAATCAAAAGTCTATTCTTACATTTTAGTTTGTTGTCTCATTAATCTGGGCTTGGATATTTTTAATGATCAGATGTCAATCCGACCTAAACTCCGATTCAATCGGCTAATATAAAAACCCCACGCGTTTTGGAATACCAAATGTTCATTAATTTATTATTGGGATCGACTATAGCTCAATCCAAGATTTGGCTAACGTAAGAAATTACTAATAAAAGATGTCCTCCTGCCTTTGACACATCACCAAACAGAGCTGGGTTACAAGTTGGACCTTGTGAACAGTTTACATCATCCTCATATACGCTAGATGTGACTGCTGGCTCTCGAATGAAGGTAGCCTGGCTCAGCGGTAATCGTGGTGGTGGGTTTGTAAAATTGTCTCTTGCTCCGTTCTCTTCTATGAACCAAGCTACATTTGATTCCAATCTATTAAAGATTTCATGTTTTGGATATGATCAGCGGCCTCTTAGGGAAAGTAGAGATCTGTGCAACCACCCTTGCAATGCCAGAGCCGGATGTGCCTTCCAATCCTCTCTTAATGACAATCAAAGGTATGACACTACTATTACCGTACCTTACAATTTAAATGGGAATTATGTCCTGCAATTAGAAGCATACTCTGGAATCTCTAGCGCACCAATATATTCTTGTGCAAGCTTGAACATCATTGGAGGAAACCCCAGCTTAACTTGCAATGCTCCACCTTCTGTACCGTCTGTTGCAAGCTGTCAAAATTACGGGCCATTTACTTTACAATCCATCTCAAATGGACTACAGGCTGGGTCATTTTGCTACACGCCTACTTCGGTATACTTTATCTAAACCTAGGCTGGGACAATCGATCAGGATATAACTGCTGTACCTATTAATGTTGATTGTGATGGACGTTCCTCGTGCCATATTGCAAAGAATTACTCCCTTTGCCAAAGCGATATCACTCAAACAATTGTAGATCCATATGGACTACCACACGAAACTGGATGTACTCTCACTGCTAGCCCGCCTACACCGTATACTGCGGCACCAACACCAACTACTGCACCTTCTGGAACATGTGGAAATGGAGTTTCCTGCCCAGCTGGTCAGTGCTGCTCTCAATACAATTACTGTGGTACAGATGACAGTTTTTGTGGTGTTGGTTGCCAGCCTTTGTATGGAAATTGTAACAGTAATCCTGTTCCTACTACTGCACCTTCTGGAACATGTGGAAATGGAGTTTCCTGCCCAGCTGGTCAGTGCTGCTCTCAATACAATTACTGTGGTACAGATGA